>KB671641.1:83348-132207 GCA_000349105.1 Anopheles epiroticus
GAAATAGAATAGGTATGCCGGCCTCACTACGAGAAAGAACTTTACATTTAGCTCATGAGAACATAGTTGTTGTCAATTTTTTTTCTTTTCCGCAAAAACCGCACCGATGAAGAGTAAAAACGCGCTTAATCCGCGCGAAACTCAAAATCCTCGCCAAACGCAAAATCCGCGCAAGTTGTAACAGCTCTGTAACTTCTTCAGGATTTTGGACGTTAATTGATTCCCAGTTTTGGACTGCTCATAATTAAGTGTTTTAGTCTAGCCTGTTATAGTAACTACCAGAGATCATAGAAAGAAATCAGAGTCCTTATTCTCAAGCAAGGCTAAGGCAGACCTTGGTCGATATCGGTTTTGTTGGTAAAAAATGTTTATCCTTCTCTTAAACTTTGGAAATGTTCAATTCTTACAAAACACCTTTTACTTAATTAGGAAGAGAAATTTCCCCTCAATATTTGTAGCAAAACAAAGAGGAAGTTGCTATCACAAGGAGTTGCAAATTTCAACAAACCGTCAAACCTCAAGTATCAGATAAAACCCGGAATTGACCAACAACGGACACTTGTGCTTAAGACCTAAATCTCAAATTTTTAAGATTGATAATCAACCTGTTTTTTATTCCGGTGAAAATGCTTTTAAATAACAGTTGTTCCTTTTTAAGTTTAAAGGTAAATCTACTTGTTCTACAATAATTCAAAAGTTTACTACAACATTTTCTGTCACCCATAACGTTGTCGTTAAATAACTGAAGTCCCATTACGATCCAGGTATACAGAGCTTTTCACTTGTACCGACAACCATTCATTAAATCGCTAATATTACTAATTTCCCAACCCTTCAGAGTCTCGTGAACGAGACGTTACTTAGCAAATTCCTATTTAAAAACACCGTTAGGTAAATCGTTTGAACCTAAACGCAGGAAAAGAACCACAAGATCACACTGAACGGAAGAAGAAAAACACACGCATACACATACAAAATGTTCTGTACACACAAAGGTAAATTTTCCCGAACGAAATAATGTCACGCAACGAAACTGTTGGGACCAATTCCGAAACCGGTCACCGTGAAACGCCCCAACCACTGCGTGCGGAAAACATATGCCAAACAAAGCTCCACACCGACGCTGGTACTGGCGCGGTGGTGGTGGCGTGTGAACAACTCTTCTGCCAAAAAGGCAGGAAGGGCGGACGATAGTGGACCGACCGAATTTGGTCAACCAATGAAATCATTAGAATATCGTACCTTAAAAAAGTGGCCAACCTTCCGCCTGCTCTCCAACCCACCTCATCCCCGCCCTTCGCCAGAGAAGTGGGCAGAAATAATAGACATTCCGTTCTGCGTAAACTACCCTCCGGCGTCGGCTGGGCACATAAGAATTTCAACCCATCACCGACATCATTGCCATCACGACTCACCGTTCCTCCCCGTTGCTCAGCGGCCCTTGGCCGGATCGCTAGAACAAAAGCCAGCCGCATAAACGCACGATGCGGCGACCCCATCATGAAAGGGGAAAATGCCCTCACTCGCTTCCGCCCCTCCTAAACAGTCCTAAACCTTTCAAACGGAACCGACGGGCGTATGCTCGCGCGCGCCGATCTCCATGCCGAATTTAATTAATTTAAGTCACGCAACAATCTTCGCTCATTTGTCAGTCTCTTGCTGGGGCGCTCGGTCTCTGTATTCTTGCCCCTCGGAAAGGTTTCCAATCTACCTCCAACACGCTTTTCTTTCTATTTGATTATCAAACAGAGGTAATGTGGAAGAATAGCTGAGCATTCGTCCCTCGGAACGATGGGATTGACAATCTGGAGCTATTTCAGATTTCCACACCAGAAAAGAGGTGTTCGCATGGAGAAGGGGATTGCAGTAGTTAGCTATTACGTTTACTGATGGGGTCACCGTCTGGGGTAGGAATAGGTCTACATAAACCTTACGGTACAATTCTTCAAACCCAAAGTCTATAATTTTTTGTTTTCAATTGTTGCGGGCATGAGTAGCTTTTTCGAAGCATGAATTTTAATTAGTATTATTTAGCGGCAGCCATATTTGTTACAGTTTATTTTGAATCTTTTTTAGTGCGTTAAAATTTAGTGTACCGTTAAGAACGCTTCCGGTTAAAACAGGTTACATGAGAGGCTTTCTTGCTACTCTGTTTTCGGAATCTACCGACTGTTTGCACATCGAACAAATAAACGGTTTGGAAAACGGTCTCTGTCAATGACTAATGTACATCTGCTTCTGGTCTGTATTAAGCACACAAAGACTTGTCTCTGTTTTATCTCAAATATGAGCGCTTGATAAACTATACGTCACATAAGGAAATAGCAGATGAGAGCAACAAAATGAAATTGGCACAAAAATACCCAAAAATGGATGATTTCCTGAAAAGTAACAACAAGCCTAATTAAGTAGCTTAAATCTAGCTTCAAAACTTAACATCCCCGCTAATCAATCTGTGGCCCTTTTGCCGATGCGGTACAACCGCAACGGCACAACGATTCATCCATCAAGTGCAATTTAAATGATTCAGCAGAAAATCCGCGTCCCTTTTAAAAAAAAACCACAGCGAGTATATGCCGCGTTCTGAGGGCTTCACAGATTCTCACACAAAACCGACAGCAAAATGACGACAAAAAAATCACCCATACATTCACCAGCAAACGGACGCAGCGAACGTGATGCCGACTGTACTTGAAAGAGGTACACACCAGGGCCCCCTCGTCAAGTTTAAGCCGGCCGTATCAATGTCCTCAAGGCTTTCGAAGAACCCACACCACCCAAAACGCAGGACAGTGAATGGCAAAAAGGGCCAACTCTCGTTCAAGCACTCTACGGCTCGAAGGGCAGAAAGAGTATCCCTTCCGCAAAGGGAACAACACCCCGCGTAAACCACTTTAAACCAAAGGGAGGTAAAGACGGGAGTTGTATGGGGGAGCGGAGCACGGCAAGGAAATGGAAATTTAGCCAGCCCACGCGAAATCCAATAAATGAATCAAAGGATATGTATGTATAGGAAAACAATCCACTGGTGGTGGTGGTGCGTCTGAATCATCGATGCCAGGGGGTTGTCTGATCCCTTCGGCAAATTCGCATCCGGTACAGAGAAACTCCAAACGGGGTTAGACACAGGCAACGGTGACGATATACCGTGACTACTACACTACTACAATGCTGGAATCAGTTCTTTTCCACTCTTTTTCAGACAACATGTTCCCCCCATTATAGCATAAAAGGGGACAAAAGAAGGGATATGAAGCCACAAAGAGTAGGAAAGAGAGAGAGAGAACAAGTGTACGCTTGGTGTTGGCGGCAGTGTAGTAAAAAAAGTCAAACACATGCAAAAAGTTCCAACTTAAAAATGACGGTAAAAATGTAAACCATCCCACTCACACGCACACCTTCGGTAAAGGGCTCACTCCCGGTCGGGATTGGACGTGTGCGTGTGCGCTAGAGTTTCACCCGACTATATCCCATAAATTTGCACGCCACGCCACATCGTGTGTCCTGCTGTTGTCATCCTGTTTTTTCGCCTTTCCTCCCCGCTTCTATCCCCGTTGGAGCAAAGTAACACCGACGGGGGTAATTCAAAAGACATCAAATTGCAGAATTGACTCGACTCGGGACACTCAATCCGTCCCTTTCCTACCAGGCGGTGAGTGAAAAGCGCGCGTTTGGCACAGTTTTTAACGTGCTATGCAATTTGAATGATGTAGATGGGAATGGATGTCGTCCTGCAAAAGGTGTCGTAAAACTTTGGTACAACACCGTCATAAAAATCCGGTGCCAGGTAGAACAGGGATAAAGGGATATGGTACCCAGTAACCGCACGAACGAGCGAACCGTGGAATACGGAATGATAACATTAACCGAATTTATAAGCTGAGTGTATTGAGAACTAAGATACAAGTAGTACGCGTACTACAAAAAAATAATCAATTTTGTTAAGCTGTCTTATCGTACATCCTTGCTTGCTTCTTTTAAAATTTCTATCAGTTTACTTACAGTTTACTAAAATAATGTTGCAGCAGGTGAAGACCGCGAAGCGGTTGTAGCGCCCGATAAGTACTGGTATTCCCCGATGTACGCCATACTCGATATACGCGATTTTTTGAAACTGACATTTCATGACACAACACAACTTGAAATACAAAGCAATTTAGGGTTTTTTTTTCCTTAAAGCCTGTCGTAACGTGTATCAATCTAACAGTAGCAACAATTTTAAGCAATAAAACATAACTATGATGGCTTCAACAAGTTAAACGTGCTATTGCGTGGTACTTATATTGGTTCGACTCTTATACATTCAGGTATATACGAAACGTCACCAAGAATTCGATATACGCGAATATTCGAGATACGCTATTGACCTCCAGTCCGCATTGATAGCGTATATCGGGGAATACCTGTAAATAAGTTACTAAAATAATTTCTTAAAATAGTCCAATTAGTTCAGACATATCAAATATGCAGCTCGCAATGAACTTCGACTGTTGTGCGAATGTAACAAAAACGAGTAATCGAAAGTATAAATACGGTCGACGAGAAGATTTTCGCATACATAATTATATGAATAAAGGTTTTTTAGTAGAACAGTCTAAGTAGATTATTTTCAAATCGAACATTCATTATCACTCACTTCTGTACTCTTGAGATTTTTGCTATGTTTTAAAAGAATTAACAAATGCTGAAGTCTTTCTAACACAATAGTGCTTTGGCAGACCTTGACCTTGCAAGGATTGTTGTGCAACTCGAGAAGAAGCAAAACAAAAAAAAAACGAACCTAAGGATAAAGTTACACATTGATTGGTGCTGCTAAAAATGTAACAATTATAGTCGAATAGTATTCTAGTACCACTGCCCCACTGATTGACTATCCTGTAATGGGTACACTTAATCACAACCTCCCATACGCAGGATTAACTACTGGGTTGTTGTACTACCAAAAAACAAAAAAAAAACAAAAAAAAATTCTAGTTAGTATTCTATCATAAGGCTGATGTTGTATCGAATCCCATTCGGACTGCTGCTACGGGACCACTAAGCCACAGACAATATTAAGGCTCTGGTAGGCCTTGACTCTACAAGGGTTGTTGTGTCATCCAAGAAGAAGAACTAGAAAAGCCTAGTAAGCCAGAAATGGTCGAAGGTCGTTGAGCGTAGTAGAAGAATAGATAAAACACTTACTTTACACGGAATTACACAAAATCTGAAACGAAATAGAAACAAGATACAAAAAATTAGAAAAAGATAAATGATTCAAACTTATCCAAAATTACCCAAACACTATTTTAATTACCATAGAAAATATATGAACATGTTCCTTTAAAAATAATCTCTTGACACATTACGATAGGTAGTCGCGTGTAGCATAAGCCTTATTCTGACCCTCTCCTTTCCTCTATTTCCCAAAATCATGATAACAGTGAAAGCACACCGACTGCATTCGCATTCGTGTCCTTAATTCAAGAGCTCTTTCCTAAAACCAGTGGAGTACAATATTCAGCCAGTCATTTCACCCTAATAGGGCGAGAGAGAGAGAGTTGCTGAACATTTCTTTACTGCTAATCTCACAGAATACATCGACGAAAAGTGGCGGCAGCCCCAAACAAGCGTGAGGCACCATCAACGAACCTCCGAACGTTCCTAGGGTGTTGTGCTTGACGCTGAGAGCGTTTCTTCCGCCAGCTGAACTGCCTGCCAGCTAAACATGCGGCATAATCGCGCCAATATAATGCTCCCGTGGTGACTTCCGAATCTTTCCACACTTTTCTCCTGGATCTTGACACGCTTCCACTCACACCGTGTATTACCATCCCGTGCCCACGTGTGAACAGTTTCCGATGCTTAGTGGTGGCGCTGAAACGCCGTTGTCGTCGCAAGCGTCGACAGTTTGGCGCACGAAAATCCTGTCCCCAGTCATCCACCCTCTACTTCTTATGGCCAATCTCACGCAAATGCACTTCCAGTCCTTCCCATCCCAGGGACATATCACGCGAAGCACGGCAGTACACAGCCGTGCTGTGCGCCCTCTCATGTTGTTGCTTTTTCACCCCGTCGATCTTAGCGACGCGATAGTGTATATTTTCATCGGCGCCAAGCCGTACAGTACTCAACAGCCCCCGCTTACACCACCACCTCCCAGGCCAGTACCAATTCCACATCCATTTGGCACCTACTCGAAAGGAAAGCTATCAATAGCGTATAATCATCAACAGTGTGTAATAGCGCATAAATACATACTTTCTATGGTGCGAAGGAGTCGCGCGGTCACGACGGTTAGGTTGGGCCGGGAGGTACTACCCATAACGTTCCACCGCTGGGGATTGTGCAATTGGCGGTAACCCCGATGGAGCGAACCAGCGCCCATTACCGTTCTTTAATTTCTTCAACTCGCCATCCGTACCACGTGAAGAACCGGAAATGGAAATGAAAGTATCCGGTCTGGGCGAACACGACGTTGCCTCGCCCGTGTGTCAAGTGCATAACGAGCGTGGGTGAATAGCGTTCAGCTCCCACACACGTGGAATGTATTAAAAAATGTGACATCCCAATCGGTTTCATAAAATATTAACAAACCATAAAATCAAACTAGCAGAAAGAAGAAATTAGAAATAAAGCACTGTTAATGCACTTTATCAAAACATTCAATATAGAAATGAAAGATCAATCAACGACATGACCTATAAGGGTGGACAGATCAGTCTTTTATTAAGTCATTAATGTAATTAACTTATTTGATTGACGATACGGGCTTATAACAGCAGATTGGTTATGTATGCATCACGAAACACGAAGTTGAATATATTGCTATATTGTTTTAATGTGCACAATGTACAATATTTAGTTAAAATCTTTGGTTTCCTAAATGTTAAGATTTAAGAAGAGTCGTGGTATTTATCAGTCTCGAAATAAATTCCTTATCAGGAATCGCGAACAATGCATGTGCTTACAAGAATCTATTCAATTTAAAACCTTTTTTTAGTTCAACAATATTTCAAGATTCAAGATAATTCTTCAAAAAATCGAGATTCTCGAGATTTTTGCATCTTCAAGGACTGATTTATTCTGTTAGATCTCAAGCCACATGGATCTTAGGATTACAATGCAAGATCCGTTCTTTTACAATTCAATGATGCATAACACTTCGAAGATTCGTGAATCTCGGAGTTTTTGCATCTTCAAGGATTTATTTTATCTTATAGATCTTATGGCACAAATATCTTAGGATACCGATTTAGAATGCGATTCATATGAAAGATCTTTCTAAAAGATTCATGAACCACATCGTTAATCTACACGCTCTGGATATTGCACCTGGTTAATACAAATCTAATTATTGGAACATTTGCTGGAAAATCAAAGAGATAGAGCTAATGCATTCCCTATATCAGTAATATTCTAGAAATTCTTTTGGCCTTGAAGTGCACCTCATAAGCCCTGTCATGCCCTGGAGGAATACAATTATGCTACATTATCATCCCATTTACATCCAGTGTCATACAGGGCACTAAACACCAATCAAATCAAGTTGAAGATACAGATTTCCTCAAAAAGCCAAAGGCACATGTATCGCACCACAGCATAAACAGCAGCAGTATCGTGTTACTTCCCTAAACAGACATTCTTTTCCCACACACACAAATCTGGTGGGAAACGGGGAAGGTCGCGGGATAAGGGGCCTAAATTGAGCTAAATTATCGAACAATTAGCCCGCCGGATTGGAATTCTATCGGCGTGTCACACTGTCACAGCAGTTTTGTCGTGAAACCATGCGTGTGTATTTGAGGCTGTGGGGCGTTTCTCATTCCGTCGATCGAAAGCCTTCTTGACGGTGTAATGCCCATGGATCAACGAAGAAATGTAATACTTTCTCGCTTTTCCCTTCACCTTACTGACATTCGGATGTGTTCTGGCATTTGTCACGTGCACCCTCGATGACATATTATCATCATTCTCTCCGGCTCTGTGTGTATGGTGGTGATCCCCTCGCGTCTCTACGGTTGAGCGCAAGATGCGATTAACATCGAAGCCATTGCGCAGTGCGTTACTTCACGACAGGCTCAACACTTTGCCGCACTGGTCGATTAATCAACATGAGGAATGGCAGGAGAGCGTGACCAGCAGCGTATCAACTGACGAAGATAGACAGGCGGCTTCCAGCTATCGCTCGTCAATCAATTACTTGCTCGATTAATCGATGAATTCTACGACTTTTTCTCCAACGCAAAGGCAAACGGACGGAAGAACGGCTGAATTAAAAAAAGTGTTGCAAATAGTTATTTTTAATGTTTAGTTCAAAGATTTACACTCTCTCGAAAATGCTTCTTCTACGCACCCGAAAGGGAGTCCTTTCCTTCCAAACAAAATGTTACAAAAGAAATTGAATAATGGTATACATTCCCCGTTGTGAATGGGTCTTGCCGTTGCTTGACAAAGCTACCATCATTTCAACCAGCAGCATTTCTTTCCGCTAGCTGGTCTCTTTACTCTTCTTTCCCCATGTGCCAGAATGTTATTCGAACGGTTAATTGGATAACATTGCGGGGAGGAAAGCTGTCTGTATCCAGCATTGTGGAAGCATATAAACGTGAAAGAAATGCTGATGGCACAGAGCTCGTGCTTGGAGCATATGGCAAAATGGCGACAATATATTAATTGGCTCCACTGAGCACAATTTATTGAACTGTTGCGGCCCCTTCACAATCCTATGTCAAGCAGACCCGCACTCTTCTTGGGGACCCTCTCAGTGGTGGTTAAAAATGTACTCTAGAATGATTCAGTGTGCTAAACGTTTAGCAACGCACGAGTTCACATGAACGGGATATTGGTCATTTTATGCTGAAGCATTTAAATTGAATGACGTTTCGTTTAACTAAAAAAACTAGTTAGAATATCAAGCATTTCAATATTGTTTGGACGATAAATCGTGTTCTACTCACTACGACCTAGTGAGGACTTCATTACGATCTACTATTGACCTAGTACGGAATAAAAAAAAATCTGAAGAATAGTAAGTAGTTAGTAAGTAAGTAAAGAATATATTAACAATAAATTTTCTTTTTTTAGAAAAAAAAACTGTTTAACATGGTTCCAAATAACAATATAAATTATATTATAGAAATTTACCATTTGAAATTCCTTATTTTCAGATTAAATCTAACTCAAAATGGTTTCAAAATAAGAACAACATGTTTGATTGATTCTTAATCTTATAAAAAAATGATTGATGGAATTCCTAAGCAAAACAATATATTGCAATTTGATTAACATGCAAAAAAAGAACCAAAAATCTACACCTTTTTTGTGCAAAGTGTTTCCTCCTGGTTTGATTATAACTTTCTCCCAGTTAAAGCCAACACATCAATCAATTCCGTTCGTGCACATTCCTTTGTCAGCGTGTAAGCAGTAGCAGTAGTTTCGTTCACTTCGCCGGCCCACCCTTAAAAAAACCCGACATCTGTGTAACATCTTGAGCCAACTAGCAAACGCTCGTCAACTCTGACACAAGAACATACATAAGAAAGTCACCCCACCGTCGTCTAAGTTGCTCTCACGCTTTGACCTGCCATATTCATCAAACAAGCTGTTATTCAGCAGCTACACGTCCACTTACTACAACCGTTTTGCCAAATCACTCGGCCAAACTTATTGCCGGAATCGATAAAATCGTGTAGGCAACACTTCCCCACTGATAAAGCAATCAAACGGCACAACGACACGTGGCTACCGGCTTCCGAACCATCACCACACAGAACACAGAAATTTCCCTATCGTGGCAAGGGTAAACGGTGGTGCATGCCATACCATGACCCATCGCGGTTGAGACGAAGCAGAGGTGCCGTGAGACGGCGGTGTTACTTTTTGCCGGCAATGGTTGTAACGTAATTCAATTAGGCCAATCAATCTTTTATCTATTTTATGGGCAGTATGTGATTCCTGTACGCCCGGAACAACTGATTGAGTTAACAGTCCCGAACACCACACTCGCTGGAGTGGAGTTATCAGTGTGTGTGTGTTGGGGGGGAGGGAGGACTCAAACGTGCAGGAGGAGATAGTGTACACACATCGCATCAAGTACGCTCAGGTCAAGAAGCCAATGACCGGGAGCGTACACTGCTCCTTTGTATATTTGAAGCGAGAGGAACCCGGTCCCAAGATGCCTGGGCCTGTGGGAAGTGAAAGCGATCTTAGAATAGCGATACATTGACACTGCCTAAGGTCAACAGTGAAGGTTGAAAGACAAAGAGCGGCGCGCTAGAGAAAGGGGAAGTAGAAAATATATGACCGGCGATTGGCATGCTCCGAAGCGTCCACGCGCCGATTGATGTCTATTAATCGATCTACGGGCCGGGCGCAATCGAACGCTCTATCTCTGCGAAACGTCTCTGCGGGGGAAAGCTAGCGCGAAAGAATTACTTTACCATCGCAGGCACCTTCCGAACATCGGTCAGACCCTTTCGAATGGAAATGGTCTGTTGGAATGGACCGGGGCCTTGCGGTGGGATGATGATCAAGCGCAGCAGAGATCAAGTGAAATGGTGAACGCCCAACAGCTTTTTTCCCGTCTCTCAGATATTACTGTGACCGATTGACCTATCTCCCGCAGAAAGACAAACAACTTTGTTCCAACAACTTGCAACGATCGGGCAGACAGGGAGTTGATGGTGAACAATTTGCTGGGAAACGAAGCAACTCACTCAGTCTCAGTTCAAAGTTTTTGGGAATGAGTTCCCCCTTCCTCACAAAACAATGCAAAGAAAACAATGGATGGGTTTAAAAAGATTCTACATGAAGATAACCAAAATAAACATAAAACATCATCTAGCTGTACGATCAACGCCCTATGACAAAGCACAAGAAGCAAGTTCAAAACTCAATCCAACGATCACGCTCCCGCGTATGATCAGGAACATTCTAACATCTAAAGAGATCTCTCTATTTCACGCCACTGTTATTGCAGATGGTGTTGGTAAGAAATATTTCCGCGCGTTGTCTCCCATCCGAGATCTGTTTCCTTGGAGCAGCAGCGAAACATCTGCTACGCGAATCCCTCCTCCTCCTCTTTCTGCTTCTCTTCCACACCCATTCCGTGAGGCTTCTGCCCCGTGAGGAGCATCGGCAACGAAGAATTCGAGAGCTCGCCCGAGGCACACAAGTTGATAGATGGGAACGCTACTCTAACTCTAGCACCGCATACATGCACACAAACTCAATAAGATAAAAAAACGAGAGCATAAAGTATCCGATCCGATCATCCAACCGGGTGGGTTACGGGCGCGACTTCCGAAGCATATGGCGGCAGGGAAGTGGACAAACTTTGTGCGCCGTTGCAAAACGGCAGGCAAAGGGGGTGAAACCTCAAAAAGGTTAGAGATCCACGACGGGATGTTGCTGTTGTGGTGCGCTCTTGGTCGCTTCTGTGCCTGAAGAAGCCACACAAGCTTTGCGCGCGATCGCGATCTTTTCGAATCGCTTCGAAGGAACCAACACGAAAGGGACAAGAGACCTTCCGAGCTAGGCTTGCGCAAGCAGCATACTCGCGCGAACATCTTTATTCTCAATGTGTTTCCTTCCTAAGCCTTCCCATATAACGAAGCGCAGCAAGATGGTTGCTGCTTTGACCACTTTTATGACTTTATCGCACATTTCGACTTGTGGAATATGTATCATTCGCACATCGGTAATGGTTCCCTCTCATGAGTGGAACGAAGAGAGGGAAAGAAAGAGAGAGAAAAAGTATGTATTCAAACTGGGTCCCTGGGACGACTTTTCGGGGTCGCTTTCCATACATCATATGTATCGTTTGTCTGCGAGGTACGCGCAGACATCATATTCAACAACCGCAACACACATGGCGCGTGGTTCGCAATTTGGAACTTTTGGAAAAGCCACACAGACACCTAACCGTGTGGACACGGGAAAGAGGGAAAAAGATCACGTACGTACAAGACACACCGACATGGCTCGGAAATTCGGACCTTCGCGCGCGGGGCGGCACGGGGAAAGGGATAGATCTCGCCTAGATACGGTGCTGTCGGCCCGGGGCAGCCGGCCGTGCTTTATTGAACCAGTTCCGGGCGCGTATCTAGCGTGTCCGCCGATGTTTTCTCATTCTCGGCCGCTCAATCCTCCTCCATCTTCATTACTGCTGTGGCACTTTGGCCTCCGACGTACAGCGTGTGTCTATGCTTTTAGCCGCGTGGAGCTTCGTAATGCCAGTTTGGCGGGGAGTTGAACTTAATTCAAGGTTAGATTTAATTGCTCCTGGGTAAGCCTTCCTGCCGGCTACAACACACACGCCTCGCGAGAAGAACCATGGGAGTTCTCGGGGCCGTGTTGAATGCGGCTGGCCGGGGAGTTGAGAATTATTCTAACGAATTGCGCTTCTTTGTGCAATTTTCATTAAGGTATAAGGATTTTGGATTTTGGAGAGGGGACCCTTCCCAGCTATGGCCGTAAGTAGTTCTAATTGGAGAAGATAGTATGTATGACCATGAAGTCGGCTTCGTAACCAGAAAAGTCTAAAAATAAGGTAAAATATGAGGATTATTACATGTTGAAACAAAATCGTGAAGCATACAGAATACAGTGAATCCTGGATATGAGAGACTTGTATAATGGAGAACCCTCGTTATTTTAACATCTTTATTTCTGTAGTAATGGTCAGTCAGTATTATTCCGTTATTTCAACAAAATATTTATTTAATGTTTGCCAGGAGTGCCAATGTTTCATCCTTTCACCTAAATCGAGCGATCAAGCTTGGTTGTTGTTCTGTCAATACTCAATTTAATATCTGAAACGCATAACTGAGAGAAACCTTCATAAAAGATATTTTTTACGTTCTTTGGGTTCTCTCTTATCCAGATTTCACTGCAATTACCCAGGACATAAATTAGACAAGCTTCTCAAAACTTAACCGACTCGAAATTAATTTCCCGCAAACTAGCCCAAACCAAAATGGACACCTTGATTGGCATTATTGGGCATGCTGCCGGTGCCGTGCTGTGCTCAGGTCCGACAAATTTAAATCTCCCTTCACTAACTTTTAGCATAAAGCCCCCAACAGCACCTATGCTATGCGCTCTCGTCCAGAGAGAACTCTCTTGGAAAACACCGCCGGGCCTAGCAACCGCGACCAGCACGCAGCTCGCAACATAGCTTCTTCGCGTTACCATAACTACCAACCAGAATCGCCACTCCCCTCTGCCTATCTCACTCTGCTTTCCGCTTTCCCTCATATGTGCATCTCCTTTTATCGAAGGACGACTCCTTGCAGACGTCTCGGAAACACATCTCGTAGCGAAATTAGTTTCGTCATAATCATCAATCCCGAAACCCAAATGTGTTACGGGATAAAAAAAACACCCGGGCCGAAATGTGTCGGATTGACCACCATCATAGCGCGTCTTCATTGCCCCTTGCCCAATGCTGCTGTCTCGCTCTTCCCACTGGTGCTGTGGTTTTCTATGCTCGCACCTATACCAACGCCATCCGCCGGTTTGCGCGATATGCGGAAAGGTGTGTGCGAGAGCATAAACCTTTGTAGAGCGCGATCGGTCGAGGGGTTGGTGGCTGGGGTACACAAGGCAAGCAGGAAACATAACCGAAAAACTGGCTGGATTCATATCCCGTTTGCCTCTATCTCGCTCTCTCCCTCTTCTTCTTTGTCTCTTTCGCAAACGGAGCGAACGGTTATCCGTTTCACTCTTGCAACAAGAATGGCGTTCGAAACGCGGTTTTTAATGTTCCATTCCGCGGGCCTTTTTCCGATGCTTCCCGTGTATGTTCGCACGCTACATCCATCCCGAGACTGCTTCGGGCCAGCCAATTTCGAAACAATTAAACCCATCACCGAACTCCATCTCGTAGTCTCGAAAAAGAAAAAACGCTACTTTGATAATTGATCACTTCCGAGTTTACGGCCACAACCACACATGCGGACAAAGGTGGAGATTGTTCCAGCGCTGCCCAATACACACGCAGATCCTGCCATGGGAGTGTGAGGAAACCCGGTTTTCTCGCAGCCTTCTTCTCCTGCTCCACAGCATCCTGTGGCATATACGGCCGGAAGCAAAGCCGGCATAACTGAGCGACAATTTCCCATCCTTACCTACCTTCTGCTGCAGAAATTGGATTCAACCACTTGCTCACCGCTGCTATGGCACGGAAACGCTACACAAGGTACACTAATTCACGGGAAATTGCACGAAATTCACTACGAAAAGGGCGATTTAACGCTGGACAAAAGTTTTGCACGAAATTGAACCAAACCGACAAGCCATTTATGGCGGTTTGACGTTTCGGCTTCGAAAAATGCACAGTGGGAGGCTTATGGCGAATGCTGGACATGAAGATCTTGGATTTTTAGGAAATCGATTTAACAAATTTGTGGAAAAGGCTTCAGTGTGTTATTTTTATTGCAGACTAATACAATCATGAATTTTGAATCGAGAATATAACATAATTTTTGAAAAGTTTGCAGTTCGTTTGGGTTAAATGCTGATTTCATCGATTCATCGATTTTTCCACATTATGTGATTTGGCTACAAAAGTTTTAAGTATTCACAAATTAGCGTATATTTCTATATTTCAGCATTTCAAATAATTTTTGAAATTTAACGTAAGCATTTTAGGCTACTTTATGATAAAATATGTCATTTATGTTGTCTGCACTTGTCCTCTTGGGCCATTCCTGGAGGAGAAATTGTGTTGACGTTTTTACGCCAGCGTTGTTATTCAAAACAATCTTGCACGATGGCCGAAACAAATTCCGCAAAAAAGCTTACGCTAAACGATCAGGAGCGCGAACTCGAACAACAGGCGTTTATAGAGTTCCAGAAGTAAGATAAAACACACAAATACACTTTATCCGAACGTGTCTCTAACCCACCCGACGTTCCATTTCAGAGCGGACTACCATGCATGCCATCAGACGCTCCAGAAGCTGCTTAAAACGCAAGACAGCAACCCAAAGGTGCTGCATAACAGGGCCGTCGTGGAGTTTTACAACAGCGACCTGCGGCGCTACGATCAGTTCCGTACCGCCATGATGCAGCTAACCGGGTTAGTGGGCGAGATTCGCACCGTCGAGGTGAAAGATCTCGAATCGTGTGCCGCCTACGTCAACCAGGCAATCGTGCTGTACCACTTCAAGCAGCCGCAAACCGCGCTCAAGATAATGCTAGCGGTAATGGCACACTTTGACCAGATGGATGACTATCTGCTACGTCGGGCGGGGATCTTTACCGTGCATCTGCTGCTGGACACGAACCAACCGAAGAAAGCGAACCGTTTGCTTGGGATGCTGCAGAACCGGCTCGGCATACAGGTGTATGCGATCCTAAGCGATTCGGATGAAGACGAACCGCTAATCGATAACGAAAGCAGGAAGGACATATCCGAACTACAGTTTGAGGAGTTTCGCAAGGAGTTCCGATTGATACTGATCCGTTCGAACCTTCTCAACGGAAAGAAGAACATGTCGATCCCGCTGGAGGATACCTCCGAGTACTCCATCTTGAAAGGGCACCAGTACTTCCTCGGTAACGATTATCAAATGGCAGCCAAGGAGCTTTCGAAGCAGTTCACCAACGAACCGGTCAGCGTGAACAAGCACGGCGAGGATCAGAACACGATACTGGCGAACAATATGGGCGTGATACACTTTTCCGTCAAACATTATGCCCTTGCGGCACGGTTCTTCCAGCAAGCCCTACTCTTCGACAAATCTGCCACGGAAGACATGTCGACGGAGAAGGTGGAAGGTTCTCCGCTGTATTGTGTCGGTGCTACCAAGAGGCCGGAGATACTGTATAATCATGGGCTGGCCTTGCTGCACCTTCAGCGTCCCAAGGAAGCGTTCGAGTGTATGCTGATCGTGCTTAATTCCAACCACAACAATCCCCGCCTGTGGCTAAGGTTGGCCGAATGTTGCATCATGGTACACCGGCAGGAGAAGCAAACGCAAAACACCAGCATCTGTCACGGTACGGTCGGGTGCGGTGTGCATCGGAAGTACGTGCTGAATCCTACGCCCAAAACGGCCGTCGTGGATGGAGATCAATCCTTGGCCATACCCGCCACAACGCTTGAGTTCGGTGCGCTGTGTTTGCGCAATGCAGTCACACTGCTGGAGTACCACGAGCCGGAACTGATCCGGCAAACTGAAAGCAGCGACAAAACGGCGTCGTGGGACAAGGTATACGAAGGTGTACCTTGCAATCCGTCCCTGCCGATGAAGATGGTTTCGTTTAACAAGCTCAAGTGTGCGGTGCTGGCCGCGTACAGCTACGTGCTGAATACTCTCGGCGAGTATAATTTGGCACTGAAGTACGCGAAGCAAATGCTGACCATGAAAGATTTACCCCAGTCGTATTTGTAAGTGATGCTTCGCGTTGCCGAAAACAATTGCGATGGTTTTAAAGTTAATTTCTTTTCTATTTTCTGAAACAGATTACTCTCCCACATGTACGCGGCAGAAGCACTTATTATGATGAACCGGCCGCTGGAGGCTATCAAGTACCTGGAGCCCAAGTTTATCACCGAACTTGCCGGGGATGACTTTGGTATGCGAGCCTCACCGCACTGGAACATCAACTCAGCCGATGCTGCCCGTTCGGTGATGCACTACAATCGGGCTGTGGTGTCGTTCCTGATCGGGGATTACGAGCAGGCGAAAATATCGATGAATAGCTGCAACCATCCGTTGGTAATGCCGTATCTGAAGATGCTGAACGTTTACCAGGAACTGCTGCTAGGAAACTTCGACAAGGTGCAGCTGCTCATTCGATACGATACGCCACACTTGATCTAGATCGTAGGTCTATGTAGCTTGTGTAGTAAAAACGGTTCCTCTTTGTGAAATTTGAATACCAATTGTTCTCCTAAACATCGTCCGAATCGATATTGTTGCGCTGCACGTAACGGACAATTTAAACGTTGACAGCTACCGTAGGATCCATGTGACATTTGGTAAACAAAACGGCTCGTTCTCCCCTCTTCTTCAAATTCTTGGAAGAAAAGTCACAACACCACAATCGGATCGTTTGTTTAGCGATAGAAAGACCCCAAACGCGGTAGCACACTCCTGCTTCTAATCGCAACCGCATTCGAACGTGAACGCATATCAATCAAGAAGGGGTGGCAACATGCCACGAGTACATATCACCGTGCTGCTTTTGGCGATAGCGTTCCTAAGCACGAACGGGCAGAATGGAAATGTGAAGAATACGGTAAGTACGATTGGAATAGTGAATGGAGCAAGGCCTTGACCACATTCATCAACCCTAATTACTCGCTTTCAGCAAAAGCACACTGCAACCACCGTTTCGGCAAGCGGTCTTCACCAGCTAGCCACCGATCCGATGACGCTCTTGTCCCCGGCCTTAGAAAACCTACTCGTCGAGCGAGTGGTCGGATCGACCGGACATGAAAATGTGAAAAACTACATCGTGCAACAGATGCGACAGCTGGGCTACACGGTCGAGCTGGACGAGTTTGATGAAACCGTCCCAATACTGGGAAAGCTGCGCTTTGCCAACATTATCGCTTCGTTGAATCCAAACGCGGAGCGTAACCTGGTGCTTGCCTGCCACTACGATAGTAAATATTTCCCCGGCCAACGGTTTATTGGTGCCACGGATTCAGCAGTACCGTGTGCAATGCTAGTTACGATGGCCGCCATGCTTGCACCCCATCTAGAGTCGGCAAAAGCGAGGACGGATTTAAGTCTACAGTTTATTTTCTTCGACGGCGAGGAAGCGTTCAAGGACTGGAACGCCCAGGACTCCATCTACGGAGCGCGCCACCTGGCAGCGCGGATGGAGCAGGATGGTACGCTGACAAAGATGGACATGCTCGTACTGCTCGATCTGCTCGGCACGCCTGAGCCAAACTTTTACAGCTACTTCCAGGCGACGGAGAATTGGTACGTGCAGCTCATTTCCGTCGAGCGGCGGCTCGATGAGCTGGGCCACCTGGAGAACTACAGTACGAGCAGTGTGTCCCCGGCACAAAAGTCAATTGCGTACTTTAGGCCCCATTCGTTCACCGCTCACATCGAGGACGATCATATACCGTTCCTGAGGCGGGGCGTGCCAGTGTTGCACATCATTCCCAGCCCGTTCCCGGAGGTTTGGCACAAGCTGGAGGATAATGGTGACATCGTGGACGTTCCTACCGTTCGCAACATGGTGCGAATATTTGCCGTCTTTGTGCTGGAGTATCTTAATGTGCCGTTATGACGGTTTAAAAGTGAACTTTAAAGCAGCAGAGAAGCATTCCGTATTATGCACCACCAACGTACTTACACGCTTTTAGCCCAGTTTTTGACGGTTTATTGTTGTGCTTTTTAAAAATGAGTTTTTTTCCAATTTGTATCACGAACCCCCAAAAAAAAAGCAATTTTTTAGAGGACTTTTTCCTTGTCGTGACATATCGCAAAAGAAAGGCAAATAATGTAACACAATTGTGCAATAAATACAACATTGTTGGCCAAACATGGCGATGTGCTGTGTTTGGAGCTTTTTAAAAAACTCGTTTTTCTATTCAATTAGAGGTGTTCAAGTTCACGGATGGATAATTCTTCGTAGTTTTGCTTTTTTAAGTAAGAGTAGTCTAAAACGTTCATAATTTGTTGTATTGTAAAGTAAAATGGATTTAGAAGCGATTCAGGCTGACTAACCGCTGGCCGTTACTAAAATGTCCTCTGCCCTTCGGACGGTTGGGTTTGGGGCACGTGGGAAGCGATTTTAATCGGTGCATTGTTATAGTGAATAGCGATTCAACACGCACATGGTCTTTTCCACCATGTACATGCTACGGTTTTTGCTCGTTCCAGATTTATGGAAAACATGTACAAATTTAGTTACATTAAATAAAGCTCAACCGTAATGCATTGAAATAGAAAAGCCCCAGAACTTTATTAGCACGACATCGCTGACAAAGTGGCAAAGCATTTAAAGTAGTGTTAGGGCATTTGAATAAGATTCATGAATCTATTCTTTGACATATCGGAATATCAAATTAAATGTCAAGATTCTTGAGTCTTGCAATTGGAGAATCTTGTGATTAACGAATCTGCAGATGAATCAAAATAATCGGGCACAATTTAACACATTGCATTGTCATGTATTTTATGGACGCCTGTGATTTATCGTGGTGGATAAAGGTTATCATTTGTAAGCAATCTTACATGATTTTTACGGTTTCACTGTTTCTTTGAGTTGCGAAACCGTTTGCACTTCCGAAAACAACTGCTGAATATTAAAAATATGACCATGATTTTTTAACAAATCAGCAAGCGGAAATATTACCCAAGAAATGTGGCAGTGAACTTTTTTTTTTTGGTACATTTTACTTACTTACTTATCGGGTGCTACAACCGCTTCGCGGTCTTCGCATGCTGCAACAAACTCCAAAACCGCTCACGGTCTCGCGCCATCTTCTGCCAATCCATTATCCCGGGCTTGATGGTGGACGCTTCAACGCCATCTTCCCACCTCAGCTTGGGCCTAACTCGCCACCTCTGTCCATGTCGACGGCCTTAGAGGACTTTACGAGCTGTGTTGTCCGGCTATTGTTACATTTTATGAAACTGAACATATTTTTAATAATCTTTAAAGTTTATTAATTCTAGCTACGCATGATTTACAAAAATCAATTAAACTTCTTAGAGTTCATAAATAGTATGATAATGAAATTAATAGTTGGGTAATTGGTAAATTGAAGTAGGTTGAAAGAACCGACTAGGTTTACTCAGTTCCTTTCCAAAAGAGAGAGAAAAAAAAAACAACCATCCCACCACCCCAACAACTGTTCATTTTTCAGAAACATTTCTTTTATTTCGTGTGAAAAGGCGCGATCCTACAAAACTCTGTGAACCAGCATTGTGAGAGATAGGAAAAGCGGTATAAGTTTTAAACGTATCTTTACAGCAAATCGCTATTGCTGTCTATCTGCTGGGTTCTCTTCCCGTTCTATCAACGGGACAACCATGTATCTCCCTTACTACGTGAACCTCCTTTTGGACGCGATGAATCGATTCGTCTAAACACTCCATCCCTGCACCGTTGCAACGGGTTTTGCAGCTCCCATTAGTTTTGTTTTTTTTTTCGTGAGCGTTTCGTTGCCCTGTTTAGACTAGAATACTTTGCAAATGGTGGCGACAAGAATCGATTCGAATCCGTATTGCTTCCTTCTACCTGGCAGTATTGAATTGTGTGCACGTGGTTGTCTAAGCTCTTTCAAGGTTACTGGTTTTCCTTGCCTGAAAATATGATCAGGTTTGCCTCTTTGTCCTGTCTTAAACCTCTTACGGGAAGCACTAGGCAAGAAGAGTCTTGCCATCAAGTCCAAACTGCGTTATACTTTTTGTCCGTCCGTGCGGCTACTACTACCGTGCGCAATTCCTACCCCGCTTAAGCGTACTTTGCTTTCCTAAATGTTATTACAAACAGGCGAAGAGAGAAGCAACCCCGGAAGGCAAAAGTTTGATCTAAGAAATTCTATTTTGTAGCTCAATTGTATTTAAACTATGCGTAAACAAGATTCGACTGTGATAAATCCAGCCTCTAGTGTACTGATAAGGATCTCTAGTTGAAAGATAGGAGAAAGAGTTAGTGGAGAACGTGACCGATACCGGTCCATTATTGCCGGTATCGCTACTTGATGCTGGAAGAAATGTGATTCCGATGTATGATTCTCGTTCGTTCTTACATTCTAAATTGCTCACTGATTGCGGGTTTCGTTTGTGTTCGTTTCCTCTGGATGGAATGTTCGTTAGTGCGAGTGCATGTGCGTGCGGGCGCGTGGTGTGACGCATTGCGATGGATATGGCCGTTAATTAGATTTCGGTGTAGAAATCCGGTCGACCGATGTTTAGCAGCTTAAACACGCTCGGCAGCAGGTACTGCGTGTTAAAGCCAATCACACCGTACGTGAACAGTTTGTACGATAGTTCCACAATGATTTTGTTCTTGTTTTCGAGCGTATCTTCCGATTGGCGCAGTTCGTTCTTGTCACGCCCGAGGATGAAGCACACGAACGCGTACGAGATCGACTTTGCAAAGGCACGGGACGCAACGATACAGCACAGGCCCAGTACGGTGCGGAGCAGCAGCAGCCCGAGCATGCTGTACGATGGCCAGATGATTTCGTACGGCGGTGGTTGAGCGGGTTGCTGGAATTCGCCCAAATGGTAGTGCAGCCAGGCGCCGAGCTCAATGCCAGCACAAACGCTTACCGTGAGTGCGGTATCGCCACTGTGGAAAAAGAAGAATTGAGGTAAATTAAAATAATAATATTTAGTCATCCGAGCAGGACGACAAAAAAGAAGAAAATTCATTGTTAAAGCCTACCGCGTTGGTGTCCATTTACCCGAATCGGGGTAAAACACAATCAGTAAGATTGATATGGTAAGCACAAATACTGGAGACCAGCGTGAGGTAACGATGATCAAGTCCAATCGATCAACGATAGGAATAAGAGGGATCATCAACAGCACAACGAGTAACAATCCCGCAACTATGTCCTAAAAACGGGTAAATGTATTAGAAAAGCTAAAGAAACATCTTTCAAAAGGGAAAATACCTACCAGCACACTGTGCATGCCCAGATAAACGCGGCTAACGCAAATTACGGCACACCATACGCACGCAATGGCCAGTCCAACCGGCAACGAATAGATGTACCGATCGTACGTATAGATCAGTACCGAAAACGGTATAGCGACCGAAACCATGGCGTGCGTCGAAGGCATCCCGTACTCCAGTCCCCATTTCTTCTGCAACCGTGCGGCCGGATAGCTGGGCCGAGGCCATCGTATAATGTCCTTAAGACTTTGCCCTGCAAACGATACAAATTATCATTAGTTTTCGAATTTTCCATACTACAAAGGCGTGACCGTGCGCTACTTCCCTACCTACGTACATAATCGCCGACCATACCATCACGACCCGCCGGCCAACGGCGCTGTCAATGTTCCAAAACCAGAACGGGATAAACGTGGCGTAGAAAATCTCATCTCCCAGCTCGGTGCCAACGATGAACAGCACGTACCAGAAGTTATTCGTCACCCGATAAGCATTATCATCGCCGTCATCTATCTTCTTTTCGGTGTACCCGTTCGTACTCGGTGGCGCACCTTTTCCGTTCGCTGCCGCACCATTACCATTTGCGCTTGCCGCTTTGCCGCTCTTCTTTCTTGTGTATTCGATGCCGAAGTACTCCTGTACTTTCACAACCAGCTCCGGGCTTTTAAGGTATTCAAGGAATGGATGCATTTTCGTACTCCGCAACAATCCAGCTAATGCCGGTTACTACTGCTTCCGCTTCTCGGGTTTTGTTAGCTCGGCACGTTTGGTATACTTTTTTGCACTGATTGCACAGCAACTGGAGCCCAAATCCTTTGAAAGGGACACCGCTAGTGGAGAAAGAACGGAAAAATTTCGCTCGCCTAAATTGTGATCATTTTGGGGCGAGGAAATAAGAACATCACTATTTTGCACCGACGGTACTGTAGTGATGTTTACAAAGTGCAATATAGAGGAGGCTGGACAAGTTATCATGCAGTTTGACAGTTAGGAACAGAAGGGCGTAATGGGAGCAAGGTGTATATATAAAGGGTGAAGTCATTCAGAGTAAATTGTTATTTTACGATAGCCAGAATGGCCAAAGCCTCTATAAAATTAAAAAAAAGTTATTTTACGAGATTTTAGAAGCGAATGTTAGCTTGACCGCTTAAGCCTATCTAAAAATATATAAATAAAAAAAGTTATTTTACGAGATGCCGTAACTTTTTGAGGCATTGGTACAAAAATGGTTTAGAAGGAAGCAGTGATGTTAAAAATATATATGTCTTGATATATTTGCAATATTTCATATATTTCTAACATACCTCCTTAAAGGGAAATCGTGCATCGTGTATTTGTGGCCTTAAAATAGGGAAACATGTGAAAATGGATGTTGATGTTTGAAGAATCTGAAAAAGAAAATACAGGAGATTCCCGAGTTACGCGGATAATGCATTCCACAGAAAACCGCGTAACTCGAAAATCCGCGTAACTCGAATCTAACCAAAATCAGCGGAAATACTGTCAAAATCGTGTAATTTGGGTTCGTAAAATATATTTTCAGCTCGTTCATTTATTATTTAATGGATTTGTACAGAATCTCCATGTAATTAACTATTTACGTTATTTTAAAACATTGCCAACAATTTAAATTATTTTCCATTTGACAATTTATGTGTCAAATCAGTACAATTTGCTCATGAAGCTGTCAAATTTCCAAAACCGCGTATCTCCGAATCCGCGTAACTCGAGAACCGTGTAACTCGGGAATCTCCTGTATACGAATAAAATCATTATTTTTTACATCTGCAACTCATCTAATGGTCAAATATTTGCATTGAGATCCATTTCCATCGCGCAATAAATATTGTTTTGGTTTAGGAATTTTCTGCAAAGATGTATGTCATATGAGTGGTCAATGAAGAATCATTCGAATCACTTATAAAATCTTGAATATGAATTCTTCAGATTAATCGATCGTGAAGTATATCAAAATGTATTCCTCTTTAAAGATTCAATCATTTCAAGAAATATGCTTTTTGCTCTGTTTTTGAAACTTTAAAAACTTTTTTTTTATTCAGTAGTAACGGCCTGGCCGTATTGCTTAAACTTTGAAAACTTATTGATTTGAAACTTATTGATCTTTCTTAATCTTTGCATTTTGATTTATTCATGTTAATGATCAATAAATATTTTTAATCGATGTTCAGATTCACTGATTCATTTCAAAGATTCATTCCGAGTCATGAGCCTGACTCTGATTCACCCAACACTAGTAGGAACCCTTATTTCAATATGGCGTCTTGATGGCAGCACCTGATAGCTTCTTACAATGTCAAGCGAAAACGTCAGTGCAACGTCAAACAACTGTGTAGCAGAAAACACAACAAACAAACGCAAATTGTTTAGAAAGAGCTGCCTGCAATAAGCTCATCTATGAAATCGAATTATTTAGTGGTTTATAGTAAAAGTGGTACTTTATCGCTTTGTTTAAGCGATAGACTTCTTTCTTTCAATCGTTGCTTTATTCAAAGTTTGTAGATTTTGTGTCGGAAATCTGTGTTAGAAGTAAATCACATTCAAACCGATAGGAAGAAGAAGAAGAAGTGTTGAGTTTGTGTTTTTGATAGTGAAAAGAGTTTGTGTAGAATTCGTTGGTTTAAATTGTTGAAGGTTTGCTTTTAGACCTCCAAGTGTAGTGATTTTTTGGGTTCCATTTGTAGCAAGGGGTTGTCGTTCATCATTCAAAACAGACGCTTATTGTAAGTAAGCGAAAATGCCGCAACGTAAAAAGGTAAAGCAATGTACAGAAATACAGGGATGTTCTTTTAGTGCTGTATTCTCACATTATTACTCTTGCTTCTATTTCAGTCCACCAGCACCGAATCCAGTAGCGGCAGCTCGTCCGACTCCAGCTCAAGTGGGTCCGATTCGGGAAGTACGGGAGGATCTGACTCCGGAAGCTCGAGTAGTGAAAGTGATTCCTCCAGCTCCCGGGAACCATCGCCGCAGCCTTCCACCAGCAATAATGCAGCCACTACCGGAGCAACCAGTGGAAATGGTAAAAGCAATGCCTACTACTAATGAATTCCCATTTAACTTAACCTACGGTTTGGTTTTAGCTGCAGCACCAAAAGCGAACGACAAAATCGTACGACGCAGAAGCTCCGAAGCTGGTAGCGCGGCCAACAAAGCGGGTAGCAAACCGGACACTGCTAAGGATAAATCACTCGCCCTGAAGCAGCAGAAACTTTCCAAAAGTTCGATTTCGTCGAGTGACGACGATGATTCGGAGCCGGAAACAAGCCATAAAGGGCAGCCAGCGGCTGGTAAAAAGGCACCAAACACCGATGTTGCCAAGAAAAAGCCCGTGGCAGCAGTTCAAGGCAAAGAGCGGGTTCCCGGACCACCACCGATCGGTGGAGGCAAAGTGCCTCCATCCGTGATCAAGCAGCAACATCAGCAGCATAATCCAAACTCAGCACCGGCCACAAAAGGAGCCGTAAAGGCAAGCACGGTTGTGAAAAGCTTGCACAAAGCCACGAATAATGGAGCGGGCACAGCAGGAGGCGTTAAAAAACCGGCTCCAAGCGCCACTCAATCGTCCTCCACACCGGCTAGCAAGGGGAAAAAGAAGAGCATCTTCTCACCGGTCAATTCATCGGAGTCGGAGGTTGAAACGACGCCGGAAAAACCAGACATGCAGGATAGACGAACCTCCAGCTCGAGTTCCACAAGTGGGAATGCCGTATCGGCTGCTACGACGGGCCCTGGGTCCGATTTGTCCGATAAAAACCCATCCGGAACGAGTGCTGCAGCAACATCGGCAGCGGCAAGCGCCCTGCAGCGTGGTCGTGGCCGTCCCCGAAAGGCGTCACAAGTTGGAGCGCTTAACAGCACTGGAACGCTTAACAAACCGGTTGGACAGGTGAAACCCCAAACGAGTGGTACAAGCGCAATAAGCAAAGTGGCCAGTCCAACCGTTGGCCCACCATCCAAGACGATAAAATCTCCCATTCGAGCACTCTCGTCAGCCACCTCCAGCTCGAGCGAATCATCCTCCAGCGGATCATCCGACTCGGAAACGGATTCGTCCGACGATTCATCGCCATCGCTCAATGCTGCAGCGGCACAGAATTACAAAAAATCCAACAACACCATGAAACGGGTGCTCGAAAGAACGCCCCAGAAGAACGACACCAAGGATGGTGTGGCCGGTTCCGATTCGGAAGCGGAAACGCTGAAGCAAACGCGAAAGCTAACCCGTTCCGCCAGTACACGTAAATCGAAGCATCTGCTTGGCAAGAACGCTTCCGAAACGGACTCCGATGCGGACAGTGTGAAGCGCTCTGCGTCGAAAAGTCCGGCCAAGAAACCTTCCACCGTTCCGTCGAAGGGCAAGGCGAAAAATAACATTGCCAACTCGCTGTCCAGCAAGCGTGCGGCCGATAAACCACCGCTCACGAAGGAGCTACAGCTCGTCGAGGAAGCACCGGTCGAACGACGCTGTCCGCTCGAGAAGTGCGACTCGCTCGGGCACATGGGCGGTCAGTTTGAGAAACACTTCACCCTGGAAGCTTGCCCGATGTACCACAACATGACGGTGGATCAGACGAAGCAACTGCTCGTGGAGCGCAAACAGCGCGAAGACGAACGCCGTCGATCGATTCCGGTGTATGAAAATTCGAAAAAAATACAAACCCCGGAACAGAAGCTGTACGCACAGAAGATACGCGATCTGCGGGCACGCTTTAAACCATCCTCACCACCACCGAGTGCCGAACGGCCGAAGCCACTGATCGATCGGGATGGTAACGAGATAAAACCGGAACCGAATCTCGAAGGCATTGTGCCGGACTACGATTTGCAACTGTTCCGCGAGGCGCAGGCACTGGCGAGTGAAAGCATCGAGAAGGAGCTGGGCGACATGGTTACGGGGAAGGGAACGAAGTACATCTCCATGGGACGGCACTGTATGCAGGTGTGGTATCAGTCCCCGTACCCGGACGATGCTACGCGTCTGCCCAAGCTGTATCTGTGTGAGTTCTGCTTGCGGTATCAAAAGTCGGAGGTGGGAATGAAGCGCCATGCGGCTAAATGTGTTTGGCGGCATCCACCGGGCGATGAGGTAAGTCGGGAGTGGATGGTCGGATGAAAAAATGAGTTAACCTAATTTCGCACTTTGTTTGCAGATCTACCGCAAGGGAAAGCTCGGCGTTTGGCAGGTGGATGGCAAGCGACACAAACAGTATTGTCAGCATCTGTGTTTGTTGGCCAAATTCTTCCTCGATCACAAAACGCTCTACTACGATGTGGAACCGTTCCTGTTTTACGTCATGACACTGGCGGACAGCGATGGGTGTCATACGGTGGGGTACTTCAGTAAGGTAAGTGGGACCGATGTTTAAAATTTTATCTTTTTTTATTTCGGATCGACACCGACGATTCAACTGAAGTTGTGGTTTTTCACATTTACCAAAGTTAGTCAGTGTTTTATTTTATGTGTTTAAGTGCTTTAACGTAAATTAGAAAATAGAATGAAATATTTGGTACTTTATCATTTAAACGAAAAGGAATCATATTTACGCGCGAAGGTTGAATGTACGTTAGCGAACGGCATACATCTTTCATGCGATTATTGCGCCCTCTGTTGTTCGCTAGTGGAATCTTAACCAGTGCGGGATTTTTAGGGACAGGTAGTTTTTGGTTTGCTCTTCGAATCCTCTACAGCGATGTTGGCAGCATTGAACATTGTTGTACAACTAAATTAAGAATAATTTTTACCAAATGTAAGTTTATATGGTGTAATAGAAATAATCATGCCTGAAAAGTGTTGATTTTTTCTACCTATTGTTATTAAGCACCAATATTCACCTAGCCAGAAATGTTTGAAGTAAATACAGTAGGTGACCGCTAACTGGCTGCTTCTTAACTGGCGTGCTTTTTAACTGGATTTTCGTCTAACTGAGCAGTCAGCCAGTTAAAAAACAGTTAAACGTTAAAACAGGAAACATCCGGAATCTCGTTGAGAGTGCGTCAACGTAAAATTATAACTCAAATGAAGGAAATTCCTTTTCTGTTAATGTTTCGCGCTCACCTCATATTATTGGTCACCATTAAACTAAAAAGTATAGTTCAATGCAAATCAATGCAAAAAGTGTTCAAATCCATCGCCAAAGGGAACAGGATATCCAGTTTAAATTTCTTCTTAATCTTCTTTTATCGAGCAGAATGTTACCTTTTGTGCTTTATAGAACCTGTGTTTCATAAAAATCACATTCAAAGGTGTACCGCTCTATACAAGTTTTTGAATAATCCGACTCCAGAGTTACCTTCAATGTTTATTTTGCGTTGCGCAGTTGAAATGACACGCCAGTTAGCGGTCACCTACTGTATTTTAAATTTACAGCCCCATCTTTGCGTGATTTGCTAGCGTTGGGTTGACTACATTGGGATGTTCTCAATTTTTCACTTGATGCTTCGTATATATAAGTCTCAAACATTACCAACATTGAAATCTTATTGCAGATACAGAGTCATAGAGCATCATTTATTTATTTAACAAATAATTGTTAATTTACCTTTGTAACGTAAAACATTTGCACTAAGGTCAACCAAAAACAGCATTAATGGTAAGGGGCCTGTTTCAATATGTAATATTTAATACAAACCAGCCTTTGTTTCGAAACTAAAATGCAGATCCCTGACGTTCTCGAAAGATTCCGTAATGACATTCTGTAGCCGTTCACTTCAGAAGGTCAACGAGCTTGTGGCGTGGCGGCTGGAGAGAGAGAGAGGTTAACAGGAAAAAGTGAGAGAAAGAGAGGGCGAGAAAGTGGGTAATAGATAAAACGTAAAGAGTAAAATGAGATGACTTCAATTACAATCATCATCGTGATGATCAGCATCATTGCCGTCACCGCGCTCGTTGCCGTAACCTTTATCTCGAACCCTTCGGTTGGGAAGGATTCGAAGGCAAGCCGTGGAAGGAAGTGGAAAGGATGTGGATGGCTGGTTGGAGGCTATCGGTTCTCGCGGTGGCTCTTGGCAAACGCCCGTCTGTCGGGGCCAATGACCGTACGCTAGACGAAAATCGGGAGAGTTTGAAAACCACCGACTGCACCGCAGGACCTGTGTCCTGTCTATCTTTTCCGCGTTCCTCACGACAGTGCGCCCTGTGTGTTTTGGTTTTCGATCGTACGTACTGCTTTGTATGTGTGCGCCTTTACATAAAGTTGAGCGTAAAATATAGTGGAAGTAAAAGGTTTTTGCTTCCTAGTTTCGTCACTAACCGCTCCGTTTTCCCTCGCTGCGTCTCTGGGATACGGTAGCTTTGGTTATCAACTCAACGGTCATTCCACCGATAGATAGAATCGAACCTACTCAAGCACCCCTTCCCCATTTGGTTGCATCTCTTCTCAAACTCCACACAAACACGGTGGGGCTTGAAGGATGAAAGGTTGGATGAACACTGCGCACTGGCGGGAAGACGGATCGTGGATTCTTTTGTGCGCGTTCGAGAAGGAAGCAAACTTTGTACGAATTTTAATTACTTTACTTTATCGCTTTTGCTCCGTTTCTCATCCAGCGTGCAGTGGGAGTAAATCTTGGAAGGATACGTTTCCGAGTGATCTTTCATTTGATAGCTGGGGAAACTCGCGCGATTGTTGTACAGCAAAGTGGCGGAGGGCTCTCCAAGCCGTTTTAATTGTATATTTCGATTGCATTTACTGGACAATCACGTCAAATGTAGGGTGGGAAGCGATAGCGAAGGAGCAGATATTCGTTGACGTAGGGTAAACCGTTGCCAAATAATTATTTATTTGCTTTATTTGAATTTATTTATTTGCTTCACAATTAATGGTGCTTCATGTATTTTAGTGTCGCAGTTCTTGCAACGCACAAATTGCATTACACGCTAACAATAGCAGAATCCTTTTCCATCCTGTTTGGAAGGAGTAAGTTCATCCTTCTCGAGTACCGCCAATGACTGATGACCAGTTGTCTTTTGTCTTTGCCGCATCGTAACCATTATGGGGAGTTATTTCGGCTTTAGGGTGGTTTTTTTATGGTTGTTCTTCAATGCTTAAATCGTATGATTTATTTATTTATGATTTATGATAATTAAATGAACAGGCGCGAGCTTACTAAAACTACAGTTCATCGTGTGTAATGCAACTGTTTCTTAGCGGATAATTTTAAGCTTTTATTAAAAATCCTTTTTTTACGTTGTTAAATTAAAAAGCTTGACAAACTAATAGAATATTTTACAACATATATAAGATTTTTAAATCTGTTGAATCAATTAGTGTTGATGTGTATTAATGTGTGTGTATGTGTGGTTGTTCTAAGTGAAGATCTTTTAAGGAGAAATTCGATTCGAAGACAAAAACTTGATCTACGCTAAAGCATTCAATCTTAAACGTATTGGAAAGCTGTTGCATACACTATTTAAAAGATAAGGATCGAACGAGTCATGGTGCCTAGAACATTCTTTTCTTACCTTTTTTGGGTATTATTTTCATAATTTTCAACTTAGAGTTTTAGTTCCAATACTTATACTAATTTTGCAGTCGATAAAAACACACATAAATTGTAAAATGGTTCATAAGACACACAAGATGAATTTCTTTACGCTTGTTAATTTCTAAAGTAAACCTTGCTATAACCTGTTATAAACAAAACAAAGAGTGAGTTTTTAAACACACATCAGTTAAAAATTGAAACCAAAGCTTCATACAGTAAGTTTTAAAATTTTTGCTTAGTTTTTACTGCAACCATGATTTACTGAGCATTTTATAGCTTTACAGAAGAAATTTGCATTGCGTTTTGGACACTCTTTGAACTACTTTCTAGCTTGACGCACTGTTCTTTCCAGCTTTAACGACGATTTGTCATATTCAGTACATTTGTTACAGACTCTTAGACTCTCAGACAGCTCATGTACTCTTTTTGATGTTAGCAAACTTTCAAAACATTCATCATGGAGTAGCAGCCGCAGCAGCGACGTGATCGATCTTTCCTACCGAACACACCTTTGTTTGCCCAACAGCCATCGTGGTGGGTGGGAAGGCGGTAACGTTCCATCACCATCACCACCACCAGGCGCCTCCATGTATGATGGTTCCCTCGGTTGTTCGGTTCCGCTGCTGCTGCATGTTTTTCGGTAATTTTTATCTTGCGCAAAAGAGGCAACCTTGGGATGCACAAAAAAGGTACACAGGAACGCAACGGACAGAGAAGCCTCAGCCGTGCCCATACCTTTAGCGTCTGCACGGTGCTAACCTCACCGGAAGTGGAAGGTATCCCGTACTTCCGATCGTTAGTCTTTGCCCTCCTGTGGATGGGTGGAGGGGCGGATTTGTTCCCGGGCATGCAGCAGGATGCAACGTTGTCGTCTCGTTCGACGTGTCTGTGTGTGTGTGTCCGTTAGTACATAGTGTTTGCTGCTGTATGCAGCCCAGTCTCGGTGCACCCTCGGTGTCTCGGTGTGTTGGTGAGGGCACTGGCTGGTATATGGCCCGTCCCGGGAAGGCTCGCTCTGGCTGCTCTGGCTGGGACGATGACGACGATGATGATGATGGTGATGCTGCGCCGGAGCAACGTACGACAACGAGTTGCAATGAGTTGGTCAATGAACTTTGCGTTGGTTCGCATAGTTTGAGGCATCTAGGTCGTTACAGCGGTTCGTCGCTTTCGAAGCAGTTAGTAGTGGCGCGCCAGGAACGGGGTCCAACGGAGGGTCCAAAGCAATCCGCATAAAAGGATGCTGCAGCGGCACTGTCCACCTTCCACCTTCTCCCGTTCCCGTTCGACTGGAAGAAGTCGTGGGAGGGTTTTCTTTTTTCTCTCCTCTGTGCGCTTGCTGCTGGTACCCATGTACCATTCTAGTACGGCCTGGCCTGTCTATCGTCTTGGTAGCATCGTCATCGTTGACCGCACCAGACGTCTGGGGTTAACTTTTCGCAAACGATCACGATGCGGATTCTGTGCACTCCGTCCTGTCTGGCAGTGTCTAGACGGTTGCGCCCAAACCCTCACTACGAAAGTGCCCGTGTCGGTTGGGGCGACGTTGTGCCATCGGAATACCGGAACCCCTAACCGTTGCCCATCCTATCCAGCCGTTCGCTGCACACAGGTAGCGGTTGCACACGGTAGGTTGTCCTGCCATCCACAGGACAAAAAACCGTAGCAAGGAAAGATGCTGGACACGAAGCCACGTCTGGGGGAGGGGGTGAGGTAAGGGGGGTTTGGAAAAGGTGTGAGATTTGGTTGAAAATTTACAATCCTCCTCCCCCACACGGTTCCGATCGGGTGGACATGGCGGATACGTCGTGTCAAAATCGTGATATTAGGGATACCTGGGGCCAAACGGTCATGTTAAGGATTTTGCATTGATTTTCATTCAATAAAATATTTGTTTTTTTTTTTATGTTTTGGTGTTGATCTATGCTTCAACATCAATTTTTTAATGTATGTTAACAACCATTCATTCATTCATACGTTCATAACTTTTTTAAAAAAGATAAAAATAAAAATAATGTGGAGTTTGTTATGAACTCTTGTTTTTTTTTTCGTGCAAACTGACCTGTGTAGTAATTTTACAGCCTTTTTTTAAAAAAGTGCTTTATATAAACTTACAAAATACAGCATCATTCGGCTTATTGAATAACCCGCCTTATCACCAGCGAATTACCGTTTTACTCCTATCGACTTATTTAAATAGTTTTTATTATAAAATATTTAAAATGGTACACACTGGTCATCTAATTTTCATGAAAAGGATAAATATCGATTGTCTTCTTTAACGCTCTTCATTCTCTCTGCAATCTTTTTGAATTTTATTCGTTAAAGTTTATTTGCGAGCAGATCAAAATCATATTATTTTGTGCGAAAACTTTGTTCATATTTTATTCAATTATAAAGTAACTGTCGGTTATAAATCGTACAAGATGTTCATAAATAAAGTACTTAACATATTTTTTTATGCCTTTGAACTACGTTTATGTCACATGGGAGGTGACCGTTATGCCCTGGCTGACCGTTGTAGCCCAGGTAACCCACCCCCCCTCGCTATTCTCCATCCGTATACGCAAACGGAACAAAAATGGTACCAGAAGTGTCCCCTCTGAGTGTTGTTTATGATGCTGTCGAATATCAACAAACGATGGGGTGACAATTTTTGGGTGCTGCTGTTGTCGTTATCCGGCAGGCCCATCGTTTTTTTTTGTTTTGATTGGTATATTGATTTTTCATCACGATTTTCTTTATTTTAGCAGCAGCAGCAGCTTCAACTGCCAGCATCCCGATTCGTCCTTTGGGGGGTGTTGCGGTGTAAGGGAGATACGAAATGCAACACGCGACCCCGTCCTGCCGCCTGTCAGCCATGCAACTGCCCCTCCCCGGCGCAGACGACTGTTGCAAACGATGCAATCAAAATTTCAATGACCCCAAACCGGGCGCGACCCATCGACTGTTGCCGGCTGGCGTGTAGTTCGGTGTATGTGTTTGTACGAAACCTTGGGGTGGCGTGCCGCGTCCGGGATTCTCTCCGCACAATGGCTGTAATTGTGCGGCTGGCTGGCGTTGGCTTTGTGAGGTTGCAAGGACGTACAGGACACGTGTGCGCACCGTGTTAAAGAGCGAGAGAGAAAGAGAGAGCATCGCTCATCGAGATGAAAGGCAGAACGGCTAACGAGCAGAGCAGAGTTTTTAGTATTGGCAAAAATACGTTTTTAGGGTGCTGCAGCACACACAGACACCGGCACCATGCGCCCGTCTGCTCACGGTAGACAGGCTACAGGGGAGCCGGGAGAGAGGTGGTAGAGGGAGAGGGAGAGAGAGAGAGAGCGTGAAGAGGGACACACACAAAAGTGGAAAAGGACACACGAGTTTCCTAGCCGGCGCAAGTGTGTCGAGGGCAATGCATACATAAATGCGTGTACGCGACGCGTAACGCGATTCCCGCCAGATTTGCTGCGTCCAGGATTCGTTCTCGTCTGCCTGTTGTTATTGCAAAGAGCGGCTGGGTGCGGGCACCCTTTCCATTAATTCCCACGATCGCAGCGAGTGCGTACGGCGGTTCAGCCGTTTTTTTTGTGTCTGCTTACTTCATCCTCTCATGACGCATACGAGACAGGATATAAGAAGAAAAAACAAAAGCGCGCAAAAACCACGCAAAAAGCACATAGATGCTCGCAATGGGGTAAAGACAGGGCGATGCCTCCGTCGCACGCATCCCCTCCTGGGCTGTCTGGCCTCGCGCCTCGATTTCGTCTGACTGGGTGAAGGTGAAGGACGAGTTTGTACGCGTACCGTGGGCCTTCGTCCGAAAGGCCCAGACACACGGAGAAGGAGCAAAAAAGCACTCTGTACTAGGCCCGCTAGGAGAAAGGTCTCCTGCGTCACTGGTACGAGCGAGACGGCATCGCGCATGGAGTGATCTCGTCCCAGCTGGGTTCGGGATTGGATTCGGGATGTATGGATATATATACCTATATACGCGAAGCGGTGTACATAAGCTAGTCCACGACGGACCCACACAAACGCAGTGGTAGGAACGCTTGAGTTCTTGCTCTTTCCTGCTTGCAGGGTTTCCCCACACGGGTACGTGTGTCTGCGTGCCGACTTTAGAAAAGGACGAAAACTTATCAATGGGGTACAGATGGGTGGTGATGATGGTGATGCTGAGATGGTGTTAGTCATGTATCATCTTCCCGGTGTACCCGGCCGGGACGGAACACAAACCACCATCGGCATCAGCATTTTCCGACCTGTCTCCTATAGGGATTTCCCGCGTACGGTCACATTCACTGTGCGTGTGTGTTCCACTTCTTCATTCAAAACTGGCGCTACTACACAAACTACTACGCCCGTTGTGGACGCTGTCGGCTATGGAGGAGGACAACCCGCAACGCTTGTCTATATGCCGACTGCACAGACTCCTGACAGAAAGGGGTGGAACTGGTAAGTTGGAAGAGATCGTGGCTTTTACCGTAAAATCAACGACCATGGGGAAGGTCAACGAGACCTAACCGGCAGACTCTCTCTCGCTCGCTCTTCCTACCAGACTCTCCAGTGGAAAGTGGTGGTTGGGTGACACAAGTTGGCTGGGCTGGAAATTCGGTCATTGCCCTTTCAGTTTGTCTTTATGTCTGGTGTGTGTGTGTGCGGAGCGGAGTCTGGACGATTGATGGTGTATGGCACGCTTGAAAACTACTTCAAGTAGTACACCGGCAACAGACAGACATGTTGGGATGGAGGTGGCTTTGGCGAGACTTTTAGTGTGTGGGAGAGCGGGGATACAGCGTGTTGCGGTGATGATGCCTTTTTGCCCGGAAGCCCTTAGAATAGCAGCGGCACCGAACTCCATCCGCTTCGTCACGCGTCTGGATTAAAGCGAACTTTCGAGACTAGCCTCATTCCTTGGGCTGGCATTGGATGGGGGAAGGTGGACCTGTAGGGAGGGAGGTTTAGGTCCCGGAAAATAGCGAGGAAATATGCGCTGCATCCTACAGGAGAAAGTGTGACAAAAAGTGGGTGGATGGGTGTGTTTTTGGGATTTGGAATAATGATGGGAAAGCTCTCTTTTTTCGGAACGGAACGGAACCAGGTTCAGTACGGTAAGGAATGGAATGAATCTAATAGGTTCGTTGAAGCTACTTCCAAAGGCAAGCAGAATCAATGTCTGTCAGCGTTTCTCTATTGCTTAATAATCTATATTGGTCATATTAGCATCATTTGCGCACAGTTGTTAACTTACAGAATACGAATTTAATGTTAATTTATATCTTACATATTTTAATATTCATGAAAACAGTCAGATATCAATAATTAAATGCTTTCCATTTGGTTTACGTTTTTGGTAGTTGGTTTGTTACTTGGCTGACTGTTCAATTAGGCCCGGAACTATAAAAATATTGTGGCAACCTTTGTTGTCAAATCGTATGAACAAATTGTCCTTTTCTGTTGCCGGAACAGTTTTTGTTGCATGAGAAAATAAAATTATTTGTTTCATTTTTATTTGTTGCGGCAATATTTTTCAAATAATGTTACGACCGAATAAAAAAAAATCAAACATAATGCCAGCAGATATTGGTGTTAAACAATCTTAACATAATATTTATCTTACTATTTGTAGAATATAATTATATATCCTGAGTTTAAGAGAAAAGTGCTCAGTGTGCATTCTCGCAACAAACGTTGACGCAACATTTTTGTAGACCCGATCCTTACAAAGATCCTTACCTTTTTGAATGGGAAATCTCCTTACAACGATCCTTACCTTTTTGGATGGGAAATCCATTCGGCATGCAAATTAAAAATCAACGCATATGACAATAACTTGCCAATTAAAATACACCAACGCAATAGCTGGCTTGTTATTAAACATTAATTAGTGAATCCTGATTGTGCATTGATGTAAAAATTCTTCTTTTTTTCAATTAATCCAACATCAATATACTTTGAAACATTTGCATAATTTTGCAGCTAATCAGTAAGACGACGGCGCGTGACCGTGAACGGTTCGCGGTTGTGGCGCTCCATAAATAAGTAATCTGTAAGATAAATTAAGAAAAGAGGCAAGAAGTTAAAGAGAACAAAATCATTTATGTTGGGTAAAGTAGTGTGTAGCAGGAACATCCGTTTTGAAGTTCTATATTCTAACGATTTAAAGTCTCTTGAAAATTGCGGATTACGGATAGCCATCCCCGCAGCTAGACAATTATACTTTCCTTATAAGCTATATTAATTTTTCATTCATTAATAAAGCTATTAATTTGCAGAAAACAATAATCGTTCAAATTTGCCTTTGCACCATGAAAAATCAACTTTTTTTTTTTTAATTTTATTTGAACCTTGGTTTGATCGTTCACTCGGTAGAACGGACCGTACGGATGTAGGTTCGGAACGAAATTCCCATCACTAGCTAGGTAGCTTTGAAGGACGAGACACGCCACTCGCCCCGAGCGGGAGTGTTTAATATGTATATATTTAATAAACGGTTGATAATATGGATGATGGCGTAGTGTAGTGGGTTTTTGTTGGCATGTGTCGGCACGGTTGTCGACCGACCGCGGGGAGCGGCCGCTGTATAAAGGGAAGTTCCGTCGCGGACGCTTTGTCGATGCTGCATGATGCTTATGCGACAAAAGATGAATGTGTTGTACCTATGCGCGCCCGCGGTACTGCCCTATGTGTAGGTGTGTCTCCGTGTGCGTTGGTGACGGCACACACTCACAAAACAAATGGCGTGGCGAAGAATTGCAACGGAACTAGCAACGGAAACGCATCGCAATGATCTGCTGTTTTTTTTTTTTCTTCTCTCTCTCGTTGGGAGTTTTCACGGGAAAGGCGAACAGAATGTTGCGCCGTGCAGCCAGACACGCCCGATCGGGTGTGGGTGGGAGGTGGGTGGGGGTTTTTTTTGGGAAAAAGCGCGTTCCTGTCGCTTTGTTCCCGGGTTGCCGCTGCGGAAAACACGGGCTGTGTGTAGACGTGTCTGCCCGTCCCGGGGAAGTTTGTCCTGTGCACGCGGGCACGCGCACACAAATAGGAAACGGGATAATAAAATTTGATGTCGCACCGATTCCTTTTGTGGGTGGTGGGGGGCAGGAGTCTGGTGGTGTGGGACCATTGTGTGTGAGTTTATGTTTCCGTTCGTTCGGGCGGCGGTTCGCGTCGCGGTACTTTAGTTATAAAATATTCTTTTTAATTCGTTGCCGTTCCGTTGCACCCTTTTGCCTGTCCAGCGTTGGTTTGATTTGGTAGGCGATGGGGTGGCTGAGAGAGATGTGTGTACCCTTCGATTGTCTGGGACGGCAATACTCCCATAAACTGTGGAATGTTTGATTGAGGCGTTCAACGGACGGGTTTGAAATATTTTTTTTAATATTTTCATCAACTTTAGAATTCATTTATTATGTACTAACTTATGAACTAATGAACGTCATGTTGAATCTAAAGTTTGGCTCACTCCCATGTGCTACAATTTATTGTTTTCTTTTAGTTCGATGTAATGCACAACTCATCACTTTTGTCCAGGTCTTAATTTCAGTAATTTTGCTAAAGGAGGGAAGTGGCCGGATAAAAGAGTTAATAACTTCACATGCCTTCTTTCATTGCTTTTCAATTATTTTTTTATGTGTTCATTACTCTTTGTTTACTTTACTATATACTGCTCAACTTTGGGTTTGAGTGTCGTTTGTTTATTTATTTGTGTTTTTCTTTCTACCTTGTTTTTTTACAAAATTTGTTGTGAGTTTATGTTATTTGAATTGAATTTCAGTGATTTTTTGCATTGTTTTCTTGTTATGTTGGAATGAAAAGAATGGAATTTTCCTTACTGTTGTTATCATTGGAGAGGATATATTTCTTTGGGTGATGAATTTTTTGTTTTAATTTTTTACCTTACAATTATTGTTTAATTATTGACGCTATAATTAGTCAACACTGTACTGGTCTCCTGTGAGCTGTAATTCATTGTTTTCTTTTAATTATACTTAATTTATTAATACTGTTCACTTGTTTTATTTCTACAATTCTTTTTTCTCAATTCGGTTGTTACTTATTTCACTAAAGCAAGACAGTGGCAGTGACAAAACTTTTTAGTTTATTTGACTTTCTCATAAACCATCCTAAGAGCTTGTTACTGCGTTCGTTTGAAAACTAACGAATCTCCTGTACCACGGTACGGAATACCCACCGGCAGACGCGCAGAATTCCAGTTATTCCGTGTGCCGTCAAGCACAAAGATCCGTCTGATGCTGCCGTAGTTGCAATAGTTGTAGGGTGCAGCAGTTTTGAACGGTGTTTAGTGATACGGTTTTCAGGCCGGTTGAGTGCGAAATCCGTCAACGGTGTGTGTGCATTGCACGAGTCGCGTATCTTGAGCCATTGCTTTGTTCTCTCGCTTCCATTGACACCTGATTGAACTTCTCTGCGGCTTGGTAGCGTTGCAGGGTAGTTGAAATAATTTGACTAGTTGTCTAATGCACAGTTTCAGTGGCGGGTGCACAAAATCAATGCATCTCGGAGGTGTTAATGTATTGGCCAGATAGAGCCAGGTCAGTGTTTTCAATCCATTTCAATTAGTGCATTTCGAGCAGGAGGTTGGTTGACGAAAGGACTCAATTACTGTTCTGCGTTTAAACGTCACCTCGCTGCCTTTAGCGAATGTTGTCACACCCACTTCTTGACCTCTCATCGACCGTGTAGGAGTCGGAGTGCTGCAAAGCGGTGTATCTTTTTACTCAAAAAATATAATTTACGAAGTCGCCGTGCGATTTTAACTTTCGGTAGAACCATCGTAAATTATCGGCCATATGTCCTCTTGGCCGCGTTGACCTCGAAAACAAAGGGCGACCGAGCATCCGAAGAGATAGTTTGTACATGCATAAAGCTCTCCTTTTCAGCTTGGTGCAACCGAGAGGCGCTGCGGATAGGGCGGGCGATAATAAAACAACTTCAACCACACGCCAGATTTATGGCACTCAATTTGTCGTTTAGTCTGTGGTCTCAGCCTGTCAGCTACCTACTCATGGTCAATCGGCCAGAAGGCTAATGGATAATTTCACGCAGTTGCTTAATGTTGCTCCACGAGCCACGAAAAGAAGAGAAAAAAAATACATACGAAAAAGAAAGGCAAACAAAACACAGAAAGTCGCGCATTACTTTGGACTCCTTTGCACGGGCTGTACGCATCGGTAGAGCGCAGCACGCGTTGAACTACGGGTACGCATCGCCTGTTGTCGCCAAGGCAACACAACGCGTTTAAGCTTGGTGCGGACGGGGGAGTGAATCGCGAGATGCAGAGCGTGAGGGGACAAATAAATTTTCAGCTCATAATTAACCTGACAACTTCTCCGCGTACTCTGGTGGGTGCAGTCTGGGTTCGAACGGTACGAGTAAGGATGGCCTCGATAATGGTATAGAACGCTAGAGGACGGGAATACCTGGCTTGTGGCACTGGTGGAACCTTTTGGTTTGTGTGTTCGCTCGTACGATTTGCAGCATGTAATCAGCTTTTGAGATTGTTTGCTTAGTTCATATTTCATTCATGCAATCGGGCATGCTTTTCAGACAACTGGGTGGAATTGAATAAAAATTATCCCCCTCTCGACGGATTGGGAGAGCAAAGGCAGCCGGAGCAGTAGCGAGTAGCGACAAAAGATGAGGGCAATGTTGTTTTGTGAACGTGAAACGTTATATTTTTATTGTGAACCTCTTGGGCAATATTATGGAGAGCTACGTGCTTGGTTCCTTGGTTTAATCTGGCCGTTGGCCTGTAATATTGTTCGTACGTAGAAGCAATTTTTTTTACATTAAGTATAGAGAGAATACATTTTTTGAATGATATATGCTCATTTGCCTTCAGCTTGTTACATGTTACAAAATATTAGTAGAACTATTTGGCATCACGTGTATTAAAATTTTCATTTTACAAAAGCTTACAGTTTACATGAGATATCCTTTCAAGAGAAGTGACGAAACACTTCGATTGGATCAAAATCACTGCAGTTTTCCTTTATCTATCTTTACAAAAATAGAAAATATTAATTTTTTTTCTCCAAGGTTTCAATCATATCTCATCCATAAAATAGTAATTTGTTCTGGCTTCATATTGTTTGCATTTTATTAAACAATTTATTACAGTTGTTCTTTTACCGATTTTCTTTTATTACCGTACCCGATGTTTGTATCTTCATTTTGTAAGAGACAAAATTCATAATAAATCCATCCCTGAATGCTGCACTCGAGACAGAGAGCGGCAAGTATGGCGGGGCTTTCTTCATTCTCGAATTGGATCTTTGACAGTCCCCGCATAAAGTTAAATATATGATTATATTTTGGGCGAGTCGATTCGATTGTCCAAAAGACCTACCACAAAGGTTCACTAGGCGTTGCAGTTCCGCTGTTTGAGGGACTCGATCCCGGGCAGCGCACATCGTCCTGCGTAGTCTGTCTGCACACTCCAAGACCTGAGAGCCAAACGGGTGAATTTCCGCTGGATCGACTCCAGACGAGCTAGAGATTGGCCACCATTATCATGGACGCAAACTCTACCACAGAACGCATTAGCGAGCAGTATAGCATCTTAATGACGTATGGATCATTGAGGTCGTGCACGATATGCTTCAGCAAGGCAGTAAGTTGGTTGCCCTTAGCAACAGTAGGCTCTAGTTGGTCGCGGATGCTGAACTTGTCATCAAGGAGCACTTCAAGGTCGCGGACACAGCTTTTACGGTCTAGCTTAGCTCGGAGGAGACGATTTAGGAGTCAATAAGTTACAATTTTCTCATATAGACTGACTTTTTCCCACCTGAATGTTCCCGGAAAGCATAAACAAGTACAGCAGTTACTTTACAGTGCACATAAGCAATGCTCCTGTCTTGTATTAGATATCCGGAGTTTCACTGCAAACTGCTATCATTTCACCTAATTGCAAAATCCTACCGTAAAAATTAAAACCAGCATTTGGTGTGTTGCCTCCACAGCGAAGGTTCTCGGACCCTCTCGCTAGACAAATTAGCGAAACCACCCAACCCCCCGAATGTTAGTGATAGTTTAACTGACTGTTTTCTACACGGCCTGCAAGGGTACAGCCAGCTCGGAACGGAATAATTTAAACCGACCGGCCGATTCGCTGTGAACTCCGGTCCGTGCCCCGCGCGGGTCATCACCGTCAAATTCAAGGCAACCTGTCGCGTTAAGAATTGCTGCCAACGACGATCTGATGAATGAATTTGGCAAATGTTTTGTGGTTTTGGTGGGTATGCCTTTTTTCTCTCGCTTGCGCTCTCTTACGAAGGTTTTGAAGTTTTAATGTATACCGGGAGGAAGTGGATTGGAATGACTGTTTTTAATCTTGTTTTTTTGGGTTCTTTCGTTTTCCTCTTGTTTTTCCATTCTACACTTTTGCAGCTAGCGTACTGTTGGCTTGTTTGTGGGATGCGCTCAAATGTGTTTTGACCAATTCATTCATAAAAAGGTTCTGCCCCTGCACTGTCTGTAGTCAACTCTCAGCTGGGTCTCTTAATGGCACAAGAACCGCGGCACAAGAAACAGTAACCAAAGCGCGATATTCATCTTCTACGGTTGTTCGATCGTGAAAAGTTAGCTCGGCGAGCAAGACTGACCGTTCCCAGAGCCCAGGGCTGCTCTAGGTGTGCCATACGATCGCTTCCTAAAGCTGCGATTGGCTGGAAGGGAAGAGATGGCCAAAACGGTGGCCAGTTGACCATTCGGCTGTTTCAAAAAAAAACCTCGCAAAGATCCAAATGAAATGTACATAAATTAGCACATATTTTGTCTGGATAATAGGTAAACTCTTTTCTGCCGTTCTAGTGGTCATTATTTCATAATATCGGACCTCGCGCTCCATACCGCATCCGTCCGCCTTGGATGGGTTTGTTGCCGTTGGGAACGGGATCGGGGCCGATGTTTGTTGTCATTTGGGGCTGCAGCCCCGGGACAAGATTGATCATCCGATTGGGCACTTCGCGCCCTCTGCGGACACGTACCCTTCACTTCTCAGCCTAACCTTCCCTAGCTTATCTATTACCAGTTGTGCCCATGTCAAACTGAGGTTCCATGTACTCCTGAGAGACGTGTGGTGCTGCCCCGTTTGGAGGGTAAAGAGAGAGAGAGAGAGAGAGAGAGAGAGAGGAAAGAGAGAAACAACGTTAAAGAAGATATCGCCGGATATTACCCGACTTAATGTTCCGTAGCGCCTAGAGACGATTCTGAAGCGTAAAATTTAAGCAAAAGCAAGCGCCTGAACTTTCCTGGGCGCGCTTCTTCGCTTCGATCGTGCTAATGATTTGGCGGAGGTGAGCAAAATGCGCGCCACGGTTATGAGCATTCAACCCGTCATGGGCCGCGATGGTGGTTTGGGAAAGGGGAGGGTTGGAGGTTTGAGATGAAGTGACTCAGAACGGTATTGGTTTTTAAGGTCCACATACATATTTTAAGGGAAGAAAAGTAAAACAACGGATAAACAACGCTATCCAAGCACGGTTTGTACCAGCTCGTGCCTTAATCAGATTTGGAATCTGAAATGGTTCGATTAAGGGTTTGGAAAAACATTAAGCATTAATGAAGCTCTCCCCTAAGTGACCATCTCTCTCTCTCTCCCTTTCCCTCTCTCTCTATCGTGAGTATGTGGTAGCAATGTTGTTACTGTAAATGATTGAAACATTGTCGATTCATAAGCAACACGTACGAAAGCAGTTAAAAAGGCCCATAAACAGTCAGTAAAGAGTTCAAAAACCTTCGATGTGTTAACGAAGTAGTTAATTATAACGACTTAATTAGTCTTTATGAAAAACACGTGGCCAAGATATGTTCAGGTTGTTTTTTTTTCTGTTGAATATTGAATATTGAAAATCTATCATCAAGGTGCGGTCTAGTCAAACAATTTTAAGTTTAAGTTCAATGCTCGGAATGGGATAGGTGGGCAAGAAAGAATGTTTCGAAGCATCAAAAGATTTTTTTCTTACCTAAGACTTTGGTGAAAGAGCGTGTTAATAAAGATATTTGTTTTTTTTACTTTTACTTTAATTTTCTTTTAAACAACTTTTTCATGGTCAATGATTTGTTTTTTATTTGTTTCGGCAAGCGCATATTATATTTCTAAAACCAAAATAAAAATAAGATAAATAAATGGCGATTTATCGTCTTTTCATGAATTTTTCCATTTTTTGTGTAAATTATTAGCTTTCGAGTGCTATAAAATGTGTCCAAAGATGTCAATACGAATGATTACGATAAGAAATAGCTAATTAAATGTATAACCGTACGAAATGCGATTCCAATTTTTGAAAACTACCAATTAACCAATAGGGAAATGTGACGATAAGCATAAAAGCGAATGAAGCCAGAAAGAGCAGAATTGACTAAACCATTCTATAATTTACCATAGATTTCAAATATTCTAATAATCGAGTAATCAAATTAGTACAACAAAGAAATAAAAATCTAAATAGACACGTTTTAATTTTTTAAACGTCGTTTTATGTACTGGAAGAATTGCATGAACTTTTTTTCTTCTAACTGTCTATTAAGAAACCGAGAAGTAATTTATAATTACAAAGTTTGCAGTAATTGTATCATATTTAGCTTTTTGAAGTCTAAACAAAAGCATTTTTTTGTTGAAAACAAACTCTTGATACGACGTTTCCTTAAGAGTAAAGGAATTTGGCAAGAGTTTGTTAACGACATCAAAGGTTTGATCGCAGATTGACGGCATAGATGAGAACTGGCGAAAATTGTCATTTAAATATATTTTCACCAAATTTTACTAGAATTAACATAATCTATTTTTTGAGTTTTTGTTTTGTTGTATTTAAAAATACAGCGTCTCTTCGATTTTGTTTAGCTACCAATTTGTTTTACTACTTTTTTATTATCATTTCCAATGGCCTGTCTCACCCCTTATTGGACTTTATTCTCAATAATAATTTGCGAAAAGCGCTTGCACTAGATAGCAATAAATTAGAACCGTGTGTAGTAGTGGTAATAGTTTCAAACGTCATGCTTAAAACGCATTTCTTGGCTAAACGGTAATTTTTCGTGCACCATAACCGGAGCGTGTGTTACGAACCGACACTTGCTACTTGGCTTTATTTTACGATCACTTTACCATTTTTTTTACACTCCTTAAACATTCTTTTTGTTAGTTTAGCCGTGTTACCCATTTTCGTGCTTTTCGTAGTTCGAGTTGCTTCTGCTCGCACAACGATCCATCTCCAACACGCTCTATTACTCTCTGTTAGTTTTTGCTGGCCCTGTGCAGGCTGCCACCGTTTGGCACCCGAGTTTTACTACAGCACGATAAAAAATGGAAATTTTGTTTTAACACCATCACACACACACACACACACACGTTCCTTCGCCATGGACGACGGAGCTTTCGAGCCACGGTTGGTGATGTGACCCGGTTGGCGATTGACCCCACTATCCTCACTTACGATTATCATTATCAGCCACAACCGATGGTACCAGCACCATCACCACTGCGGTGAGTGAATAAAAAGAGGAGGAGGGGGGAGGAAGTTAGATTGCATGGATACGGCACGCCATTGGGAGCTGCTGGCAGGTACCATCATCAACCAGAATGTTTCTAGGGGGAAATGTGTTTCCTTACCAACGTCTCGGGCGACTCCCGGCCATCCATTTCGTGCGCTTTCGCATGCAGCCACCGGCGCACAGGGGCGCCGAAAAACGAGCAACAGAAGAATGGTGAAAATTTATGCTCTGCCGGGAGGTGGGGACCAAACGGAAAGGGAAGGAAATGATCACGCTGACCAATGTCTCGAACCACGAGCGGTCACCACCGGCCACCACCGGTTTGTTGCAGCAGCACCACCAGCGGTTCGAAACTCGAAACACCAGCCAACAGTTGAGCAAGCTTTATGGGATGCAATTAACAAAATATATTGAATCAGATATATTAGCGACAATAAAAGGCAAGCACTGGAAACCGGTGCGGCAACGGAAACGGAACGGGGGATAGTCGAAGGGAACTTATATTTGTTGCCTTTTTGCTCGGTCGTTTTTTGTTTTCGGAAGGTATTCTTTTAACAATTTATTTATTTTTTGTCTTGAAGCTTTGGTACCCCAAAACGCGCAGTGTAGAATGATGAGTAACGTTCTCACTCTACTCTATATAGTTGGCCACCCACTCGCGACTCCCTCTTGCAAGCGAGTCCCCCATTGACTCTACTTCGACGACTTGCGGGTCACGGCTCTTGGGGTGTTTAGGGGTTGGAAGATGAGTGAGTTAGATAAGATTGCACGACCTGCATTCGGATCGACAGGACGCGCGCGGCTGACACCCGTCTAGCTCGATGCTTAAGAAGCTCAGCGACTTTAAGCACCGAATGGTAATGGGGCAGACACACGAGCCTGTGTCCTGTGTCGCTTGCCCAACCGTCGGGTGAACCCAAAATATGACAAAAACGGTTAACCTCTCGCAAAAGGTGAAACCCATCAGCCCCGATAGGGCGAACCAACGTGTCTCTGTGTGTGTGTATACTATAATTTAATGTAAATTGAAGGGTGTTGTCTCTGCAGAAGCTACCGGACGGAAGAGTAGGAACTCTGCTGTATGAAGTTCGTGACCGTACAGGAAATGCGGACAGGGAAAAAAAACAAACAGAAATTGGAAGATCAAAAAAAGGTGACTGCCACTCAAAAGTGCCATTCAAAAAGCTGCGCAGAAACTGAGCAGCGGTGCAAATCGGTGGAGTTTAGCTACCGCTTTAAAGCCATCTTCCAGCGCGAAACCTGGGACGGAAAGGCTGTTTTTTTTGGGGCTAATTATAACAGCTAGTTTATTTGTTTACACTCTTGTTTGTCAGATCACTATCACAGCCAATGATGATGATGACGATGACGATAATAATGATGAGTTGGTGGTTACTGATACTGTAGTGTTGCAAGCCTGAGGGGAGAATGATACGGAAAGTTCATTAATATCTTCTACTGCTGCGGTCCGGTGTATCTGTACGCCTGTTCTTTTGCATTAATTTGGCAGTTTCATGATTTAAACACACATTGCAAGGGGTTTGGTTGTTTTCCTCCCCCCTCCTCTCCCTTTGCAGCGGTGCTCACAGGATAGAACGATTTAATAAGATGTGCGTTGCATATACTTTATAGTATTTACGAAAAAAAAAACAACAGAGAAAGAGGAAAAAAAAACATGTTTAACACGTGTTTTCGTATCGTTAATGAAGCATTATTCAACGCTATCGCCCTCGTTGGATCATCTGATCCCGATGTACGATAAGCATGTAATGCTTTCTCTTTCGAATGGGGGAACACTGCTCGTGACAGCAGGGCGCACCCAACCCCAAGCCAAAACCAATATGGTAAGGGACGTTTTTAAAGGTGGCGTGAAAAAGCTTCCAATGCTTACGAATACGGTTTTGGCGAAGTTGGAGCTAGAGTTTATGCACTCAGTCTTTTCAGAAAGACGTCGGAGTTGAAAGTGCAGCTAAAAGGGATTCAAATATTTTTAGGATTCTTAAAAAATTAAGAAATTTTTACTATGTTCGCTATATCTGTCTCCCTTGTGCCCACTAACGACTCACACTTTTGGGGTTCAAATCTTTCCCTATACTCATTAGCAACTCACTTTTAGTGACTATTTCATTAGGTTTTGAAGAGCAGTTAAATGGATCTAAAACTCATTCTTTTAGAATTCACAAAATAACAATTCAAATCGCTTCTCTGAAACACGGATTAAGCGACACATTCCTTCACCATTTAAACATTTTACTCTTTTGTGTAACTAGTGACTCACTTTTTGGGCTTCATATCATTCATTCGCAGCGCTGTGTAGCGAACTTTTTGATTGGGATTCATTCTGTGTTGTGAGGAGTGATTCGCTAGTGCACACTGGGAGTGAATGATTTGAATCCTAGAAGTGTGAGTCTCTACACTAAGCTCAACATAAAATCACTAGCGAGATTCCAATTTTGGACAAGTAGCACACACAACCTTAGTGAGTTTACTGTGCGATTCAGTGACTCACCCTTAAAGGATTCAGTGGCTAGCGTTAATACCAGTGCAATGGGTCGCTCCTCCGTTCTGTGATTAAACACTTCGTGTTGAATTGAAGCTAGTGGATCACTTCAGATCCAATCAGATCAGAAGTTCAGGTCACCAGACGCGCTGCTTTTGGGAATCCAATCACCAACTGCTTGCACATTGTTTCCTACCTTGTTGGGACTCGAATTTTACACTACCCACGAAGTGAATCAACTCACTCGTTTGAGCGTCTGTAAGACATTTGCATCTTGAAGTAGCTAAATCACCGTCGCTGAGCGGAAGCAGTCCTGAAATAGTTGAATTTCAAAAGAGTGCACCGTTATTCGTTGCGTGTGAGTGATTTTAATGTTTAGAGAGTGAGTGAGTGTCACTTTGCCGTCAGTTGATTCTATTCTATAATTTGTAGCATATAAATCATATGACCTTAGATCCAATTTTTTATTTATTCTAATCAATCATTGCTTGAATTTACCTTTTTACTTGTATTTTTACTAAATATCGTGTATTTTTATTTTCTTACGTATGACTGACTATCAGTAGGAAGAAAAGTCAATCCTGCGTATGGGGGGCGACAGTGGTCCGAATGAGATTCGAACCGGCGACGGGCCTTTTGACAGCCCTACGCCGTTACCACTGGACCACAGAGCCGGCTCACCCATTAAATCACCTGCAGGATTCATATCATTCACTAGCCGATTTGGAAATTAATTGGACCGGTAAAGTTGACTAATGATGGTAATGTGGTGAAAACTATTGTATTTTTCGTTGTAAAATTTTGACCAAAGAGCGTGGAAAGACTAAACAGATTTTTTATTTAAGTTTCTATAAATAAAACAAACAGCATTACAATACTCTTTTGCTGAAGATAATTACATTCAAGTGACATCCCTGTTCATATACCTCCATCGTTTTACTTATATGGTTCTGGAAAAATGATTCTACGCTTCTGTCTATGAAGGGCTCTTAACTCAAGATGCATCATTTACTCCCCTAGCTTCCTGGGAAATGGTTTACACCTTACTACGCAGTACGTCTCCACAGTGCCGCTTTATGATGTGATGCACTGTGACAATTTTTTTTTCGCTTCGAAAGAGAAAAGCATATTAATGAACATGCACACTTACTCACAGCAGAAGTTGTTTCGGTTAACACTCCCCACGCTGAAGGGGTACTATAGTTTGAAGTATTCTTTTTTGGCGCCTTTACCTCGAAAACGTTCTAAATTATGCAAGCAATCCGATTTGCAGATTGAGCGAAGCGGAAGAGCATACGTACCCACTTAATTGTTGTGGTAGGAAGGAGAATGTGTGCAACAGTTAAGGTTTTTTAAAGATACATAAAAAAAAAAGTTTTTAGCTTAATACTGTAATTATGGCTTTATTTGTTAAAGTTTAGTTTTTTTTTTAAGTTTAAAACGTAGAATTACACAAATCATATTCATATTTCATACTTCATATTTCTTTTTACAACCTGAGCCAAAATAATTGACGAATATAGAGCGCCGAGGCCCGATAAGACGATTGATTGAACAATCACATGCCACTAGTTATTTTGTTAATAACAAAATAATTAATGAACTAGGTTCAAGAGCATAACACTTGGAGTCGAAAAATCAGGCATAAGAGTGATAAGATGATGCCTTCTTGGGTGACACAACAACCCTTGTAGGGTCAAGGGACTACCCCTACCTTTTTCTGTAACTTAGTGTATCTATATAGTAAGATAGTCAATCCTT
>KB671642.1:0-15877 GCA_000349105.1 Anopheles epiroticus
AGAATTCTTTGTTATCCCAAGCGCACTAACAGTATGAAATTAATCTACCAGAAACAATCAACACCGATTTTAAAGCGTTTCGCAATGATTATTGGAACATCGTTTCTGACACCCGTCGTTCTATTACAGGGTTCATATTCCAGAATAATAGTGGATAAACTTACAGTTTCATTGTCCACAACAGAAGCTGAATACATCGTATAGTAATCAGGAAGCAATCTGGTGGCAGGGTTTCATCAATGTAATTCTAAAAGAAGATGTCATTGATTTTCTCGGAGTCATATTTTTCTCGGAGCAAACATATCGATTTGAGGCATCCCTTCATGCGGCAACATATCGGATATTAAAAGAATTCGCTGCCCTATTGAATCATAGGATTATATGTGTTTATAATTGTAATTGCTTTTTAAACAATTAGAAACATTTCAACTATATAGATTTGTATAAGAGAAAATTAAGTGAGTGACCCCTAGGTAATGTATATGGTGGATTGAAAGCTTCTTTTGCCGTTGTTCGAATTCTGTTTGGAAAACGAAGACCTAATCATTTCAGTACATTTTGAAGGGTCTTTCATTTCAAACATTTTTTTGCAGAAATATGCCATTGAGGTGGTTTAGAAATAACACAATAAATATACACTTAATGCACTGTAACATAATTCATTTTTTCTTTTGTTAAGATATAATCTGTCAAAAATAATTAAAACTGTGTATTTTTAAATATCGTAAAAACAATCAAATAAGTGTACGCATCATGATTATACTCTCTGTAGAATTGCTCGTATCGCTATCGCATTCCCCCACGCGTGTGATGATGGACAGAATACATGAATCATTCGAATGAACCTTCAATATTGCGTTACAGAATGAACACAGTGTGATATCACCAATAAACATTTTACAAATAATGTGAAACAAGTACAGTGAAACCGATGGTGCAAATAAGAAACACGTTTACGAGAAAATCCTCAATATTGTATAATTTTCGGGAGCAACGCTGGTTAAAATTCTAAAGTTCATGCAGAACAGAATTTTACCATAGTTTCTTGAACCTCTATCGAAAATTTCTTAAATCAACAGTCAAGTACAGCGCTGCACAGACAACTGTCCATTATCAATGAGAGTTCTGTTTGGTAAGCTCCGACTTTTTCACCTGTTAAAGCTATTAAACGCTTATATGATTCTGCAGTTAATAAAGGATTGCTGTGAGAAAGCCATTTTTTACTGTTCTTTCATCTGTATTGACAGAAGTCTCATGAATGTTATGTTAGCGTTCAACTAAATGCCAAAAACGCAAAACTTTTTATGAAAGTTTTGTTTAAAGGTCACTTTGGTTCTCCCTTATCGAGACTTTACTGTAACTATTAAATCAAAATGTTATTTGTAAGTCAACTAAACAAAAAACGATAAATAAATAAATTAGAACACTAAAAACATTTCGTCATGCATTCTTCATTTTGCAAACCGATATATTTGTTTTGATACTAGTTAGCTATCCAGTCATAAGGCTTTAAGTAACATTTTGTACCTTTTTCACGCTATCACGCAATTTGAATTTGAAAAAAAATATTTATATCCTTAACGACTTTTCAAAAGTTCAACATAACTAAACAATTAATTACAAAGTACTGCTTTAAAACACTATTGTTCTAGATTTTACACCATTTTTTAACCTTAAATCAATGAACGTTCTATCAATCACTTACAGGGCGGCACGGTGGTGTCATGGGTAGCGGCGTAGACCTATTTCATACGACCAGGCTCGACGTTGCATCGAATCCCGTTCGGGCCGCTCCATCCTCATACGCAGAATCCACTATTCTGCTATGGTTACACTTAATCACAACTCCCCATACGCAGGATTACCTATCTTGATATGGATATGGATGGGTCACAGATAAGAGCCAAAGCACATTAGTGTTCTGGTTAGGCCATGACCCTACTGGGCTGTTAAGCCACCCAAGAAATCAATTAACAATGATTTGATGCAAGCGCTAATCATCTTTTTGCATCACCCCAGTTTTTCGTTGCTTTAAACACATACTATTAGCAATACGGTCTGGTCAGCATGCACGAATAATCCAACACTATCAATTCGATGGTAAATAATGTCGCTGCTGAATGATAGATAATGATGTTCGAACTCTCTTCTACTTGCTTGCCTTTCTATTCATTCTCTTTTATCCTTATTTATACTTCGCGAACATCTTCGTCATAATTCTACGCAATGAGAAGGGCAGTCATTTTTGTTGAGACGAGTGCAAATATTTTTTTTTTGTGAATGCTTACACGAGGTCCGATAAGCAATATCTTTTACTATACACTTTTATCATAGCCAAATGTTTGTTTATTTATGTATTTTTTACATGTACATAAAACAAACACGCTCTCCTTGCAGTTTGACCTACACCAACACATACGAAACACAATTTTGTTTTGACCACATATCAGTTGTAAAGGCAACAGTAGTCAATTCAGTTGTTCGTACTCTGTTGTAGTTTGCACTACTCGAAGATGGTAGTTCGGAAAATGGAAGTCCGCAAAGACCCGTTTGGAATATGTTAGAGCCACGTAATTTAGGTACCAAAAGACGAAATACGAAAGAACATTGAATTTACTCTGTGATTGAAGACTAAGAAGAGAGAACGGTTGATTAGCCGTTGAAAGTGAATGATTCTGACGGAACAGCAGTGTTTAAACGTATACATCTATACTTTATATGCAAAAAACGCTAAGCAATATGTGTCCTTCCAAACAATGTGTTGAATTGTGTACAATGAATATGTTTGCAACTATTTTCAATTTATGAAATTCATATCGCCGAACGGTTCAAAAGCGCAATGAATTTTCGTTTGAAAACGAATGAATGAACCACCCAGTTCAAATAACGCTTGGCCGCCAACATTTCTCACACGGTGTAACACTATGGCCTGGTTGTGACGTCACTATGCTTTGGCAAACAACGGCGTTCAAAAGCGCCGATCAGTACAATATGCCAATGCCCGTGCACATCTACTACAGTAGCTACAGTGTAGTGAACGGACACAGTGTAAAACGCAAAAGTGGCGAACTATATTTCTTACAAATCCAAATATAGTTTCGAATGAGTGTTTTTGCTAAAGATAGAAAAAAGTAATCTCTTCAGCAGTTGAAATAATAGTTTCTTTGTATTTAATTTCATCATCAAATTTTGGCTATTTATATACCACCATTGACTCAAATTCAGATTACATGATTTTTTTAAAGTAATGTGTACACCTATAGAAACTAACACTCTCGTTTGTTCTAGCACCTTAAAATCCACTACAAAAGTAAATTGCAAAATAATATCAAATCGCGCTGCAAAACGCTTGTCATACACTGTGGATGATGCAGAGTATTGGTGTGGTCCGCGCATTGGTAGCGCCGTTGCTTGAACACACTCGCGATCGCGCTGGTAGTTCCTATTCAGCAAGTGACTCAACACAAGACGAGCGGTTCATATTTTGCTCGATCAAGTATCTTTGAGGTGGCACGATCAAATGTAAATTTCACTTTAAAAATCCCCAATGTAAAAACTATACATTATAAAAAGAGAATAGATAGTGAGGTGGCTGATTTTAATCTAGTTTTGAAATATATGGTGATATCGATGATCGTAAAATACAATATCTACGTGTTCTGTTGAGACAAGTGTAAACAGTGTGATATGTAAAGTGCCTTTAACAAATCATTAGGGAATCCCCATGTTCTCCCTATTTGTGTCTTTTACTCATATGAAACATTCCTAAGCGTCTCCGATTATCGCGCAATGCGAGTTGGAAGAGATTTTCCACGTTTCGGAAAAGCGGAAAATTTCGACGCAAAACACACATACTTGCAGTGACTAAAAATAGGCGCTCTATGCTTGCTACTTTGGGTGTTTCTCATATAGAGCAATACCGATGTGTATTAGATGTGTTCTGGTCGGTCGCCTTGAGCTCGGTCAGTGTGTGCTGCTGGCGTGGCACAAAAAAAAGTGTTTATAAATCGACAGATCCTCTTGAATGTGTCGATCAGTACTGTTGCACCATATGCTGCTATCAGAACCAGAGTTCCATTGAACAAACATTCAATTTGACAGTTTGAAGCGACTCCCGGATCAAGATTTCAATTGTAGAGCTTTATATGGATCAGTAACAGAGTTTCCCATTGAATGAACCTCAACAGCAGTGTGTAAAGAATTGAAAGCAAAAACAAAACCGTGTCTTACCCATCATGCGCACAACGAAGAGGTAAAACCGTTCAACCCCCCCTGAGTTGAATTTGAGTTTAATCCCACCATTACCACATCCACCGCCACCCAGTGCTCCACACAAACGTGTGCGTCTACGGTACGGAGCAAAATAAAACATCAACAACCGTTATCGTTCCAACAAGAAAAGCACGGATTGTAAGATCTTCGCTCGGTGTGTTCGCTCAGGGGAGCTTTGTGTATTTCAGTGAAATGAGGCACAGTGAAATTTGTTCCTCGGCCTTTCTTTTGTCCGTTGTGTTTCGGTCGTGCGGTGCACATGCTTATTTACCCTGCTCTACGGCCTAGTCGGAGCCAGCACCATTGTAATGGTGGCCTAGAAATGTTGATTCACGCATCGACATCTCGCCTCCCACCACAACACACTGTGCGCGTCCGGTTTGTTTGATGACGTCGAACTTTGTCAGCTGTTCGATGCATCGGCCTGTTAATGACCTCGACGCTTGGGACTGATTTTGGGTTTCATTATGCAGTTAATAGCGTCCAGCTGCTTAATCAGTTTCATAGAACATTTTACATTGTGCTTTGCAAAGGCCCTTCTCCCAGTTGTTCCCACGTGGAATAACAGTCGGTTTGGAAAAGATTTGGATTTCTGTATAAAATCTAGCCATTGGACTGATAATTGCACTTGTTATCTAATGCTCTAAGGCACAAGCTATCAATTTTTTTGATGAGATTATAGTTACATCATCTATTGTTAGCACATGTCGCTGGGCTTGCCCCACCCAGAAAGTCTTACGTCCAGGTAGAAGAAAAAATCCTCATTACCCGTTGTTATCATACCTGTCCGATATCGTGGTATCGAACCGCTTCTTATCGTAGCTTCTGCTCCAGCTATAAAACCGCTTGGTAGCAGCAGCAGCATTGTGAAGAAGACACTCTCTCACCATACATACACACACAGACACAGCCCCAGGCCGTCATGGAGAAGCTCATTGGACCTGAAAGTTGATTTTTTTGCACCCGACTGGTAATTTGCTAATGATTGCTGAACGTGACTAGCGCTGACCGGGCTGGCAGGCAGGCAGGCAGTCCGTTCAAAGGTGCAATGGTAATAATTTCAACGCGATGCCCGGACGATTCCGCGGCTGACCAGCATATCACGCCCGTCGCCGCCATCAGCGAGGCAACAAAAACGGACAAAACAAACAACAAGACCGAAACGACTAAAAACAAACTATCCGTTAGTGATTAAACCGGTGTGTGCGGTTTCGTAACTGCAACAACGCGATCAGTTCGAAGAAGTGTAGTTTCCAATCGTTACCTACGTTTCATATTGGGCCTCTGGGTTCGGGGGTTCTTCCCGGGGTGCTCATTCAGAACAAGCCTCTGGGCCCTCTCCAACGTGCTCACCTTAGTTTTACACGCAAACACAGCCCCTCTCAATGACGTTGGTGATAAGATAAACGAAGAGCGCGCTGATAAACGCTGGACTCGGTGCTGCAAAGTGTGTGCTAAAAGCTGTTCTACCTATTCTCATTTGCTACAGGTGCCTGGACGACGTCTGAACGACGTATGGTGCTAGTTAACAGTGGTGGTTTAGGTGCAATCGGTTGCTAGAAGGTGACCGTGAGGACAATTAGGTGAAGTGTACTGCCGGTGATCCACCACCCCGGTCTGCTGGACGGTCAGTGTTCCTAAGTGCCAAAAAACGACCTGCAAACAAACGCAATACGGCTACCTCCCGAAAAAGGGGAAACGAAAACGCCCGTGACACCCGCAAAAAAGTGATGTGCATGACATCACCCGCATCCGAAAAGTGTGAAGAACAGTGAATTCCGCCGTGTGTCCCACCGTGCGCCTTCCAGAATGACCGATCTATCCGCCCAGTATCATCCGCGGCAGGGAAATGGGTTCGGGTCCGGTTCGAGCATTCACGACTATCCCGAGCATCTAAATCCCTTCTACGAGGATGAGAATCACAAGCGGCTTCGCTTCTGGGAACACAAGGCGGTGCCGAAATCCCAGCGGCGCGGCAGCCTGTCCAGTTTGCGCGACGGACTCCGGGAGCTGTGGTAAGTGTCCATTTGTTCACGGTGCACGGTGGGCGTGTAATCGCGAGCAGTCCCAACGGCGGGGACAGGGCCATTTGCTGCTGTGCCATCCTCTAATTAGCTTATTTATAGTCGTCGCTTGAGAATGGTAATTCGGCCGATGGGATGATGTTTATTATGGAACACGAAACATTCGCGAGTACTACTGCGAAGAGAGAAGAACGTGATCTCACACCCGTCCGGACCTAAAGCGCCATTTCGTTCGTTTTGTTTCGGCTTTACGCCGGCTAGTTTCGATTACATCATCATCACGGCGCGAGGAAAAGACACTCGAACGAGCTGTATGGGGACTGATCCGATATTTTCTCCCTAATCCATAAAAAAATCCTAGACTTGAGTAATGTTTACTCAAAACGTCCTCACTTGTTAAAAATGCAGTGGGATTTGACAATGAAACGATTGCGCTGCTGGAACCTGTCACCGATATCGACAATGTCCTCTCACACTACGAAAACAATAAGATACCAGTGTTGGATGATAATTGATGTTGATATGCTCACGTGCACTTCCGTCAAAGTCGCTAAAACAACCGACACCGTTGGCACCTGAGAGAGGATACCGACAGTGAATATTGCCTGCCTGTACAATTCGCTATCAATCAATTTACACCTTGACTTCCCCTGATTTACTCTTTGTTGTTTCAAATTTCTTCCTATTCCTAACACTCATGTAAGCGCATTAATGAATCCTGAACCCATGTGCTAACCATCCCCATACCATAGCGCAATTAAATCTTGAAGCATCAATTGAAACGTCTCCCAATAAAGCGACTTAGTGGAAAGTAGTGATTATTCATGTGGCTCTCCCACATTCTGCTTAGCGCAGCGCGCTATGCATTATTGTTCTTTTGCAACGATCAACAACCGATCGTATGTAGGAGTGCAGAAATTTACATACAAACAACGCCAACATTGTCTTGCCCGTGGTCTATGTAATGGGAGCAGCTGAACCTCACCCATTAGTAACGGCTTATGAGGAATTGAGATCATGGGGATCGCTTCTAATTTTAGCTTTTTCCCGAACTCGCCTCATTTTTGCACTCTTTCTCAAGTGGCTTCAACACTCTTGACTTTTTTTTATATGTTTTTGTCTCTAACGTTCGCACAATGACACTTTAAATAATGCAATGACTGTGCTTGGCGAAGATGAAAATAATATTTATTGTATTTATATTTGAGATAAAAATGGATGGAAAAAACGGTTCTGATCTGCAACACTAGATACTACATTAACGTAGCGTTAAACACATGAATCTTTATAAACAGTTTAATAGAAAAAAGAGTAACGTTGTATTTAAACAGGATCGAGCTAAGCAAAACAAAAAGTAAAATATTGCCATGTTTAAACATCTTGCTTGTAGCAAAAATTCTTTCCGTAAGCCTTTCAGCCAAGAATATAATAAGGCTGCTCCTTTAAATTTGCTTTCCTCCTCGGTTCACTCGCCGCATGAACCTTCAATGCAACGAGGACACATAAATCAACTTACGAGCGCTTCCTCGTTGAATTTAAGTGCCATTGAATGCTGTTTTGCATAAAAGTGTCTCCAGATTTATTGATGGTGACCCAACTGTTTCTTTTCTCCTTCGAAGCAAAAGGGCACATGCAATATGAGTAATTTTCCAACGCACAGTGCACAAAACAATACGCTTCTTACGGTTAGTGCATTAACATGCACACAATGTTAAGGAGGCAATTTTTTATCCACTTTTGCATTTTATCTGAAGTGTTTTTGAAAATCTTGCAACTTTATTTCTGTTGCATTGTGTGGTGCATTCGAAAAACATTTTACGTTCCTTTCTGCTCGCGATCATCTAGATCCAAACTGACGGATCTATCGTCTAGAACCGCAATGCCCCTTGTAGTAGTATGTGTGGCGTTTTACACTAATTGAAATGCGACCTCCATTCTAGTTGCTTCGAACGCCCGGCGAGACATAACCGCGTCAAGTTCACTTCAGCAGCTGACCCTGCGGGGCATACAAGAGTTTTGAACAGGCAGGACGTAAGCCGCCACTCGAGTGCGAGACGACATTTTAATTGAACCGCATACGGGACTACCGAAGTAATTGAGATCGTTAGGGTGCTTCAGGCACGTAGACTATGCTGGTTTAAGGTTCAATAAATAACGTAGACGATCGACAATTTAACGAAATCGATCGACACATCAGTGTGGCTCCGTTCTGTAAGATGGCCCTCCCCGTACAGAATTATGCACTAATTTGCACATCCGATATCCATCTGTGTCCGCAGGCAATATTCCTCCATCCGCTTTGGAAAGAAGCGCTCGTCAACGCTGGGAATAAACAAAACCTCCGAAAGCCCACCGCCACTGCGAAGGGATACGTACGATGTCGACTCCTTCGCAAGCACCAGTGGTTATCGCAATACTGTGAATGCTCCCGGCTATGGAACGACGCGCGAAAGCCAATCCTACACCACCACACCTCTCTTCGTGCGCCACACACGTTACCGCAGTTCCTTGCAAGACCGGCAAAAGGTTCGTGCTGCCAGTGCAAATACATTAACAGTGTGCATTGATGCATTGTCGGCCTGAATGTAGCACTGTGTCGATTCAACACACAATAATACTGATGACTACAATTTTATCTGTCTCTTCACCACCCCTCTACAGGACAACGGCGATGAGATTGGGTTTACGAGGAATGATCGCTACCGTAGCACCATTCAAAACGGGTTCGCTACGTACAACTCTGGAATGGTTACATCGACACCGAGAAAGAAGCAGGCACCTCCTACACCGTACGGGTATGTACACCTGAAACAGTTGCAGAAAACAATGAATTAATTTCTTCTCATCTTTGCAGCACAACGTCAAGAGCGGCCCAACAACAGTACAACAATATCAATCCTTTCGACGTCGATAATGAGCCCGAAGGGGACACCGTTTCAACGTTTAGTGTTGACAGCAGTTACAGCAGTACTTTACGATCGCGCACCGCTGGAACGAGAACTCGCACCAAGCGACGGGCACCTCCACCACCGCCAGTGGCCATTGTGAGTATAATTGTCGTAGTAGTATAATTATTATTATTATTTATTATATTCAACGGACCGGATTATATTGAACGGATTGGCAACCTGGCCATGTCACGTAGATGTGCTCAGCAATGAGCGTGCCAAGAAGAAGAAGAATTCAACGGACCATTCCTGGCCCTTTTGAAGAGGTCTTATAACTAACATGGTTTACAAAAATTTCAACTCGGATTTTGAGCGGTCAAGACGAGGTAGATGGCAGAGAAGTTTTGATGGAAATCGGATCGTCGATACCACGAACTAGGTGTTTCAGCAGGCCTACCAATAGGTTGCCTTTGGTAACGACGTGCTATCTTGGAATCAATCTAATCTTGGAAGCTCAACTTACAGTCAAGGAGCACTCCTAAATCTTTGACACTGCCTTTAGAAGTAGAGAGCCTCCTAACGAGTAGTCGAAGCTGAGGGGAGAGCGACACATAGCGAAAGTTACGACGGCGCATTTCGTAGTTGTAGTTAATGCCTAATAATGGTAACATTTTGACCTTTCTTGCCAGAGAGTTAAGTTTTCAAATAATTGAAAAAGGATTTGATCGGTGTTTTTACGTATAGTTTAACTGAATATTGTTTTTATGACCCTTATGAGCGATATTTTAACATTTTCGTTAAGTACGTATGTTCGATACGATGAAGGAGCACTCAGTATAACTTGAAGGTGTTTGTTTTGGATTTATTGTATTGTTAATTGATGGCGTTTAGCATATTTAACTATTCGCCATAAATCGGTTGTAAAAAGAAGCTCAGTGAAAATTTAGTTTGAATTTCGCAGGAAAAAATTGGTCAACAGTTTAGTTTAAACTTTATGTTTTAATCTAGAAAACGCTTCAACACTTTACCAAATATTTCCTAGAGAATTCGTTGTTGTTGTATCGCACATTTTGATTTGATAAAAAATATTTTAGCCTTACATTTTTGTCCATCTTTTGTAAACTTTCATCTGGTATAGTACTTCGCATATATATATATATACAGTAGGTGACCGCTAACTGGTGTGCCATTTCAACTGCGCAACAGATCAAAATAAACATTGAAGGTAACTCTGGAGCCGGATTATTCAAAACTTGTTTAGTGCGGTACACCGTTGAATGTGATTTTTATGAAACACAGGTTCTATAAAGCACAAAAGGTAACATTCTGCTTGATAAAAGAAGATTAAGAAGAAATTTATACTGGATGTCCTGTTCCCTTTGGCAATGAATTTGAACACTTTTTGCATTGAATTAAACTATACTTTTTAGTTTTGTTATGGGCCAACCTGGCTTAGCCGTCCTATGTCCAGCTGGGTGTGCCACTCAACGATAACAGTCGACGGTTATCGTATGATGTGTGCGTGGAAGGATGTGCGTGAGTGACCAGGTCGCTGACGGCGTGATCGGGTCAGCGAGGAGGATGAGATTCGAGGAGAAAGATTAGAGCGAGCAAAGCGAGCAGATGTGCGGTCGGTCCACGTTAGAGTATATTAAATAAAAGGTTTATTTGTGTCACGTACGTTTTAAAGTTTAAAGTTTTACCCACTCGTGCATCCGACAAAAAAAGTTTAATGGTGCCCAATAATATGAGATGAGAACGAAACATTAATAGAGGACGAATTTCCTTCATTTGATTTACAATTTTACGTTGACGCACTCTCAACGAGATTACGGATGTTTCCTGTTTTGACGTTTAAGTGTTTTTAACTGGCTGACTGGTTAGTTATTGAACATCCAGTTAAAAAGTTTTTTTTTTTATTTTTATAGAGGCTTTGGCCATTCAATCCAGTTAAGAAGCACGCCAGTTAGCGGTCACCTACTGTATATATATATATATTTACACTGTGGTTCCAACCGCAGATAGAACACTATAATTTGCTCATGGGGATGAGTGGGTTCGTTGACCGTATGGCCACGGATTATTCGGATGATACGTTTATACACTATGGTGCCTTATAGCATATTGCCACACTGTGGCATTACCGTAGGATTTTTTTACATTTTGCATTAGCCTTTAGAATAACATTGTCAGCTTACCTGATGATCTTGTGCTTTAATCGTTCACATAATTTTATGTAAATAGTGCATTTGTCCTACAACTTGTTTCTTATTACATATTCTTCCTATAAATTATATTAAATTCCACAATTTTTATGTTTCAGAAGCCTGCAAATCGTGTGGATCCTGTGTCTGAAGACGCATCCGCGAACGATGTACAACATGAAGATCTCCGCAATCTTACAGCCGAAATCGAAAGCTTTGTACGTATATCATCCAGCAATGGGGACACTTCCGTCAAAGATACATCTACCGCACAGACCGGTGCAAAGGTAGGGACGCGGGAGAATAAACCTTATGATGTTAATAATAATAGCAGTGCCAGACCTGAGATTCCTACCACAATATCGACGATAGAAAGCGAAATGGTGCTAGATGGACGTACAACAGCGAACACTGAACAGGAAGCTTCCTCGATCCAGAAGCAAACCACCAGCACCGAACAACAAATAATACTAAAGGAAGAGAGCAGTGATAAGGTGCTAGCTGAAAGCGCAAAACAAACAGAGGTGCATTCTAGTACAGCGATTACTGTAGACACTGGTGTAGCTACTGCTATCGAAACAAGCCCCACGCCAACACCAAGGAAAAAGGCTGACAAGCCCCAAACCGTGCTCCATGCTGAAGTCGTGTCGACTGCCCGTCCCGATATCGATTTCGAAAATTTGGCTCTTCCGGAAACGCCAGTCCCAGCGAGAAGATCAAACCGTGAAAATCGTGAGAAATACATTACCCAAGATGTGAGTACGATCAGCAAACCTTTGACTCACGACAAGCCCATCATGGCACCCAAGAAGCTCCAAACAACCACCGAGGAGGCGGACGATGACGAAGGTCCTACAACGACGGTTATAGTCGACAATTTGCAGTACAAGCACAAGGTAGCTCCTATACATACCGAGATTAGCACCAAAATCGAGACTGCACGGATGAAAATAAGTGAATCTACCGGAAATATACCGACAATGGCACACGAAAACGCCACCAATGAGAGGCGTCGCTCGGTTAGGGATATTATAGAGTCAATCAATAAGAGTCAGAGTATGCTCAAGGTCAACCATGACCAGGCGGGTAACGGTTTGCACGAAACGCAATCCACTGATAGCATGGCACGAAACATACGGGAGCTAAACGAACGCGAGAAAGAAATTCAGAACTTACTGCAGGATATCGATACACGCTACGGAACAAGTAGGATTGATGCCGATGACGTACCCAGCGCCCTCGACACGTCGAGTGACACACAAATGCCGCCCCGTCGTGGATCGTACTATGACAACCTAACGGATGACAATCTGAACGACAATCTGGACGAGAAGAACAACGCTGCGTCGGGCTTCCGAATTAAGAAAAGCCCTACTAAAACGGTAATCATTGCTGAAGGTGACGATCAACAGTATCAAGATTGCATCAATTGGAACCCGCTTCCGAAACCGAAACGAAGCCACATTTTGTTGGAAAATGGGGCAGATACCGAGCAGGAAGCGACGATATCGAACGCACCATCTTAATGTGCCTAACGTAGCTGTTTACGACTATTAATGTTTTACTAATTTAATTGGTTATTGTGCGTGATTGTACTTTAGGTAGGACCAGCATAGAATAAACTTCATGTTGCTACATTATTTATATCAACAGCTCAAACTATGTAAACATGGTTTATAATTTAAAGAAAAATGGGAAAGAATCATTGTTATTGAAATACCCAAAACCATGGGAACCACTAGGTGGCTAAAAATAGAGTTAAGTTGTGATGAATGTTCTTAGTCGATCTTAAACGCTTTTTCTTTCACTTTTATGTAAAGAATGCTTTTGCAATCATGATACATTTATTGACGCTTTTATAACGCAACGGGCAGAAATAAATGGTTGAATTAGAAGAATTAATAAAATTTGTTGAACAATTATACGTTTTGCTGTGATCTTTTATGTTGAAGTATGCTCAAGTATTGCAAAAAATAAATTGATCCCTATTTGTGTTTAAGTTACTGATAGCAAAATTGAAAGGATTAAGAAAGCTATTAAACAGCGAAATACACATGAACGTATTCACGCTTATCTAATGCAAGCCAATGTAACAACCAGTCTTGAGCTTTCTACGATTCCATATTGGGTTTGTAGTTTTTAAGCTCCGTTTCTAAATATTTACAAAACCGGCTCAAATTGGTACGTACCGTACTAACTGCAGGGAACCGGTCGCCTAGTTGCCGCTTGTCTCGTTTCAATTTTTCCCTCATGGTGCGATCCAGCTGCTGACACTTTGCTATCATCCCCAGCTCATGCATGATCGAATGCCAATCGTTGTCGGCAAATATGTCCATCATTGAATCGAGGGCCTCCGCCAACACCCAGACGTCTGCTTCGTTGGCGCACGTGTTAAGCACGAAATCGATGATTGTCTTCACATGCGCTTCAGGCAGTAAGCAGCCTAAAATACCCAACATCCGCAACCAGTTTGCCCGTATTTCAGCATCCTCACATCCAGTCACACCGTTCAACATCAGCTGCAAATCGTTTTCGGTCATTTGTTGGAACAGTTCCGGACTTTTGCGCAAATGCTCGAGAGCAGCACGCATCAACGAAGTCGATGCTTCCAGCAGCTTCTCGTTCCGCTGCCCTTGGAATACTTGCTGCCCCAGGTCAATCCAAACGTTGTATACGGCAGCTGGTCCACCCAAGTCCTCCGTTGATAGATTGTTGCACAAGTTGTGTAGACAGAGCATGGCGGAGATCCGCATTGCGTCCAACTTTTTCAGCGTGTCCTGTTCCGACTCGACCAAAATTTGGTACACATTCTCGGCCAACGGTTGTGCCTTCTGCCATAGCTTCTCCACGAGGGCTAGCGACTTAATAGCCTCCAGCACTTCCACCGACACCTTGTCCGTATTTTCTACGCTTTCGTTCAACGCGTTCTTGTCATAGTCGTACACGCACTCGGCATCGGATTCAGCGTTTTCATCGTGCTCATTACCTTCGCTCTGCCAGTCATCATCCGACGAACAAATGTTGGTCAGTATTTCGGCTGCTATTCGTTGTGCTTGTAGCAACCTGCCTACGCTACGCACCTCCAGCTCACCCTCCGAAGGTAAGTCGGCCTTTCTTCGGCGCTGATGAGACTGTGCTTCCGTTTCGTCGTCGAAAGCAACGTCATCGGTTACCTCCAGATCAACTATATCTTTTTGCGGTTCGAGCGGCAACATGCTGGTCAGATTACCCAACGCTGATCGATGGTTCGCTTCCAACGCTTTCGAAACACAAATCAGCACTTGACTCGTGTAACTGCTCAAAAGCACTGGAACATTGCCTATAATGCCGGCGGCCAACGCGCGCAGCATCAAGGATGAGTTATCCGTTATATCGATCGTCAGCAGTGATGATAGTTCCAATCCATGGTTCGCTAACACCCGCCAGGAAGATGCATTATCTTCCGAGACAACGAGCAAACATTGTGCTACTGCGATAGCTGCAGAAAAATGCGAGGTAAATGTTAAACAATTGCATTTAAGAGAACCCTATTTCAGCGTACATACCTATCTCCTGTCCATACACGTTGTAATTAAGAAAGGTTACGAAATTCTCCAGCAACTGGGACTGATTAAACGCATTCAGTGCGTCGGAAGTGCTTTCACACAGATTCCACAGTAGGTGAACTGCCTGCAGGAACGTGTCCGAATGCTCATCCATCTGATTCTGCATGTTCTTATCGAACGTAGGCGTCCACTGTCCATTGCTTGAGTATCGGATGAGCAAAGCCAAAAGCGGTGTTAGCACATCTTGATCGACCATGAACTCGCACAGCTCCACACTAACCACCGAGAGGTTTCGTAGAGCGCCAGCTGTGGCATGACGCACGCTCTTATCCGGATCCACCAGCAAGGACGATGCTATCCGAATCACGTTATTTTCTACCAGCTCGTTCACGTTGATCTCACGCTGGCAGATGGTAGCCAGCGACTGTAGGCCACAAATTTTTTCCTCCGTAACAGCCGATTCCAACTGTTCCACAATCGCTTCAACCGGGGTACCGGACTTTTCATTACTCGCCAGCCCTTGTTCAATCATTTCATTAACGTCCATCAACCCTGTAGGGTTGGTTTTATGTCGGTGTACTTTCAATTTCTTCGCTTTTCCCATTTTTATTGATATTCCGAAACAACTAGCCGATACCGGACCACCACGCGCGACAAACCGATGAAAACAATCACACGTGCTTGTGTCAACTGTCAAGCAACCAGTGTTGCCAAGCTGATATTTGAAATGTGTACACTGTGCAAGAATCAAACAAAATGACCAAACAATTTTACTGCAAAGAAGAATGCTTTGAATAATACGTTGTAATATTTGTTTTAACCATTTTAGTGATATAAAATATAATAAAAGTATAAATGACAAGAAAATGCGTAAAATCAACGAAACTGATAATTATTTGCTAAAAATGAATAAAATCTAAATTAGCCTCAACGCAAACAAACTG
>KB671642.1:20899-39855 GCA_000349105.1 Anopheles epiroticus
TGGACTCATGTGACACTTAACCTGCGTTTTGTTAAAAGTTGTTTATATTTTAATTACAAATTATCAATAAATATATAAAACAATATAATTGGATTAATAGTTCTGTGATTTTAAAGAAGACTTGCTGGAAAATAAAATACAAAGAATAAAATACCTGCTCAATTTAACGAAAGAAAGCTGCTTAGAAGCTGTTTTACTGAACCAGGACGAACTTTAACGCTTGTTATCTACTGCAAGATCCCTATTTAAACAGCGATCTTTAGCATGCCAAAATTGGCTGCTTAAGCAAATTTGGCTATTTGGGTAATAAAACCAAACTTAGTGGCTGATTTGGGGCTGTTTCAGTGAAAATCGTACCACGTGGTTCGTGGTTGATTAAGATAGTATGCCCAGTACACGATAGTACCAAATGGTTGTTTAAGAGTGCGGTCTGAACTACGTGGAACTCAAAAGCTTTTTAAAGCAAACAGTGGGAACCAGTCGGTACTTGTTAAAATTGTTTTTCATATTGATCTGTTTACAACACGTAAATGTTGTATTAAATTAGGGATAGTGAAAGAAAGTACAAAAGAGTGATTATTACAAATTATATTATTGGTATGTATAAACTACTGTTAAATATCATCAGTGAAATATTGGAACGTGATCAGTTCAGCGATCTCAACAACACTGTTGCATGGCAGGTGAGCGAACGGTACACAATTTTTATAGTTCTTGGTCACTGTCCCCCATTCTTCTTTCAATGTTATTAAAAAGTGTCTTCTAATTTTCATTTTACAGCCGGACTGTGTGTTCCTTCATTGGCAAACCGTAATTTTAGCGTCCTAAGATCATCATCAGTGGTTCATCAGAAGGCGTGAAACCATCGGAACGTTCAGCCTCAAACTCATGAAAGACTTAATCCGCAGTTTAGAAAATAGTTTTTAATGTTTTAATAACAAATTATCAATAAATACATAAAACACAAAAATGCTAACAAAAGTTCTGACTTTCAATCATGACTTGCTTGAAAACAAAATGCAAATAATAATATGCCTATCCGATTTAACGAAAAAAGCTGCTTAGGAGCTGTTTAACTGAACTAGGACGAACTCTGACGCTTGTTATCTACCGCAAGTTTCCTATTTAAACAGCGATCTTTAGCGTGCTAAAATTGGCTGATTAAGCAAATATGTCCATTTGGGAAGTGAAGTTATATTAAAAAGTTACTAACAAAAAAAAAGACTTTCTTTAATTTAATCGATTCGATCGATCGACCAAATAGTCGCGGGTAGTCACAATATAGAATGAAACAAAATTACTGTTTAGTTACAGATTTAGAGCCAGTTTAGTTGGATATAAGGTACTGTAATATGAAATGGTTATGGTTTGATAAGCATTCTTACTAACAATGTTTTTTTTATTCGGTAGTATCTTACTAACAATATTATTACTGAATGAAACTCGTCGCCAAGAGTTAATCAGTTGTACATTTTAAACATGATTATTCACATCTTCATTAGCTTTGTAAACCGTATCTTAAATTATGCATGTCCACTGCTCATCAATCGTTGAATGTTTATCGGGGGTTAGAAGCATTACGACCTGGCTATAGTAACGGAATAAAAAAGGTGGATGGGAATGGTTCGGAATCCTACTTAAAAGAGTGCACATCCCCGCAATAAAACATTCAGAGTCGCTCGGAATAGATGGAAATTCCGACGGCTTCAATTCGGATGGACAATGTCGACTATGAGAGCTGCCGCAATGGCTCGGAACGACTCTAGTGAATCTACTTGTCGACTAGTAGAGAGCTTTGAATAGTGCGCTTTTTTTCGGAACCTCCGTAACGATTTTTTTGTCGAATAGAGTGATAGTCCTTTTTAGACCTCTCGAGTTGTTAAGTCAAAACAAAGAAGTAAATTTGATTCTTTCTTCAATTCATCTTTAAAAATGTATACATTTCATTTTCTTTCCAAAAATCACGTCCAGCTCGCTTGTATTTTATTTTTGAAACATCATTTTTATTGTATATTTAACAACATTTGTCAGCAGTGCATGTAGTTCCATCCAACTGATATTAAACCTCTCAAAAAAACAAGTAACAGCGTTTACACTACTTTTCTTCCCGTTAGCTTCCCTCGCACGATCATCATCTACACGAGTAATTGCACTTAGATCTTAGAGGGCACTACACGTGTTATGTTAACTTATCGACTTTCCTGATTGATAGCGCACAATGGTTTGCTATCTGTTCCCTTTACGCTTTAGCATTGAGAAACGATGGGGGTTTGTTTGCTCAAATGCATATTCAACAATACTGTACTCGCCACTGTTTGTTTTGTACGTACAGGCTCAACTGAAAACACACTTTATCGATTAGAATCAACAACAACATTCCTTTGTATGATATAGAAAAATACCAGGAGTTTTGTTGCATCAGTGAAGCTAATTATCTAAAACGCCGGGCGTTGCATATACCTCTCTAGATGCAATCCTTTTGCCTATGGCATTACTACAATCGTGCCTGTTTGTTGCTCTCTTCAGTACCATTCAACGTGAATAAAACTCTCTACCGTGGATTAGTGGAATAAATTTTCATAAAAATATTGCTTTAATCTCGCCTCATTGTTTGCTCGTGCTATTTCTGTGTTGATCTGTTGTTGTTTTTCTGTGAGTCGAAATCGGCACGGTTTTGTGATCGTACTCCATTTCACTGGCGAAAAGGTTAGAGACCTAAATTGAGGACTTCCTGTGGCTGCGCTACACCTAACATTCCATCCACACACGCACACACTGTTTGCGTCGGACGAATGAATCTAATTTAAAACACGATTACCATAAGCGAACCTCGAACGGTTGCGGCGTTGACGCACTTTGCACTACTTGGGTCGGTCACAGATCGACCACAGTTCGACTCCTTCGCACACACACACACACATACTCACACGCACACCCTCTTATGCTACTGTTTCGAACGCTTTGATATCAAAATCGAACATTCTGAGCTCGCGATCTGATACGGCTGTCTAGTAGCTGTTTACTTCGCGCAGCTGGCGATTGCCCAACTCCAGCGGTGGACGGAAGTTGTTGATGACCTTGCCGTACTCGAACTGCTTGTTGAGCGTCTCATCACATGGACACTCTTCGGCAGCATCGTAGCAGCGCATTTCGCGGAACAGCTCCAGCTGCTCATGCGACACCTCGATCGGCTCCTTGAACAGAATCCAGGTGACGGACTCCGAGCACGGTGGAGTCGTCAGCGATCCCAGGTACGTCCAGTAGGCTTTACCTTCCGGTAGCAGACGGGCCGGATCCAGTGGCTTGTTTAGGGTAACCTGAGAAAGAGAGAAACAAATGGGGTAATGCAATATTATGCGTATTATGGGCGTTGGTATAAACAGTAGCAAGCACTTTTGCGTGGTAAAGGGATATTTAATTACATTGTTCGGCATGCAATAACGAATCTCTGTTATTCAATGACTTAGTCACAGTATTTTCTCATCAGCCTAAGCCAAAGATCACACGAGTCAGCTATAAGCAGGATTGTTTGAAACAAGTTTGATTGGTTCTTTGAGCTTTTCAAGCGGAACACATGTAAAAGCCATCGATTGATAAGTTTACACAAGGTGTAAATTATTAACTGCTACGTAATTTCCGTAATGTAATTCACAAAACATGGGTTTGGTTAAAAACATTCATTATTTAGCATCGAAGGTCCACATTAAAGGTTATTTAACGTTTAGCGATGAAAGTCTGTCCCACCATGTCGAAGCTAACCGAAGTGCTACGTTATGAAATTGAAGCTTCAATACGTCATGTAGGTGTGGCTTGGCTTGTGCAATTCCGTCCCAAGTTCAGCAGGTTCTGATGAGATGATGTTCGATAAGTTCATACCATTAATGTAGCTTCATACGAATTCGGATGGATTGATGAGGCAAGTGTTAAATGCTGTTGCAGCGTGATCAGTAGGTTCGATCGGACCGACCTCTTGGGGCAGTGAGTTCAGCAGGGTCGTACGATCTTAGTAGGTTAGGTAAGATCGGCTAAGAATATGCGATTGCGTCTTATCGGTGCAACGAATAAGGCGAGCCAATTGAGACACATTCGTATAAATTTCTCTAAGTCCGCATAGGTAGGAATCGCTTGCGATGATCTAGTTGAATCGGTTGAATAAATATGCAAAAATAATGTTTTCTGATACTATTTTGAAAATTTCGTTCCGCTTTTATAATCAATTGGTATTTAGTTGGTCGCGGAACCCATTTACTCAAATAACACGAAATATCCTACGTTTCCAATTATTCCGATCGGACCATACATATTCATTGAGCCGTTGGTAACAATACTTCAATGAAATGATCAACACCAACCACCACCACCACCACCACACAGCATCCCCACTCGACCCAGACGTGTTGACGCTGGAACATCCCATCTGAGCACCAAACTGATCTCGCGACGGGTTCATGGACAGTCATTCGCGCGGTACATATTGTACTGTGTGCCTTCTGTTGGGCGCACTACATGGGGTGCAGTTTTTTTTTTGTGTGCTGCTGCACTAATCCCCGCCTCGGGCGATGGTGCCAACGGGGGAGATCAGAAACACTCTCGTTTCCCGTTTCAAGGTTACCGACACGCGAGACAGAATAATGCGAATGGTGGCCCTAGATGGAGATAGGCACGAAGTTGCTGCATTAATCAGAACGGTTGTTAGCGTCATTGACGGTCGCATAATTTCAATGACGGATTTACTACGGTCAAGCAGTATGATACATTGATTTAAACGCGTACAGCAGTGTTGTTTGAGCTGCTCGTTAAATTTGTCTAACAGTTACCACAAACAGCTTAATAGGATTTTCTAAAATTTGAACTCATCACATCGATCGAATCCACCAAGACGGCGTAGCATATCCGGTTTCTAGCGGATGCGTATATTGATTTTCTTTTTAAAACAATTGAACCGCACCGTAAGTTGATCACCACTTAAGCAAACGTGGACTAGCCGCGGGGCAAACAGGCCGGTTGTCGCCTAAGCCACTTGTAAGACGTTGCGCGTCCATGTACACTGTTTGCTCTACTACTTGACCTAGCTTGCCGGCAATAATCAGATAACCCCCGGGTCTACACCTGGAATCGGTCAAGATTCTACCAACAGTACCTACAAGCTTTACATACTCTCTGTACTTCAGCCGACCGGCAGCTAACACGCTTGAAGGAGAAAAGTGGAAAACATAACCTGTCCATTACGCAGCGAGCAGCGAGATAGAACCATTACAATCGCCTCTGTTTGCTCATCACTTGCCACACGTGAAACTGCAAACATGAACCGTTAGAAGCAAAGCAGAAGGGCTAGAAATATGTATTGCTGTTGAGGTGCCGTACGACCATCGAGTGCATCATTCTTACTGAAATTGTATCAACTCTTTTCAATACAGATAGTAGTTACAGAGAGTTTCTGTAAACAAACATGCAGAAACAATTTAACTGAAACGTTTCAGCCCCAACCTATCGCTGGTGAACACTCCTCCCTACAATATCAGCCTGATTGGCCACGGTTGGATTACATTTGCTAGAATTGTATCACGTAACAACGCCTTTAGTGTAATGTGAATATTTTATACCCAAGCCCTTGTGACCGTCACTCACTGTTTGGTCAGTGGATGGGCCAGCGGATCGTTTGTGGCTGCCTCCGGTCGGTGGAATCTATTGAAATTCTACAAATAGTCGCATTTCCGCCCGTCTGATACTTACGCGGTCGCCCTTGTGTGTGATGAACGGAAGCAAGCGAGCGATAATGTCCAGCTCCGGATGCGGCTTGCCAACCTGTGAGAATGCATAAAAGGTTTGTCTATTAGTACAATGCAATCTTGTTTGTTTTTTTCATTTTTTGTGAGCACAGTGCTTGAATGCATTTGCAACCGTTTACAATCTGGAACGGGAAGTGTCATTTGTATGCAGGTGATCTACTACTACTCAAACTCGTTGAAGTGATGCTTATTTATCTAAGCAGTGAAAATATATAAAATAGATTCTATTACAAAAAATAACAATGTTTCAATTACATCAGTGCATCTCGGAGCTTCTGTTTCACTTTATCCTTCTCTTTGAATTACAGTAGAAATGACCCTTGAAACTTCCCCGCCTGTCTCAGCTAATCTAGTGATTTCTCATGCAAATGCTTTTCGACGCTGTTGAGACGGTATGGGGAAGAGGGGGAACATTTTGCTCTGAGATCAGATGAACGTCCGTCCGGCCCAAGATCGATCTCGTTCATGTAGACAAGGTGAGATATAATCACCGTACAAAGTTTCTCTCATTTTGTTCGACACGCAACGCAAAACGTGCTAAGGGCATACATTACTTGCCACGTCCAAAAGGTTAATTTCAAGCTTAGCAATAATTGAATTGAGTCTCGTCACAGAGGAAAAGAGAGAGAGAGAGAGAGAGAGAGAGAGAGAGAGAGAGAGAGAATCTGGAACGAAAACATTGCTGTGCGTCAAGTGGATAGTGCACATTAAAAATAGCTAATGACCTACAAAGGTAAGTTACGGATCATAAGACAAAAGTCTTGCCATTCTGGTAAGCGAACCGCACAAACAGCTCACCGAGAAAGAAATCGATTCTTATTTGCTGCGTTATCTAACAAGTGAAACCCGCACGATGATGGTAAAATTGGATTAGGCCGTGTCCAACGGCAGCTTGCAGCGTAACAATCGATCGAAAGTGAATATTGTTCATTGTACCCGCAAGAAACGTACCTTCAAAAACACACCCAACACTGCCAATCCGTCCGGATGTCCGGCAGCCTCGGCGAAGCTCTTGTATTTGCTCTGGTTCCAATGCACAAGATGCAGCTCGCCGGCAAACGATTCACCGTCGACCGTATGCTCCGAGCCACGCGAGTCCGAACATCCCCAGTGGCAGTGGAACTGCTCGAGAATGAATTGTTCCTTCTGCAGCGGCCCACCGGTCAGCATGGAACCCTTGCCATTCACATCAACCCTCCAGCAGTATCCCGGATTGACCAGGCTGCGCGTGTTTTCCGGTACGTACGTCCATCGGAGCGGATTCTCCTGCAGATCGCCCGAGTGCTGAGTTTTGGAGGTGACAATATCGACCGGAGATTGGCGCTGGCCACGAGCCTGCGGGAACATTTCCGGCCATTTCTGCGGTCCTGCAAGCGGATAGAAGAAAAAAGAGGAAGGTGAGGAAAATATATAAACAGTATGTGTGTGTGTGTGTGTGTGTGTAATAACGTTAATGGATTGCGACTTTCGCATTCGAACAAAGTGTTGATTAATTTTACTTTGTTTATTTATTGACGATGTCATTCATCATATTGGTGGCCATGTTCATTCCATCAACTATGGGTCCCAAGTGTCTAGCAAATGGAACCGTCTGCCTCTAATAGAAAACAGATAAGAGAGCGTAGTAAATAGAGTACTTGTAGTGCTGTAATGATAATGACTGTCACTCGTGTGGCCATTCATAGTCGTAATCACAAAAGGGGAGACTTTTTTTCTGGCATCCCAATCACTTACAGAACTGCTACATCGTTAAACCATATTGTTTCTAATCTACGTATTTGTTTTTTGCTCAATTCAATCAGCGAAGCTAATTACTACCGATAGCATTATAGTCTGTATAGGCTGCTGTGGTTTAACGACAAACACTTAAGCACGATTTTGCTCACAGTTCTTGGAACTCCTCCACTTGCCGCTGGACGACTGCCTGCTGCCTGCCTGCATACCCTAATATGTCATCGATAAACAATTAAGTGCAACCGATCACGATGCATCCGGGGAAGCAGAAAATTGCTGACCAACTAACACCACATGCACACTCTTTTGCATCGTGACTGGCTCGCACACACGAATAGGCCAAACCGAAATAGGGAGGCTGAAATGGTACAGCCATTGCCGTTACGCCTAGGGGAGACACTTTACGTCTTCTATAGCTACTGGAACACACTGCATCTTCAAGAAATTGTCTGCCTCGCGCTCCTTAACGACCCCTTGATTGGCCTTAATTTTGAACAGCGTCTTAACCACGCTTTGTTCTACAGAGAGTGGTAAATGTGGTAACAGTAACCCTTAGCAACGTTCTTGCCTACTTTTTCTCCATCTCGTAGTGTTGCGCGATGATTGACGCAATAAAGAATGATAAGAAATGCACCGAGAGTGATTGTACAGACCGTATGATTTGCATTATGCTGTGCTTCTACTTAAAAGCTCGTCCTGCATTTCGTACGCTGAGCAGAAAATGGCATAAAACTCAAAACACTTTTGATGCGACAAGAGTGTTTCGAGGTTTGTTTCGTACTGTTGTTTTATTGCCCTAGTTTTGGGCAATTGGTCTGTATTTTTCTTTCAAAAAGGTCTGTCAAGAAAGGTCTGGGTACTCACACGCAAGTTTAATAGAAAGAAAAATGAACTTGTTTTGATTTTCTGTCACTCAACGGTGCGATTAATCTTTCTTCACACTTTGAGTCAAATGCGATATTGAGGTGTGCACGGATCATTGCTGCCAGAAGAAACGAACTGTTCTGTTTGCCAACGGTAGACGCTGACGTCAATCAAATATTATAAAGTTGAACGATTCGTTTAATCTGTTTGAGCCACTTACGATGCCATACAATTATGACCCTCTCCACCAGACCAGAGATGCTGTGCCGGTGGTGTCTAAAAAAACATCACATTAAATGAGTGCCCGTTCGTGACAGTGCAGATTTAATCGTATTCAGCCAATTTTCCTATTGCCAACCTAATCAGATAATTGTTGAAAACACGCTACCTAAAGCTCGAACAGACGACGAAAGATCAAATCAAGTGATTGATCGACGATGGCCATTGTTTATTGAAATTCGACGACAATAAACGAGTTTGTTTTGTTATGAGAGTTATCTTAACAAAAGGTATCTTTTACATATAGATGGGTAAAATAAAACTAAAGGGAAAGAATGTTGCATCAAACAATTTATGACCTCTTACTTAGTCTAATATGACAAGTGTTTTCGCTGACGGGCGCGTGGCTTCTTCATCAATTGGTATTATAAAACGGTAATCATAAAATTGAAGTTGAACTTTAGATTTCACTCTTATTCTAGCTTTTGCAGTAGTCACTTTAACTCACACATACATCTAAAAACGAAATGTTTTTCTGATATTGCATCGATATAATTTGCAAAATCTTAATCCTACTCTTGAAATCATACTTTAAGGGAAATCTCTGGCACGCTCCACACTTTGTGCGCCTCAAGTTGTTTCAAGCACTTTGTGCTGTCCGTTTACAACTAGCCCTAGTTTTTGCCATCCCCTCGTCTGCTGTGTAACATTCTTATCACGTGTATTCGTGCAGTGCATTGTAAATGTCACAAGACCACTTAATCAGTCGCGACAACCCCCATGAGTAATGGGCCGTACAATATCCAGCCGTGGTGATGATGGTGTTTGAGGATCGTTAAAACCGTGCAATTTGGCAACTCTACCTAATAATTTCCATTTTGTCAAGCCCATCGTATATCACAGAGGACAGACGGACAGACTGTAATTTTCACGAAAGAAGAATAGGACAGAATGAAATCCGGGAAAGGAAGAAAAAAAATTTGTCAAAAAGACAAACATTGTGTACTTCACAATCAGGCATGCGTCATGAGTTTATCATTTGGGAGCTATTTGGATGATTATCATTGCTGGTGTTTGAGCAATCAGAAGCATTGTGGTGGCGCTGGCAAAAACGTACTACTAACATGCGCATGACGCTCGTAATGAGCAAATACTTTAAAAATGAGTCGTAAAGTTTAAGAGCTTCAAGGAGACAACGGGAAACAAACTGTATGAAGCGTTTTTCAATTTACTTTACAGCACAACATGCATGTGACGCATAAACATGACACTTGAAATGGAATATTCTTGAATGCACATTGGGTACATAGTGGAATGAATGTCTAAAAGTTATCTTTCTTAGATAACGTTGACTAAAGTATGATAATGAACTAGGAGATGGGGAAACAAACAAAATATCACCAGGAAAATTGAACAACAATATTGTACCTATGGCATTAGTTTCAAAATACTATAATTTTAACTGTGATTCAATTTAAACAACTATAACTATATTTTAAAACAGTTTTTCTGAAATTTTACACTCTATTTATCACAAACTTCTTCATTTTTTATTGTTAGTTATTGAATACTACCAAACTATAAGTACCAGCTCCGTGGTCTAAGTAGTAACGGCGTATACGATCGAGCCCGACGTTGTATCGAATCCCACATGGACTGCTGCCGCTATGGGTACACTCCTTGAAGCTCTTAAACTTTACGACTCATTTTTAGAAGAAGCCAGCCAAGAAGAAAAGAATTTTGGGTAGCCTAATATTGCGTAGAATTTCTGTTGAAAAGACGATTTTACAAAGAAAAACTTACAAAAAAAGGCGGAAAAAATGTATCCTGACTTTTGTTCTACAGTGCCCACTGTGGAATGTAATGTTTGCTTTATTAAAACGATTGGTCATTAAAAACGCTCCCTTTTCAAGTAACTGAGTAAACGTAAACAGGTGATAAGGCCTCCGTCATGTTCACCGTATTTTTGCGGCATAAACATGCCCTTTTGCTGAAGCACAATGTACCGACAGCGACAAAAAGATACAGCGCGGTTCGTATGCTTCCGCGATCGCTTGATATTAGACACCGCCACTGCGCGGTTTCCTCCGCAACGCAACACCGCGCATGAGAGCACGTGCTGCAATAAGTGCGCGGCTAGCCAGCTATGAATCAGTGATGGATGGGTTTGGGAAAACACACACCTTCATGGAGCCACCAACAAGCGAGAACAGAAAAAAAGCACCGCTTGTCCGTCTAACGCTTGCGGTGCTAGTGCTGCTCGGTGGCCCATGGAATTCCTTATCACGTGACTTGCCGCGACAAACCGGTCGGTCGCGGTACTGGAACTGCTGGCAAGCAAAGCAGAAATCAAACAGAAGGGTTTTGGTGGGGACTAGTTGGCGGGGAATTTACGCGAACCGGTTTTAGCTACCTTTTGCAGCGTGAGCCAGCTTTGCGCTCGTTTCCATGGCAGTAACTTCACAGCATCCCTTGTTTCGTTCGAAATCCTCAAGAGGAGCGAGCTGACATCGATCTTTTTGTTTATATATTTTCACAGTCGCTACGGTACCGGTTCGGCGAAGGAGCGAAGATCGCACGCACACATATCGACATCCGGTTAGCGGCGGATCATCAGCATCCAGTCGGCAAAGATGTAGGATTAGCTTACACCGATCGATGCACAGACAAACGGTGGACCGTACCGCGAAGGGGAGTCCACCAGAAAAAAATGTCGGCTGAATGGCGTTAATTGAAGCAATTAGAAAGTTTAAAGACGAGCTTGAGATTGATTGAGTCAGCTCGTGAATTGTGCAGCTTCGAGCACGTCAACAGTTGCACAAGTTTAGAAGAAAGTTTCCCATTCCCTTTGAGGCAAGTTAATTGAAGCTTTGCGCATTGTTGTTAAACAAATACATAGGGCAAAGGCGCTAGTTTATGGGCGTTCATGGAATTGTTTGCACCATCCAGATGTAATTTACTGACGAAATATACTGTTAGAAAATGATTTTTGCCTTAAAAAACGCTGTAATCCAACATTTTTAATGAAATCTTTCGCGGTTCGCAACAGGTGTTTAATCCCTCTGTAATACATTGACGTACGTAATCTAGCACTATATCATCGAGTTAATCGATCGTATCTCAGCGCAGGCAACGATTTATTGCTATTTTGCTCATTGTGCTGATGCTCTCGACAAACAATGCCCATAAAATTGATTTTAACTCGACGCGGCCGGTCGGTTGGAAAAATTCCGCGCAAATCATCACGCATCACACCGTGCTCGCAAACGCCCTGATAGCAGCGAAAACAGAGGAACAGCGCTCCATCGCTATCACACAAAATCCGTTCAATGTCAAAACACTTGATTGTCTTGCGTTTCACAATCGCTACGAATTTCAGCTTCCAGCTTTCGTATGATCGCATCAGAAGGAACGCGTTCGCAACCCGCTTGTACCAATTACACCAATCAACAACGTTCGAAGCTCTAGAATGATCGAATGTTGGGTAAAGACTCAAATGGAAAATTTATATTTTTATTCCTTGTGATTGAGATACGGGCTTGGATTGCGTTATAAACTCAATTATGGTCTAAATTTACAGAGTTAATAGTATTGCTTGTGAGCATATTGCTTGGGTGCCAGGCTGCTTGAACTTTTATGAATATTCATATCGTTTATTGAATAAAATACGCATATAATACTAATGCAAAATTAAACAAATAATTCAATCCATTCCTTGAGGCCCCTTGCTCTCAAAAAGGAATGTATCACGAGGGAAACAAAGTAGATGAAATTTAAATAAACGATTCTCATTCATTTCCACAGCAAAGGCACTGACACCCAAATGGGGTACAAATATCATCTTTCGCTTTGAATAGTCACGGTTCCTTTTCTCGCCATAATTGTCTCGTTGTGCACTGTGTCATTGGACTCTTCGAGAAGCATAACCCAAACAACTTCAAAGACAAACAAATACCCCACCCATGTCGTACTCACCGCGTTTATCAAATACGATGAGCGGCTACGTTTCGTGTTCAAAACCTTGTACACTTCCGTCAACCAAAAACACACGGGGCGGATCCCTATGCCACAAGCCTCGCACGCTTCTGCCGCTTGTGCAAAATTGAGAAGCATGCTACACTCTACGTCACTGATAACAGGTGCGTGATTGATTTAATGACCCGCGCTTGATAACTGTGGCACCATGCCGCCGAGCGTATTTCCAATGCGGTTTCCAGTGCTGATTCCAGCAACAGGCAGATCGTTGATAATAGCTCGTCGCACGAGATCAATAATCGAAAGCGATTGGAGCGTTGTGATGCACGGTCCCTTACTTCTATCGGGGTCAGCAAAGATTTAGAATCAAGTCGTCCGTGTACGACGATGATCGTAAACTGAGAGCTCGATCTTGATGCGGGTGGATCATTTCGTTTGTTCTTCAACATGCATTCCTAGCATTTTGCCGACACTTACCATTCAAATGCGTGTATCCCCATGTGACGGACATCTTGGCGAGGTTTTGATGGCGGTTTCACTCTCTTCTGCCTAAACAACAAGCAACAGCAACACCGCGTGAGCCGTCACACCGTAACAACAAACAACGTTTCGAACGAAACAACAAACACTCTCTTCTGCAGCTGATAACTACTAACTCTCTGACTGACTCTCTTCACTTTGACGAAACAATCGCGCACAACTACAGTCCTACGTTGGTATAGTCCTCCACCCCAACTACACCCAGCCGCCAGCTATCCGGTGTTATCAACAAACCTCACAGCACTGTCCGCGTATTCGATCGTGCGTATCGAACGGAGAGCCACGCAGAGATTTCACTGACTTTGCAGAAAGCCCAACAATTTCGAACGGCGTTGCTTTTCACCACCGCAACCTAAACGAACAGTGGAATGTGGCTGAAGTGTCCGAGGGTGTACTCCCTTTTGCGAAAATGGCAACGGAACCAACGCGGAAAGGGTCTTGGGATAATACCGATTACGGCTCGACGGCGCACCACGCACAACCTGCTCGACCAATTGGCACTTGCGGAATGAATGCTCGAATGAACGACCACGGCAACGGAGGGCCACTATTCATCTGGAGAAGGTGCTCCAGCGCGTCACCCATATATATGCACCGCCATAAGCAGCGGCACAACTACACCACTACACCCAGCCCTGGACGACGCACGTTGCATCTCTCGTGTGGTGGGCTGTGGCGGCTCATGGCTGCGACGAATGCGGAAAATTAATGGAAACTCACGCAACGAACGCCCGTGTGGCCGCCCGTTCTCTCCTACGCGCGGCGCTATTCTCTTTCCTTCATGCTCTTTTCCACCAAACGATCGTTGTCGATCAAGTGTTGTAGGAGTTTCAGCTTTGATTGAAGTGGTGGCAATTCTTATTGTCACTGTCAACTGCCACCGTAGAAAGCGTTCTATTGCCACCTGGGAATAATGGACACCGTCCGGTCATATGTCAGGTGACGAGTGTGCATGGTAATTGAAAGTCACATTTGTTGTAAGCCCATTTAAAATAATGGCACACTTAAATTGGTATACTGGAAACAATGGTGATTGTGGCGCACAAATGACTTTTATTATTTTTTTTCTAAAATGAAAGTTGACTAAAGTTTAAAGTTGAACATAGGAAAAATAATCATCACCGCAATAGTATTGGTTTCTACGCATAAACTCTTCCAGTTTGTCCAATGCTCATCACGATCGAAATCTACATAATTGACATAAAACACAAGATCGTTCAGTGTCAAATTTTACGACCCATTACGCCTCCTTTAGCGGCAAACGTAAACATCGGACTTCAGCTTATAAAGGAGGCGTTAAATTGATCATTAAATAAGGCTATCAAGCGACTTCTGATGCTCTAAGGTTGGTAGTGTTTAAAACGAAATAAATAACGACAACTGTTAATTTATACCTCGCAGATTGCAATTTCATCCATTCATTCAAACAAGAGAAAGAGACAGCAATGTAATTGCACAATAAATAAGATATATCAAAGCAAAGCCCATTAAAAACAAAATTTCCTTAAAAGCATTCTTAAAAGAACAATAAACTAGTGTACGAAAAAAGATGTTTACCTACATGTACAGCAACACCTGTACAATCGACAGTCTGAAGCACTGATAACGATTACAACGCCAACGTGCTTCTGGCGCTTTATCGTGAATTAATCCCTCTAATCCTTGAATCACTTGAATCGATCGAAGAACAATTATTATTATTTATCGTAGATTAACAATTACAGCTCTAGTCATTTGAAAAATAAGACTTAGCAGGGGCTTGTGTCGTTATCAGAACATCGTCTTTAGGCGTCACTAAAGGTACTATATTTCATAAGGTTTATCAATGCTTTAAGACATTACTATAGATCCCACCGTTATCATAGGCCATTATTGTCCCATTCATCTGGACTCACAATAGCAGTAAATAATCTGAACTGTTTAATAAACTTCTTCATGGTGAATATAACCTTAATTGTTTAAGGTTTCACTCTATAAGTAGTATTGGTTGAAAGCACATGAATTAAACCATTCGTTTAATTGTTTTATTTTATTTTTTTTTTGTTCTTCATATTCATTACATGTGTTTTATTAACTCGCCAATATTGTCAACTGAAAATTTTATTAACTGATCATCGAGAAGCTTCTGAACAATAATTCATTTATTATGGCACACCACAGTATCCATTCAGACCGTCTTTCTGTAGATAAGATTGACATCCAATTGTGGGTTCAATAAAACTTCATAAAACCTAACCTAAACCATTCAAAAGGTCTTTACAAGTCTAGACACAAAATTGTGCTAAGGAGTGTGTTTAAGTAAATTACTTTATAGCATACCCATGGCTTACTTAGTCATTTGCATGCATTGACCTACATAGAAATTAAATTTTCATATTTGTGTGTATTATCTTTCTCGAAGGAGTTCTATAAACCTAATCTGTGGTCACCAGCAACTTTAATAGCTTGTTCTACTTTCAGCCAGCCACATATTTATAGCAACAGTCACATTTAAGACCCTGCTCCAGTTGTGCGTTATCGGAAATGAAGTTATCATCAAAACCGACCACTCTCGATGATACTCGAGACGCGGTGTTAATCAAATAGGGTTCCCATCCTTTTCCTTCACATTGCTCCATATTTACCAAACGATATTTGTGATCGACGATAGCAGATGATTGATTGACTGACTGCCTTTTCATTATCATATGCGTTCTAATTCATGTTTTTGACTATCACACTCTCGCTCTCGAGCTGTATTGCCACCTTAGAGATTGAGATGTTGTTGCAAAAGGCTTCATTGTCGGACGTGTTTAAAAAATACTGTTCTATCATATTATTCTACAATAAAAAACAGATAGCATTTAGCAGCGTATCTCAGCTATTTTTACTGCACGGACTTATGTATAAATTTCTACCTTTAAGAATGGGTAGTACATTCAAAAACGATCGCACAAATGAGTAAGTTGTAAATTGTTTTTAGTCGGCAAGGTCAACGTAATACAGGTAACATACTATTCTTTTGATGAAAAAAATCTTCCAATTTTTATGCTGTTGCTGGGGAATACAGTTTTCCAGAATGAATTCCAGAAACATGTTGTTTTGTATGAAATCTCATTTGGAATTCCAGGTTTATACAATATGTACCCTTAATATACAACCCACCATAAGAAAACCTATATTGTACCCGTGCATTGAAATCATGTTGTACAAAAGTCTAAATACATGTTTCGAGAACACGGGTACCGGGAAATGGTCCTGATGTGCATGCTTTTGTTTCGATCGTATGATTCTCTGTTGTAATGTTGTAAATCAAAGCCTGTGAACATACGTTCCCAAACAGAACGTTATATGTAACTTCTAAAGATAATTAAAGAAAAGTTTCCCTATAGGGTCATCCAAGACACTTGCCAGAGTAAATGGAAGAAATGCACTTACATTATTTGTCTTTTCCTACGATTAGGCTGCGATCATCGATTCTGTTCCTAGCTGCATTAAAAATCGTAGGGATGGTACTACATAGCGTGTACTTATTCAGTTGGTTTAACGGGGTATCACCATAGCAAAACGAAATGACAGGTAAAACTGTCTCACCAAAATTAAGAAATTTTAATGGCGTAATGAACGCATCCTCAATGAACAGATTCAATGATTCCATTAAAAATTTTAATTATTTTTTTTTCTTATTGTCAACATGGTTTTTTACATTTGATTTTCATCATGATTACTTATTAAATTTTAAAGTTAACATTAATCGTCTTAAAAATTACTTTGTAATTTTGTATTGAATGTATTTACTAGTGTTTTACTTCTTTTAGTTAATTGTTACTGTATACCTATTACTGTAGTTGTGCCAAACTCATTTCATTCACGGACAACATTTACATATTTCTTATCATTCGTGGGCCGCAAAGCTAAACTTGAAAAGAAATTCTACACAGTTCAACAAAATACGTTTACGCAATGAACGAAAACTTTACTTCATAACTTATGCAGTTTAGTCATGTTTCAACTCAGGAATATCGATTTAACAATTTTATGTTAAGTTTATTACATGAATTCTGACTACGTTTGTTTTTCATAGTTTTTAGTCAGTAGCAATGGTCTGGTCATTTTATTTTTCATAACTACATTTACATTTGTTAGAATTTTTTGGGACTACATTTCTGCCGACATTCTTAATTTTTTTACCTTATATCATTTACATAAAAAAACAAATCATTTTTGTGACCTTTTTTTGTAAAAATTGGTCTCAAATAATCGAATATTTTACAGAAGTAAGCTACAACATTCAGATATTCAGGCTTACGTCGTTGAAAACTTTATTGTTATAAAATCTAGTGTTTTTTTCTAGAATCTAAAGAACTATGAGCACTCAGATTGATTCACATTCGACTACTTAATGTTTCATTCGAGTATTAAAAAGACATTCAATGAATAATACAATTATAATAAATTTGTTAATTTTTCTAATTCATTGTAACAATGTTAAACGAACCCCGGGCGCATGATCTACGGGCACAAAACGGGAAACCTAAACAGTGCATGGTATGACATAAGTTCAGCACGCTGATTGCTTTTCTCGATGGATGATTCAAATGCATTGTTCCTACGGCACTGATAACAGATGCGTGATTGAATTAATTACCCTCGCTTGATAACTGTGCAGCACCACGCCGTCGAGCGTTATTCTCACGAGGTACCCCGGCTTTGATTCCACAAAACATCTCTGATGCGATCGATTCGTCGCACGCGATCAATGATCGAAAGCGACTTAAAAGACCATTCCCTTTGATGCCCTAGCTAGTTCACCTCGGAAACCGATTCCAAATGTCTGTGTAAGCCAAATGATCATAACCAAAGAACTCGATTTTGTTGGTTCACAAGACTTACCATTCAAATGCGTGTATCCCCATGTGACGGACATCTTGGCGAGGTTTTGATGGCGGTTTCACTCTCTTCTGCCTAAACAACAAGCAACAGCAACACCGCGTGAGCCGTCACACCGTAACAACAAACAACGTTTCGAACGAAACAACAAACACTCTCTTCTGCAGCTGATAACTACTAACTCTCTGACTGACTCTCTTCACTTTGACGAAACAATCGCGCACAACTACAGTCCTACGTTGGTATAGTCCTCCACCCCAACTACACCCAGCCGCCAGCTATCCGGTGTTATCAACAAAGCTCACAACACTGTCCGCGTATTCAATCGTGCGTATCGAACGGAGAGCCACGCAGAGATTTCACTGACTTTGCAGAAAGCCCAACAATGTCGAACGGCGTTGCTTTTCACCACCGCAACCTAAACGAACAGTGGAATGTGGCTGAAGTGTCCGAGGGTGTACTCCCTTTTGCGAAAATGGCAACGGAACCAACGCGGAAAGGGTCTTGGGATAATACCGATTACGGCTCGACGGCGCACCACGCACAACCTGCTCGACCAATTGGCACTTGCGGAATGAATGCTCGAATGAACGACCACGGCAACGGAGGGCCACTATTCATCTGGAGAAGGTGCTCCAGCGCGTCACCCATATATATGCACCGCCATAAGCAGCGGCACAACTACACCACTACACCCAGCCCTGGACGACGCACGTTGCATCTCTCGTGTGGTGGGCTGTGGCGGCTCATGGCTGCGACGAATGCGGAAAATTAATGGAAACTCACGCAACGAACGCCCATGTGGCCGCCCGTTCTCTCCTACGCGCGGCGCTATTCTCTTTCCTTCAGGCTCTTTTCCACCAAACGATCGTTGTCGATCAAGTGTTGTAGGAGTTTCAGCTTTGATTGAAGTGGTGGCAATTCTTATTGTCACTGTCAACTGCCACCGTAGAAAGCGTTCTATTG
>KB671642.1:39865-132762 GCA_000349105.1 Anopheles epiroticus
GGCGTTGCTTTTCACCACCGCAACCTAAACGAACAGTGGAATGTGGCTGAAGTGTCCGAGGGTGTACTCCCTTTTGCGAAAATGGCAACGGAACCAACGCGGAAAGGGTCTTGGGATAATACCGATTACGGCTCGACGGCGCACCACGCACAACCTGCTCGACCAATTGGCACTTGCGGAATGAATGCTCGAATGAACGACCACGGCAACGGAGGGCCACTATTCATCTGGAGAAGGTGCTCCAGCGCGTCACCCATATATATGCACCGCCATAAGCAGCGGCACAACTACACCACTACACCCAGCCCTGGACGACGCACGTTGCATCTCTCGTGTGGTGGGCTGTGGCGGCTCATGGCTGCGACGAATGCGGAAAATTAATGGAAACTCACGCAACGAACGCCCATGTGGCCGTCCGTTCTCTCCTACGCGCGGCGCTATTCTCTTTCCTTCATGCTCTTTTCCACCAAACGATCGTTGTCGATCAAGTGTTGTAGGAGTTTCAGCTTTGATTGAAGTGGTGGCAATTCTTATTGTCACTGTCAACTGCCACCGTAGAAAGCGTTCTATTGTTAATGCCGGTCATATGTCAGCTGACGAGTGTGCATGGTAATTGAAAGTCACATTAGTGAATAAACGATTAGTGAAAAAGTTATTAGGTAATGTGTAGTGCATATTGTACATTAAATGCCAAGTGAATGAACTAGTTTATGCTCATGTAATTAGGCTAATTTTTTATATTGAATAAAATGAAATAAAATCATCAAATCATTTATTCACTACGGCCAATCACAAGCCATTTAATTGCTCATTATTGAAAGTTGAACTCAATTGACGTACCCAGTCGCTTCGAATGCACTCTTCTCAAAGAATGCCGATTTAGCTTTGCCCGCTGGATTCTACTATTTTGTTATCTAGGAAATGTTTGATAGCTTGTGCACTATTTTACTGCTTTCAACCCGATAAGGTACCAATGACATCAAAACTAACTTCACGCAGCCACAAAAGTAAAAAACACAAAAGTAGGACAATATTTGTTATCGATGGTCGTTTGATCTGTTGACGGCCGTAGAGACGCTACGATACGCTACGAGTACGATCTGATTAGTACCTGAAACTCGGTATCTACAACACAGCCACCGCACTTCATTCCTAAATTTACACACTCTCCGAACCGCTTGTTTGACGGATTTGTTTTTCATCAGTGTCTAAGTGAATTATCATGTTCAGTTACCGTTAATTTGGTTGATCAAACACAAATATCACGTTTCTGTCAACTATAGATTCTTCCAGATTTGTGTGTAGCCTTGTAGCATGCACAATGAACTTTTCGAAGAAAAGTTTTGGAATGACCTGATTTATTTTTGTGTTTATTATTATTGTAATTTTAATAAAAGGTGTTGAAAGGTATTGATCATTATTAGAAAATAGAAAAGGCTTTTAAAATCTTAATCAAACCTTTATCATATTTCTCAATTATGAAATGAGCGGTCCAACAGCAATAATGTGCAGTGACTATGGTGTTGTGTTAACTGTGTTGTGTTGAGCATAAAAATACAGTGAAACTTCGACATGAAGGATCATTGCTCAAACCCCTTTTTGAGCCAGAGTTTTTCCGACAAATCTACTAACAATTCGTTCAGAAAATATATTTTCTTATTAATTCGGTGTTAATGGATGGGCCTTATTGCTTCGTATTATATGATTGTTTACAGCAACTAGTTTCATTCATAACAGGAGTTGGTTGGTTTCATTCATAACAGGAAATCTATAAAAACAATATACATAAAATTGTTAATCTCAATTATTTAAAAAAAATCAAAACAAATGAATAGTTTTTACACTAGTATGCTGCTTTTGTGAACCTTATGTATCATATATTTTTTTATTCAGTTCAATAAGCAGAAAAAATGCATATATTACTATTTTTTACTGTGAAGATTAATGTTGCATGTAAGTTGAAACGTCATTACCTGGTAGTCGAGGGATTCCTCCAATCGCCATTGTAGTTGAAACCCCTATTCGGACTAACTACTTTCCCATGTTTAATTGTAGATACAACAAGTCCCGGATAGCCAAGACCAACAACCAAAGTTTATGTAAGTAAGATGAAATTACTATCAATTTTAATGATATTGATTGAATTGGATTGTAACTTGATAATAGGAAATATATCAGCTTTCCGTGATTAAAATCTGTCTGATGCAAAACAGTATCCTTAAAAAGCATATAAAAAGTGTTTAAATTAAATCAATGAATAGTTTAAAAAACTCTACACCCATTTAAAAAGATGGGAAATATCTTTCGTGATTCGACATGCATAAACAAGAAACCTTTTTTCGAGACTCGGTCCAATGAGTTTTCCATTATCCAGACTTCACCCGACTTGTTTTTGGTAGAATAATTAATAGATCAGATAAGTGGCATTTCTACATAAGAATTTTTAATTACATATCAATTGCATTGAAGATAAATTATTAAAAAAGAAACAACAAAACTATTTACATTTGGTTCACATGTTCTGTGAGGTTATAACACTGTCATCGTTTCATTCATGTCAACTCTAAAGCTGCCGGTCAAATCCAAATAATCCTGATCCACCCATTGATCGTCATTTGGCAGCTGCTCAGGTTTAAGGTCCCATGTGCCGGTCAATGGTACGATATTTTTATCAAGTGATAGATAATTTAATATCGCACTGTGCAGGAAATGCGTGTCCCAGGGTAGAGCGTTCCCTGCCACTGGTATATCGTCCGTGATGGTCCAAATAGAAATTTTCGATGTTTTGAAGTTCTGAAGATATTGAAAATGTATCTGTATTAGCTATTATCATTGGTAGAAACACATTTTATTACCTCTGGCAGACAATGATGCTGCTGACAGTAGTATTTCGTATCCTTTTCCTGGTGACACAATGTTCCATCTGGAAAGTATGAATCTACACCTAGATCATTCAAATCGAACCTCGGTGCGTAGTATGCGTCGCTGTCAGCCCGTTTGCAGTATATTGCACAGCTCATCCATAACCGCTTCGAGTCGTACGGGCCTTGAATCCCACGACCTTCCGGATCGAGCCGAGGAAGTAACTTGCTGAACTCGCGACAGCGCCTATTAGCATAGAACTGAACCGGTTCGCGGTGTGCCCTGCACAGCTTTCCATCATCACAAATTGCAACATCAAAAGCTACACCTTCACAGCCTTGATCGGTATTAACTGGCGGAGGATTATCACAGCGGCGCGTTCGTCGCTTGTATCCATGCGACTGCTCCAAACACCCGGAAACACATTCTTCGTCCTTCCATTCGCTCCATCCACCAGGAATGACGTTGGAGGGTTTTTTCTTCTGCTTTGAACATGTTCCTCCCTTGCACCACTATTGAAATAGACACAGGTATGAAAAGAACCAATAAATTAAATTACATTTGGCAAAATTACATTTTCTACGCAAAATTTGAAGAGTTTGAAAAAACACACTCCAAACCCTGGCTTTTTAGAACTCATCCTAAAAGTATGCAATTCGCAGTACGTACGTTCGAATGGAAGCCGACAATACGTATTTTGCATTTTAGAACAAATTGCATTTCAAACGATAATGATTTGGAATGAAATTTTCAGCCTTTTTAAAAACAGTACAAATTATACTGATGTTTACCTTATTATCGCCACAATCAGTGCCTTCAAGGGCTGGTCCTGCGAAATAAAATCCAGTCCGATGAGGAGTGCGGCACCGTACATTCTGGCAAATTGCTGGCAGGTCCGTAGATGCCAATATGGCATCCTTATCGCTGGGAAAGTTTTATGTAAGTTTATTAAAAGTCGTAATTATACAGAATCATATCGAAAGACCAATTCACTCACGTAAGTAGCACCTCACACTGTTTCTTAGCGGTCCAAACCTGTCCCGGATGATCGTAATATTTCGATGTATCGTACTCTGCTACCGTTTTAGAATCCTTTTCAAACAGACAGCCGGCCCAACTGAAATCGATGAATAAAGTAAGTTTGTTTTAGTAGTATTTAGCCATATTGATTTTAATACCCAAGTTGCGCAATCACATCGGCGCTACACGATGACCACGTTGTCTCTCCTTGCGTTCCTCTTGACGGTGACATTACGAACCCATCCTTAGGACATCCGTTGCCAACGGAGTCATGGTGCATTCCAAGGCTGGAAAAAAAAGATGAGCTGCATAAGCTTTCATTTTTGCAACATTATCTGTCAAATGTGCTTACTTATGACCAATCTCGTGAGCTGCAATGTAAATGGATGTAAAACCCGACGAAGGGTACGGTTTGCCAAAAACATTTCTTGCGCCAAACTCTGCGATAACGCACGAGTACTCACTTAAGCACACTCCGCCGACCGTTGCCAAGCCCATGGTTCCTCCACTTCGGCGACCGTTTTCGATCGCGTAAAAATCTAATCCAGATAGATATAGTGCCATGTCCCAGCGACCTTGGTTTAGGCTACTCTGATAGGAACAGAAGGAATCTAGCAGCTGATTTCGCTCGCCGTTGAAGTGTGGCATGGCGGAAGGCTGTGTGCGCATAAGCTCCAGATACACCAGTGCAATATCGACGCCCTGTCCGATCGATGGATGATGATACAGAGCCTGTATGCCGTTGATGTGAGCCAGTATAAAGTCACGCAAAGTGGCATCATTGTAGTCAAAGTAGGGGGCAAACGTTTTGTAGGCTGCTTCGTCAAAAAACACTGCCAATTCTAGTAAAGGTTTCGCATCCTTTGAAAGAGCACTACGATTGCGACCATCCCTGGCGTCCAGCTCCTCCAACTCGGACGAGGAATAGTTCTTTTGACCGAGCGTATCGCCGAGCAGATGGATTTCGGAATGTGTTCGACGACGTACGAGCTCATATGAGACATCGGAAGGACTTGTATCAAGCTGGAGGGTTTTGACCAAATGCGGTCGCTGCATCGTTAGATTCAGTGACTGCAACCTATTAGTCAGAGGAATCATTTCAATTGGTCCAGATGGGTGAAAGATAATTCCAGTCTGCAATGGGTAAAATTTGCATTAGTAAAGGATATGTGCAGAGTGTATTGCAATTTATTGATATTCATATTTGATTGTTTTCGAATGCTAGTATTAGGAATTAATGTGTGTAAATGAAGAAAAAGTAATACGATTTTTAAAAGTATATTAAGGTTAAAACAAGAATAAAATATGCTTAGAAGAAAAATGTAAGAAGAAAATATTAATATTTTTTAATCTAGAAACAAGGTGTCAGACTGCTAATGTTTATCGTTTTACCAAGCAGTTTCAAGCATGAACTAATTGGGCAAATTAATAAAAGAGAATGACAAATTTAGTCCAAAGACCCAACTGGAAAAAAAATAGTTCCACCAACTGGAAAAGGTATGAATAATTCAAATACCACATGGAAAAAGTTACGTTTCTACGACATTTTGAGAAATGTTAAATGTTTTTGGAAATGGCTAAAACAATTATTGCAACATATTGTATTTTCTATAAAACTCAATTACATGCGTAAAAGTTTGTAGTACAAATACATTATTTTTCCGCCGAAACTGCCCGGCCACATAGCTTTAAAGTAGTCACAATTTACACTCAAATGATTAATACAATGATGATTTTAAGAAAGGTTTTTGTAAAGAACCTGTTTAGGTGGTTTGCTATTTTTAAGTTCGAGTATAGTGATGTTTATTTCAAAACACAAAACACTTAAGCTTGTAGCTTCATGATCCTTCGAATTTACAGCAGTTGTAGATGGTATTTGTTAAACAATAGAATCGATTAAATTAATTCACTTTTATTCAAAAATCAATCATTTTGACTACGATGATTACAATAATGACACACAGATATATTAATAATATTAACAAGAATAAAAATATAAATTACAAATATATGGTATAAAATATAACAATAAAAAAAAATAATTGAAAACTAATTTAGACACCAATTTAAACCAAACGTGTCAATAAGAGAACGTATTGATAAATTGTGGATGGTTTGAAGGTTTCAGTAAAGTAACTGATATTTTATTCAGATTTTCCTATGAACACTTCTAAAAAATAGAGATACACTAATAGACAAGAACTTTTTTTTAAAAAAATCAAAATTTCTATGTAATAGCAAGACATCTTTTCAGTGGACTTTTTTCACCTAGAGCTTTTATCCAACATACACTGTATTGATACACTCACTCAAATCCAACAATAATTGCAATACATTAAGCGATAAATGGTGTGTTCAATGCAGCAAAATTATTTTTGATTCGTTAATTCGCAAATGAAATTCAAATCCCAAAAATCAAATGTTTTCGCAGTATTGCACCAGTAAGTTGTTTCAATCAATTCATTGGACGCATCGATCAATAAGATATGAATCGTAAGTCACATAGAATAAAAACGTCATTTAGGCTAATCGAATCCCACCAGTATTGCATTCCATACGTACAAATTGATCACTGCCACTGGTAGAAATGGCTGCCGTGTAGTTGTCACCATTATGCACAAAATGTTCACCGCCAGTTGATCCTCGATCGTTAAGAACCTTTGTGATGCGCTCCTGTGCTGTCGCATACACTGTGGTAGGCTCGCTTAATATTTTGTTTGGTTTTAGGTTTAACAAGATTGGATCGTTACGAAAGGAAAAGCTCAAATTAAAGCCCTTCACATCGCTAGTGTCGTCTGGACGATGCACTTCCAGATCCACAATCTCATAATAAGGCCAATCACTTTCACTCTCGCTGCCGAAATACTGTATTCTGTCTGCCTTCGACAGTGCACCATCAAACAGCTGTTTCGTTTGTTGATCGAATGAATAAACGGCGATCGTTTGAATGATCAGAATGTGAACAATTCCCATAACGCACTGAATACGGCACATGTTTCACTCTGTCAGCAAAGCTTTCACTCACTGCACAAGCACACTTGCCAAACGTGACGACCCGCTAGCTGCCGACGCCTGAACCCGACTGCAGGAGAAATTCTGCCCTTCCGAAGGTTTTAAATGGAGAATTGGAAGGTATTCGGAATTCTGCACGAGTGACGCAATTATTGCGACCAGCGTTTCGACTTCCCCAGCAAAACGAAAAGACAAATGAGATCAGTGGCACAGATGCACGGTGTGGAATCGAGCGGGAGCGACAAGGTGACACAACTATATGGCGAAAAGAAATAACACGAAAACAGTTAACCGTTTGGTGGCCTGGGTGGTTAGGCAGGAGAAAGGTCTGGCTGCAAATGGAAGTTCCGTGCGGGTGTGGATGCTTGCCGAAGGTATTCAAATTCAGCCCGCGATGCGGGTGATGAGCCGCGGGTGCACGTACGCAACGAATGGCCCGGGAAGCTCTGGAGAACTGTGTGCAGCTTCGATTTATCGTAATTGCATCCATTTGTATGACATTTCTTATACCGGAATGACGGTTTGCGCAAAGTGTCAAGTGCAGTGTGTGTTTTGATCAATGGCTCTATTCACCGGCACGATCCTTGACCTGGCAATTATCTAATTAGTAGCTGATAAGACAACTTGACGATATAAGGAACGATGCATGACACAGTGATGAAAGGGTTGCATGTTTTAATAGATCTCTTTAAAAATTCCAACTTAGACCCTTGTTTTTGCTCTATTTGTTGCATTCATGAATTGTCGGTATGTTTGAGCCATATTTGAACACAAATTCGGTCATTCGAAAGTAACCGGCATATAAACGTGGCCTTCGTAAAAGAAATCAAATGTCCTGGGCCTTGTACCTGACTAGAGCTTCTTCTGTGTGTAAACCTAACTTTTCTTCATCCTCTCTGACCTGATTTTCTAGAGGTGTTTCAGTATTCCCTGATGTTTTCGGGTACGATGTTAACACCATTAGATTCGTAATATTTTTGGTGAATAATTGAACGAAGTTAGATTCTACCAAAAGAGCGTAGAGTTGCTTCTGCGAAGGTCTCAATACACGATTCTAAAAATAGTTTGCTATAGCATGAGATACTGTATTGACAGCATTAAGAAGTTAATGCTTCCTGACTTAGCTCTTTCTTTTATTCTTTTTTTTTAGGGCGTCTCGTTGGTCTCATGGGTTGCGGCGTAGGCCTGTTTCATACGATCAGGTCCGATGTTACATCGAATCCTGCTCGTACCGTTGCCGCCCACAATACGCAGGACTATCCTGCTATTTGTACCCTAAATCACAGCCTCCAGTACGCAGAATACACAATTTTGATATCGATGGGTACACTAAATCACAGAAAGAGTCGAAGCACAGTAGTAGGCTGGGTAGGCCTTGGTTTTACTAGGTTGTTGTGCCCCCAAGAAGAAGAAGAAGATTTAGTTCTTCTTATTGTGTACAACATTTACATATAAAAAGACTTTTCAATACTAAATCGCCATTATACACCTTATACCACTGTAGTAGATCTTTTGTGTAGCAGTTATGGGAGCTGAAAGATTGTCGTCTCTTGCGTTAGAACTCGTTTTTGGCCACTGAATTACATTATGTACGGTGTAAAAGGAACGAAACTGGAAGTTTCGTTGAGCCCAACCAATGGGAAATTATTTATTTATATTTAATCAATATTTAATATAATTTATTTAATATTTAATCAAGTTCATGCTCGACGGACCTACATACATGGTCTACAAGAAGTTCTTAAGCCTAACAAAAAACAGGTACAGATTGTAGGAATACAGGATAATACTCCCGACGAAGACGCTCTCTAAACACTAACGTGAACATACTAAATTTGCAAATATCCAGAACAGCGTTAAACTTGCGACACATTAATTGTAATAATTCGCCTTGTGCATATCTGGTCCTGGTTCGTACAACACGAAGGCACGCAGATACCTGCTTCGAGCATAAAAGAGGACACCCGCCAGTAAAGAAGGAGAGTCAATATCGCCATTCAGCAGCTTAAATAGCCAGTAGCATAGTATGTTCTGACGTCTCTTGACTAGAGGGCTCCAGACCCTCAGATTAAAATAGATGATGTATCTGAATCTTCAAATCCATTTTTTATATTATTCTCATGTATGCTGTTGGATTTGCTACAATGTTGTACAAGCATCCAACGCTTACATTAGATGGCAAGATTAAACTAACATATATATACTTTTTAAGATAGGACAACCACATTTTTTGATATATTTGGAGAAGCGCATATATTTCAGAAAACCATTCAGCTTTCTTTTATTTGGTAGTAACGGTCTGGCCGTATTGCTCCAGCTATTCCAGCTATTTATAGCTATAGTCCAGCTATTAAACTACGACTATAAACTACGAAACATTGATTAATGATAAGAACAGTAACAGTAAGAACACTTTGTTCTTCTGATTTTTCCTGTATTCTAAATCCTTCTGTATTCTAATGGTCGGCTCGGTGGTCCAGTGGTAACGGCGTAGGGCTGTCAAAAGGCCCGTCGCCGGTTCGAATCTCATTCGGACCACTGCCAGAATTGACTATTCTGCTATGGGTACACTTAGTCACAACCCCCCATACGCAGGATTTACGCAGGCCCCCCATTTACGCAGGATTTGATATGGACGGGTACACTTAGTCACACAATACGGCCTAGCCGTCACTACAGAATAAAAAAAAAAATAAATCCTTTTATTTTCTGTTGTTTAATTGTAATGTCCAGCGATACGGCTTGACCGTTACTATAGAATAGAAAAAATGTAATGTCCGTGAATGCCTACGGTTTTTTCGATGGTTATTGCCTCCCCTGGCTACCAGAATGTTTAACCTCGAGACCGAGAGACCAAGAATGAGAATGGAAAAACGGAAATTTTGACATAGATGTACTAATTAACAGACAAAGAATCACAAAAATAATATTGAATTATTAAAAGAAGAAATATACACACGAATTGAGGAAGAAGGCTTAGCGAACTCAAATAGGAAGAGCTAAAACTAAATTAAAGAAACAAATGGCAGGGAGTCAGCTGTATTGATCTACAATGATCAGAACACGAAATAAGGAGACACGTGTTATGGTAGGTTAAACCTAGTTACCAATTGTATTCGAGCCTATGTTCGATAGTTCATCTAGAGGAACTTATTAAGCATTCGAAAATATAACGCAAATGTGCTAACGAAAGTCTGTCTCCTCTTTTCATCATTCCCTCAAATCATCTCTCCTTTTAAAAACTTCTGTACATATACATAACATATCCTTAGCAGCCTTACCTCATATTTGTTTGAATTAAATATGAAAAGTTTTTACTCGTGTTTAGTTCCTTAATTTCGATTAGGGTCTATTTTCAACGAAAAGATGTAAAAATTGTTAAAAAACAGTAATTGCTAGAGTTCTCATTTTTCTTTTGTCCCTTTTTTCAAAAGGTTTCTGCACCCTTTTCTGGGTTCAAAAATGTTTGAGTTACACGTGTTATAATATACAAAAACTAAAATTCCATTGCACATGTCCCTAACGCATGCTTGCTTACAGAAGCCTTTTCAAAAACAAATGCAAAGTTCTGCGTTTGAAACATTTGTGCTATTAAATAGATAGCAATCAAACTAAATTTTTTGCAGCGATTAAAATAAAAAATGTTGCTCTTTTTTAATATTTCCTTTACAGTTTTTTGCCCTGAGCAAAGATCACAAATGTACCATGAATACCAGCAGCAAGCAATAAGGGAGCAAACGTTCCACACTCCATAATTGACTCCTTCGGATAGGGGCAGAGGGAGAGGGAAAGTGTTTGACGAACAGTTTGATAGTAATTAAAACTCCGTAACGACTCCAAGCGTAAAAACGCTGATCCGATCTTGATCTTTGCATTTTGCCCACCCATCTCTTTGTATCGCATTGTCTGACGCGTCTGTCAAGCGGATGGATGGAGATCTTCAGCAAATTCTCCACCAAATGGTTTGTATTTTCTTTTCTCGTTCCTTGTTTCTTTCTTTCTTTTATCTCTTCCTCTCGTCCAACAACCAGCTATGCATTCAAATGCATTAAGTTCTTTGTTTAGCGAATATATTCGCGTGGAATGGATTCCTTTCCGCGGGCAGAGAACCGCCGTCACTTTGGAGAAGAAATAAAACAAGAATCCTCTCTCGTGCGCGGTTCGCCGCGACAAGTAGTGTTGCCCTCGACTTTCACGTTCAAGTTGCGTACACATTTCATGATATTGCATCCGGCAGCAGGAACAATCGTGAATGCTCTCGCGACACACGTTTGCGGTGAGCCGATGTTTTTCGGCTTCTGTTCCCTGCCGATGCATAAACAAAACTCTGGCGTTGCTTAATCGCACGCTTCTTAACACCACTGCCTCACCACCACCATCAGGATTCTCATGATCATCATCACACCGGAACGTTCTTTTCGTCGGGACTCGGGGTTTTGGGAGCTTCTCTTCGTTGGAACTGTTGTGGGTTTTGGGAGATATAAATAAATGTGTGACAAATGTATGTTTATGGTTAATTGTAGCACGGCCAATCGGAGGCTCACAGCACGAAACAGACAACAGCATAACGACATAAGACAGCAGCTCGTATCTCGTGTTTCGTTCGTCCCTCTCCTGCCCGTCTTTCCATGCCTGTGCCTCCGTACGACTCCGGCAGATCGAAGCACCGCACCCTTTATGACGCTCCGAGAATGATTCTTGTGCTTTATGGTCTACGACTGAACGGATGTCTCGATCGCGGTGGTGCCTTAGCATGCCGCTTAGTTGCAGTTCAAATGTGTTTGCGTACGGTGGGCGCACGCTCCTGATCCTTGATCGAGCTGAGACATTACGTATGTGAGCTAACCGTGTTCGATCGTAGTTTTTGAAAAGTGTGTTTGAAACCATGGATGACGATTATACATCATTCGAAGATTATCTTAGTAACGAGGTGTACTTAACACATTCGAGTGAGGTTGAGGATGCCATCAGCAACAAAACGCGTCACGAACTGCCGCTTCCCGATTTGACCGAACTGGTGATTCTGTACGCATTCAATACAGTCATTGTGGCAGCTGGCATTGTGCTTAATCTCGTGCTCGTAAAAGGAATCGTCGGCGCCAAAGCTAGTGGTAAGAGTGTGTGCCATCGCAAAACATAAGCAAAGCCGATTTGTTTATATAGCCTAATCACCGCTTCGTTCCGTTTCCATGTAGGAGCGCTCTTGTTCGTACTGCAGATAGCGTTCATCGATGTGTTGACCCTTCTTACCAGCAACTGGGAGCTGTACTACAGTATTAGACGGACGTGGATTTTTTCATACGTACACTGCACCCTCTACAGTGGTTTCGAGTCGTTCACCAGCGTGGCGATCGTTTACTTCATCATTGGACTGAACTTCCACTCTATTTCGTCGTACAACCTGGCCGTCGATTTAGCGAAACATGCGCTGGCTATACCTGAGGTCGAGAGTGCAACCGAGTCCCTCACGGAGGAAAACAATTACGAAGTGGCGACCGATTCCATCTCGCAAAAGCGATCTCTCACAATCGACTATCGGTACAAGAAGCGGCGCATATCCGTACGACTTCCGATACTGCTCGTGTGGTTTATAGCAGCTTCCGAATCGCTGCCACTGTTCCTGTTTGCTGACATTGAAACGATCGCACGTGCCGACCGCGCTGAACAGCCAGCCATACAGTATTGTACGGATTTGCCCAACACCGTAGCAAATCACAACATCGTCAGCATTATGGTCATCATTATTCGCATCATCTTACCGACCGTGACCTTGGTGATAACGCTCGCTCAAACGGTGGTCAAGTTTTACAGGGGCAAGCATTTCACGCAACCTGACGAGATAGAAGAAAATGTGGCCTTTTCGCTTAAGCTATCCATGTTTCTGTCAATCTCATACATCTGCTTTAACTCACAGCGATTGTACGGCTCATTATTGCAAGAAATCGTTTTACAACCGAGTATTGTGCCAAAGTATCCAAGCTTCAGTTCGGCTGTCGGTATTTCACTGGCAGTACTTCACTTCTCAGCGTCCTTCATTCGACCGTTAGTTTTAATAATTATGTGTAAGCAAAAGATCAATAATGTGGAGATCACCTTCACCTGCCAGAAGCGCTCTGAAAATAATGGAATATCAATGCAGTAACAACATTCGGCTAGTTGTATTGAAGAGCTTAGTTAGTAATCGTGATGTTTTTAAGTTAGAGATGAATGGCATAACACATTTAACTGAATGCCTTAAAGTTTTAAGAAGCTAGTCAAATAAAAAGAATTCTTACACATTGTCATCATCTGAATACTGTGTGAACTAAGACACAGAACGGGAACAAAAAACTACTATCAACATTTTGCAGCAATACCAATTTGATTTAGCTACTATGTAAATTTTCATCTTCGGTGGTGTCTTACAACCGCCGGTCAATAAACCCAGGGAGTGCAAATGTAGATTTTAATATACTGAAGAGTTTAAATCATTTTGCGGTAAGGAATCATGATAAGGAACTACGTGCGTTCAGAAAAGGTTTTAAAATGAGAATTCATGATCAGTAGCTAAGGATACTATTTTAAGTTTAATTTTAAGCAGGGCAGTCCGATGGTCGAGAGGATAATAGTTCGTCCTGATGGTTGCGGATCCAAACTCTCTTTAACCGCGAAATATAGAATCGTGAATATAGAATTTCGTTGTAGACTATACATGAATTTATCTATTTTTATTTAATAATTATTTAATTAAACTCTGCGCATTGGAGTCTGTGACTTAGTGTACCCTCAGCAGGATAGTCAATGAAGCCTACGTAAGCGGCAGTAGGTAGAATGGAATTCGATACAACATCGAGCGGATACAATGACATGCCTACGCCTTTACCACATAGATCACCCATACCAACCCGAATCCTAAATAATTTTCACACATTTTCTGTGCATAGATTCCACGGTTGATATGAATTAAATTTGACGATAAATGGGTTCTTTATAGTTTTCAGAAGAGTTTTTCCATTTTGGTTTACTTACCTTATTTGATTCTAATTGGTTAACATAAAACTGACTATGGTTGACTATGATGAAAACAGACGTTCTCCACGTAAACAGACATTTATTTATTTCGCTACGCAATTTATCTAGATTAATTCATATTCCATCGCTTTAAGCTAACAGTTTATGCTTACCAAAGGAAAGTTAAACAAAATCAAATAATTTTATGTTCTACTATCTGCTGATAAATTAATCAAATTGAAAGCTTTCAGCATTGTTATTTAACAAATACAAAAGCGTTGTAAATTGCAGCGCAATTTATATACTGATGGTTTATATAATTCACAACGAAAGCGTAGAAGTGTCTTGTAAGAGAAGTGGCTCTGTTTACAAAATTTTGTTGCTATTGAATTAATTCTTCTTCTTCTTTTTTCGGCGAGAAAGACATTGAATTAATTCAGGGGAATATAATTTCCTATTTGTGTTTGTAAAGCTCATTTTAGGCAAGGCAAAAAGAAAAAAAAACACTTTGTGTTGCAAATCATTGAGGCTTAATATATATATTACAAAGCAAAATTATACCAGCACTTTTGATTGGTGAAAGGTGAGAAAAGATTAGGATTGGTGAATGCTTATTATCTATTTCATGATTGTGAATGTAGCTTCAGATTTTTCAGATGCGTGGCCTGTTTAACCAGGGGATGAATTATCCGTGTTTAAACAATTTTACAGCTCCTGAAAAAATACCCCTTTTAGATCAAAGTGCAATAAAGATAGCGATGGTTAATTCGATCTCACATAAAGAAAGTATAGAAGTGTCTTGTAAGCTACTCTTGATATAAACTGGAAAAAACAATAAGCTGCACGCGTGTTTTTGACATAAGCTCAGCTTAGGGAAGGCAAATAAATAATTAAACCTCATATTTGGACTGAGCAGTTCCATCAAAATAATGACAAACATACGAATGAAATTTTTGTATACAATAAAATGAATGTTTTTTTCACAAATCATTAAGGCCTTAAATAAAAGAAGAAAAAAAATATTCCAAAAGATTTGATTGATGAAAACAGCTATCTATACAAACTGTAGAACAATATTTGATGCTGATTCTCTGTTTCTTGATTCTGAATCAAAATAAAAAAAAAACTTTCCGACGTTTATAAAAAAATTTAAACATTAAAAGTGAACACTTTAAACATTTTTGTTATTTAAATTTAGTTGTAAGGTAAGACATTTTGGTGAAGTTTTGTTAAATCATAATTCAGTTCATCCTTAGTCATCTTACTTTTTTTACGAATATTTAACAAACTTCTTTCCAAACTGTTGTTTTAGAAAATAAAACTGGTCTAACGAGGTACATTTTGATGAAGTTTCGTGGAATAATAAAAGTTACCCAATAAAATTCAGTTCAACTTTTAAATCGTCATCATTTGTAATTTTTTTTTGTGAATATTTAACCAACTTGTTTCCAAACTGCTATTTCAGAAAATAAAACTGGTCTAACACGACATGTGTCAAATCGGTTATTTAACCGTTTCTTGGGAAAGCAGCAAAAACTTGTTGGTTGGGAATCACATGCGTTTGTTATTTGGGCTTAACCGTCAAACCGTGTGCTGTCAAATCAACCAGAAACAAAAATGAAAAAACAGCAAGTTTTGCCAGAATGGCCACTTGTTTGGCCTAGTTTTGTTGCAGAAAAGATAAAACAATGAACTGTGTGCTACATTTAAAACCTTGTGTATCGTGAAGTTGTAAAAAACTTTGCTCTGCCGTGAATGTGTTAAAGTGTTGTGCGTTAGTAGTGTGACCGTGAAAAGTGTTTGGTGTAAAGGAATTTGCAAGACTACAAAATGAGTGAAGAAATCTTGAAACAGATGGTGGAAGCTCCAATTTCACCATCCCAGGATCTTCTGGGATGGTTTCTGCAGTATTTTCAGGTAAGTGCTTCATACTTTACAGCATATTTGTGTAAAATTTTTGCATTATCCGCGCATCGCCAAAAACGTAAACAAACGAAACTTTGACAGCTGTAGACGCGTGCGTTATGTTCAGCCTGATACAAACGTTTGTACAGTGGTGGGTATAAAAGTATGTTCATTAGTGGATCAAAGAAATATTAGTTGCAGATTGCATCTACAAAACCAAAAGTTTTTTCAAAAACATTGTTTTTAATGATGTTTGAATATTTATTCTTATATAAATATTTGTAATTCCTTCCTTAAATGCTTGTCAAATTCGGGCGATAATTATTACTTTGAAGTAACGAATTTATTTATTATATGTTTAAATTTGTTTACCGCTTGTCTTCTTATTTGGCTCTGATATCGTCGGTGTTTTAAATCTATCTCAACCTTTGAGGTTAGCAATTAACCTGTTTATAAATGAATAAGCTATACACACTTCATGTAGCATGGCAGTAGTAAAGTTCGAGCAACTTTTAGCCTTGTTGGTATGCAGACGACCATTACATCTCGACCACTTAGCCACGCCAACAATCCATAGCATTTTGAATGTAAAATTATGCAAGTTATGCATCGTAGTATAATGACCACAAAAGAAAATTATTTTGTTTGGTAAAATTTAAAACTTTTATGCTTCTACTACAAAGCAGGAGTCTGCTCTTCTATTTGATGTGACACGTTACAAATTGTGCGGTTTTAATAAATACGGGACACATTTGTTAATAATTCAATTCAACATACACATCTACCAATCGTTTCCGTTCATACCCTTCCCCCAGACAGCACCTGACTGGTAGCTGACTGGAAAACGTGCGCTTTTGCACAGACAGCCGCCCAGCCGGCGACGAATTTGTTGCTTTGTGTCTCTCCCAGTACGCACAACTACTTGGCCGCCCGGCGTGAGCGCATTCGAGAGTGCACCAACTCCTGCAATACGCGCGGACGCCCAACTCCGTGGGAGAAAAGGCACACATTTTGCGAGTCTCCATCCGGCGTTCCACTCGCGATGCAGCTATGCTCACGCCAACAGCAGATGCGCTGCTCTGGAAATTTTGCTTTGCTTTGCTATGTTCCGGCATGAAGCACAGGCATGGTTGCTTCGTAGGAGAAATGATCACCGTCAGCAGCATGCACGTCTTTCCTCCGCCCATGCGGTTCTTCTTCTTTGTGTTTGTTCACCGGCAGTTCTGGCAGCTCCGGAGCGCTTTTGCTTTTATTATGCACACACAGGCCCGGCAATCGTGTCTGGCGATTGCAAGGACGCATGTGCAATGGCGCGCACGGCCGGCGTTTTGTTTGTCCGCTGTTGCTTGTGCATGCAGTCTACATACAGACGAAACGCGAACGCGACCGATGCAAACGAAAACACCACCAACACCAGTAAGGCGTGTTGCACCCTGTGTACGGGCGCTAAGGCACAGTCTGAGCCGGGCGAGCGAGTCAGAATCCCGGTACCCAGACAGCGAATAACGTTTCCGCACCATCATCATTATAATCGTCAGCAGCATCATCATCATCTGCATCACCGTCAGCGTGGTCCGGGGTTGGTCGGTCGGGCGATTGCAAAATCTCACGGGCGACAACTGGTTTTCCTGGCGAAATGATGGCATATTGCAACGGCGAAGGTCGGCGGCAGCGTTTTTGCTACGATGATGCCCAGATCCAAGTCCCCAAAACGATGCGAGATGAAAGCGTTTGGCGGTGCATAAATCCAAATTGGAAGTTTGCTTTGCTCAATATTCGTCATTTGGCGACGGTTCCTTTTTTGTGCGCGCCGTGTGCATTTGCTTCACCTGTAAGCGAACGTGTAGGAGATTGCGAATGCACAGCCTTCGATTTCAATCGCTCTAACCCCCGTTCCCCATCCAGGATCGATTGGCTGATCCTTTCTCAAATGGACGCACAGACATCCTTCCTCCAGCCGTCCAGAGTGAGCGGGGCATAAAAAGAGCGGACATCATAATAAAAACGCGCATCTAACGATGTGAGCCAGTCCGTCGATTGAACTCGAGCGAAGAAGAAAGAACTGGAACCAAAACCGTCTGCGTTGGCGAGACTGGCGAGAACCGGAACGATGAAATACCCCGCACAAACGATACACTAACAGGGTGGTCGGCCACTGCCATTGGTGCCGTTTGGGAGACGTGACGTGATGCACATGCATTTTGTATCGTCATCCATTTGTCTGCGCGCGTTGCGACGCTGCGGGGTCGGTCCGGCCGTAGCTGCAGACGCAAAGCTACCGTTCCGAAGGCCACCAGCTTGTGCTGGAAACTGAAACAATCAACAATGTTTGTAGGTTGGCTTTGCCACCGGGTCCGTTGCAAATGTGCAATAGTTGGCAGTCTGTGTCAGTTGAGCAACACTACAGTGTATCTTTTCCTTGTTATGGGTTAGTTGTGGACGCACTGAAACAATCAACTAAGAAGCAGGAGTTATGCATTTCCATTTCCGTTTTGTGCATCATTACTTTGCGGCTCAATTAAACGATAATTAATGAATGACATTAATGACATTAAGGCATAAATGACTTTTCTATTTTAACTTTATTTTCAAACATCCAGCATGGGTCTTGTTTTTAGTTTTTCCTTTTAGAAAGTAACTGGAAAATCCTTGAGACCGCTTACGCTCAGAAAAAAAAAACCTTGAGCGTAAACGGTATCCTCTTCTGCCTAGTCCTCGCGATGGACTTTCCTTTTGCCTCTTCTAGTCTCAACTTTACTGCGGCAGCGTTCCGGTCAGCAAAATTTTATATGAGTCACATTGAAGATACTCTGTACCGTCCCACCAACCCTGTCTGTCAGCCTGTTAACACATCCCGGGCCGACCGGAAGTGATTTATCGATCACCATCAACGATGTTTGTTTTGGAGAGTGTCGTAGTGCGTTCGGAGTACGACATCTACCGGCAGCATAGAAATTGTGCTGAGTGCAAGGGGGGTCTATCGGTGCGCAGTGCATTATGCATGCAAAAATGCAAAACAATCTTCTTTTGCCTCCGTTCCATGAGGCTAGAAGGGAATTAATACCTTTTTGCTCGGCGGTATTCGGACGTCGGTTCCCGCCGGAAACCGAACAGCAGACGGAGAATGTTGTCTTCCGTGAAGGTGATTTCGATTGGTTACGGTTGGTTGCACAAAGTATAGTGCCAGGTACACTACGGCAGCAACGACGGCGGGGTAAGAAGAAATGGGTGAAAGGCGGACAGCCAGAGCCGAGGGCGACGATGCACCGACGAGACACGTTGCGTTCTTCAGGCTCTGGGGGTCGCCCTAGATGGGAAATTGCCATGCCATGCCCTTCCTTCAGCAGGCGCTGACGCCTGATGGAACCCGGTGCATGGTCATAAAGCAATAATGCTTTCCACGAACCATGGCAGCTCCATCGCTCCCAAGTCCTTGAAATAAATTAACGTTTCGCCAATTCGTTCCGTAGCGCATCGTGCTGGGTGGTAGGTGGCGACACGGTCGACATGCATCCTCCAGCCTGGTAGTAAATATTATTTAATGCTTTACTGCACTTCTCACAAAAGGTACGGGTGAGGTTTGCGATGCTTACATGCAGAGTTACATGTGATATGCTAAATTGTTTAACAAATCTGTACATGTAAAAGCATGTTGGTTAGCCGTTTTTTTGCTTTTGCAGTGCAGCATATGTATATTTTTAGCGAGTAATTGGTCGACCGTTTCTTGTGTGTCTCCTAGTTTTACGACTGTTTGCAACAATTGCGCAAACACATAAAACTGTTATGTTGAATGAATATTAATTTGCGGTTTAATTAGCCACCACATTGTCTGTCGTAGGGAATTTCTCAATTTATGGTGTCGCTTTTTTCTGTTGTTAATACCACGCTACGCTATTTTTGTAAGAAAACATTTCCTAGCCTTCGTATATCCTTTCGTAAAGTCCATGCTAAAATCACGTCATGTAAATCGAGCATGGCGTCCCCAGGAAAGCAATGGCCAATTGCAGCACGCAGCCAGTTGCGCGCATAATGGATTGGCGAATGTGAGGCAACTTAACAACATCTACAGATGAGTGTCAAATCTAATCTTGGTTCCGTTTCCTGCTTTGCTATTTATGATTGAAAATTTTCAATGCGGAAAGCAAAAGTGTACCGTCTGGCGTTTCGTGCGTTTGCAGGCGTTTCATCTCTCTTTCACACTCGTCAGTAGACAAGGAAAGAAAACACCCCATGGTATCCATAACTTTACGGCTAAATATTCACTGCAGTAATTAACAACCGTTGGCGACGAATATTCTGGCGACGGAGTTTTGAAACGGAGATTCGATCCAACTCCACCCCGTCCCCCTCCTTCTCCCCCAACCAGCTAGGTGCTCCTGTGCACCCCTCACTTACTGACAGCTGTGTATGCGCGTTCTGTCCTGCCCTGCGGCTTACTGTAAGGATATTCGCGCAAACCACCCTCGCGATTCATTTTTCCCCCATTTACTGATGGATACAGCTATTGCTCGAGCCAAAAGTGGCGCAGGATGTGCCGGTCTAGTGCTCGCTCGCTTTTTCGCCCTTCTATCTCGTTTCTTCATCTGCCCGTGGCACGCGCGCGTACCCTTATCGGAATTGCCGCCGTTACTTAAACCGCTGTCAAACCGGGCCAGCCAGGAGCAGGAGGGAAGGTTATTCACCTCGTGCGTTTCCAGGGCCCGCCCGGTATATTGCCACTTGCACAGCCCAGCCGAATCTGCTCTGTCGACCAGCACACCCCCATGGAACGGTGGTGGTGTCTGCCAGGAAAGTTTCGGAAAATCCCCACCCGTGCTCACTGATTCAGCGTGTGGCCGTGTGTTCGCCCTGCTTTCTACCGCGGTGACTACTATTAGCTTTGCTGAAGAAACCACCCTCGTATTTTGGTACTCACTGACGAGTATATCTCGAATGGCGCCCATTTTGAACGAAATTTTCACGAGGGTTTTCCACTCAACAAGCCACCCCTAATCGAACGGCAGGAGAGACGAACCTAAACAACAACAGCAACGCCACAACTACACTGCTGCACGTGTGGCTAGGCCGGGCCTAGCAGACCAACGCTGGAAAAGGGATTGTTGTACATAAGTTTGTATGTACGATCCACTGGCTGCCAAATTTGCCCTATGCCAGGCTGTGTCGTGCTATCATATCCGGCCAGTCGGCGAAAGATTCGAAAAGGGAGACACCGTGGAAAAAGACCAAACATTTAATGTGTAAGGAGGCTTGCCGTTGAACGGACGGGTGCTTGGCACGGCATACCATGCTAATGGTTCGGTTGCCATTTTGAATTTGTTGGAGGCGGTTTTCTTTCAGGTCTTAGCTTTTACACTTTACCTTTTCATTCATCAAAATTTTGAACCTCGAGCGGTAAAACACCTAGCACCAGAGCGGAAGGCCAGTTTCGGGAACAAACAAGACGCTACGCTACCCGCCATCAGGTCTGGGGCACCTTCGTATGAATCGGTGGAAAACATTTTTCCCGAAAACTTTTGCTTGCTTGCCTGCCAACCCATGTCCCTAGCACTGGCAAATAGCGACGTTCGTTACACACGGTGACACATAGGGCTCCCCAGTTGTTCGGAAGCAGTGTTTATTGCCATTGCTCAACATCAGGATATGACTCATTGGAGTCGCACATCGTGCCGGTGCGGCAGGAGAAGACGGAACATAAGAACGACCACGGGAGGGGAAAATAAATTTGCCATGTTTAGAACCATTCAACGTCAGGTCGGAGTCGACGGTGATGGAGCTCGGATTCATTTTGATCCCTTTTCATCTCCAACCCCAAAACCCGCACATGATGCTGTTGATCCTTGTTGCCGGTTGCCTTGTGGAAGAATTCCACTGGAGTTGCGTTTTTTTGCCGAGAACAAACCCCATCCAAAACATCCATCTTTCAGAGAGGGTCAGTCGTTAGCGCTGGCTTTGCTTTATTCGTCCGCATCGGTGTTAATGTAATGCTTTCGTTGCCCATGACTTAAATGTGATGGTGCAAACTAACCGCTCCGACGGATGTATGTTAACGGCAACTTAAGGAAATGCTTCAGACAGCCGGATAAATGGGCATACTATCATGAAAATCAGACAGGATATTGTTTGTTAGATGTGTTTGTTGTATATTTGGGAGTATTTATTGATTTTGGATATATTTAACTGTCGGAAAAAAAAGTTTACATGGTGGAAGAATGGCATGTTTCTAGATTTTCTTTGTTCAATTAGATTGAACGATGCATATTTGCTGATGCTGTAAAATAATAATGAGTAATGATAAGCTACTATTAGTTGTAAGAAGAACATTAAACTTATATTGGTAAACTGTTTATCAAATATTATATGCAGATAGGTTTAAATTAACATTTACCTAAGACAAGCTTACCCTCTCTCTTGCTTGTCAAAACGACCCAAACAAACGAGCCTTGTTGTACGCCCGTGCCGAGGTCACGCAATGGTCGTTTCGAGCGGGGAGTAGCAGTTAAGGCGACTGCAAATGCAAAAGGCGACGTCCATCACCATCAGCTCCCAGACGATGGCACGATCAACACACCAAATGAAAACTGCACAGCTAAATTGCAGTAAAATCTAAAGCAAAACTCGGAAACATAAAATGGCACGAGAAAATTGAGAGTGGGATCCATCGGTAGAGCAAAGGCGGCAGGAATAGAGGAACGAAACAGACAGAAGAGTCCATGCTACTGCTAATCAACGGAAGTGGCCCGTCAGTCGCTTCGTTTCGCGTTTGTACCCAGCGAGGTCTCTGACTCTGACTCTGCAACCGGCAATGCCGAAAGACGCATTTCCAAGAACTGGCAAGATTAATGTGCACCGCTCACAAGTTTTTTTTGCCACGGGAAAGACGGAGCAAATCGAGAGAAGAAGATGCCGTCGCCGCGTTTAACCCTCGGGGGCTATGCGAAATATGTAGAGGGACAGGCCTGGGCCGTGTTGTTGGTCCATGGTGTGCCGCATGAAACACCCTCCGAGGTGGCGTTACGATCGTCGTTGCCCATTCGCAACAGTTTGGTTCTTCGGCGAAATCGCACATCAAATGTTCTGGTGCACGTTGCATTTGCAGCAAGAACGTGGCGAAGGAAGTGGAAGTAAACAGCGAAACAGAAACAGCGACTGCTGTACTGCAGTCAAAGGCTTGCAAGTGCAATGTACCCACAGAGGACGGCGTGCCGCTGAATGAAGTGCGACCGAACGAACGACGATCGAACAAGTCGCGCTTCTAGATCAAGATTGGTGATATTGCCGACGTTGGTCTTGGAAATTATTTCACAGTGAGTTCAAAATAATGAAAAATCCAAAAACGGTTGATGTTTAGAAAGGCTAAAGAATAACTTGTCTACTCTTCGTTCTTAGAGAAAGTTCTTTGCCGTTACCGCGTCAGCTATTGTATACCATTAATAACTAATAAATCCAGTAATAAAACAAAAAATCCATTAGAATAATCAGTTGAGAAAACGTTTGACGTCTACCTACTAATGAGGCTACTATTTGGCTATTACACGCTGTGTAACCCGTTACCACCCCTCCGAACCATTATAATCCTGTCAAAGGATTCTCAGGATACAAAACAGAACTTCCGATCAAGTGTTTTAAACAATTGCAGAGAAATTCATTTTAGCAGCAAAAGCAAGCACAGTGATCACAGACGTCAGCACATATTGATTTAGCTCTTTCCTTGTTTTAAGTAACAGACTATTTTACTGTATAGCTGCTTCAAAGAAGACGTTACCAAGAAAAAGGAGAAAACGCACACTGGAACCGGTTTGGCGGGCTGCGGTACGCATGGAATTCCTTCTTTTCCCAAGAAGTCTGCCCAGCGAACATCGCTTCTTTGGGATCATGCGAACACTTTCATTCGAAGGTGCAGAACGAAAAAGCAACGCAGCAAAACGCGTAAAAGGATAAAATCTCGGCCCCATGAATGGGACCCGTGGGAGTGTAATGGCACTTGGTACAGCCCCGAGAAGAGCCCTAATGATCCTTGTTGATCGTGATATTCAAGCAGACTAAACCATATAACGAATGAATGCGTGTTTGTCGTTTTCTCGTGCACTTTGCCTCCGATTCTTTCGAGCATAAAATGAACTTGAATCACTCTCAAGTTCCTGTGGCCGTCGACCGGACGACAAGAACTTTACGGCTGAGCGATCCTATGGGCTTGACCTTCTGCAAGAAAGGATCAACTACCGAAGCTCTTTGTGTACCTGAACAGATTAATAGTCAACAATTTGTGGAACTCGATGAATTCGATGAAAAAAAAATAACAGTGAATTCCAGGATACTGGTTATATTGAACCTCTATTTTTTAATTGAGTTGTGTATATAAACGCTCTGATAAGGGAGTGGAATGGGGTTTGATAATTTTATCGATTGCGATGTTGTTGTGCCTGTATGTCTTCGATATATGCCTTACTTGTCAGAATTGTCATGTTTGTGAGATAAAATTTTTAAAAGACCTACATTGCTAATTATCCTCTTATCAACTTGTAATTTTAGTGAGCAAACTATTCATTCATTATTGTGCAACTTCAACAACCATACAATTCGTAAACAAAAATATGGGAAAACCTAAACAGGTTAATGGCTGAGAACTACCGAGATAGCATGCTTTCAAATCCAAAACTAAATTACCCACAGCTATAACATATTGTGTTGTTACAGAACAAATTTTAATATAAAACCATCTCAAAGCCATCTCACAGATTACAATACATTTCGCTTAACTCATGGGTGAAGGATGTGGAATTTCTCTGACTACTCTTTACACAGAACTTAACAAAAAAGGACTGCCACAGCCTTGCTATTTCCATCAACCGTCGTCATCCTTCGCTGTAGGTACAGTTCAGCTTCAGTGTCCTGTTTTTTTCCACACGCGTGATGATTTTCTAACCCACTCGCCATCTACCTGCTCAGTTTACCAACGTCATGAGATGGTACCATTATCGACCTGCCGAGAGTATGGTTTGAAATTTTAAATAATAAATTTTTACGTGCCCCTGCCATGTTAACGGCTGTTAAGCTTCTTCGACTAAGGAACATTTCGGTGAGGCCAGTAAAACACAGGAAATATGATCCTTTTTATCGGTCGACCGAAGCGCTGAACTGTTGTCAACTCATGGTTCTGGAGAGCACCAAAAAAAAAACGAAACAATGAAATAACCGTCACAGACCGTCGCTCTTTTGATCACCTTATCGTATGTTCGTCCTTAAGCGCTAAGCGTGAAACATGGCACAGGACCGGCAACCTCTTGATCCTTAGGCAAAAACTGGGTAAAATAGAAAAAATGTCGAAAAGATGTTCCCTGCACGTACCGATCCGACCGCTTGAAAGAGACCGGTACCCAGCACTCTCTACCTGTTCACCAATGTGCCGATATTTGGGTGGCCATAAATATCCTAAACCCTAATTAGAGCAATAAATCCTTACAGTGAGGTACCTGGGCATTGGTAATGTAAGGTTCAGTTTCAGCCCATAACTGGTGACAGGTTTTACCCTGTCATTTAGACGATTGATGAAAGCTTGTCAAAATGTTTTACTAGTACTCTGACCTTAAAATTATTCATGAACTGAGCGTATGACTTCCTTAAAACTGTATTTGTTTTATATTAAAAATAAAACATGCATTTATTGAATTATTACCAACTTGACTACGGTATGGAACTGATTTTTTAACGAACCAACGAAGTGGATCGTTTAAATGTTTAAGTGCTTAAATATTGGTTTGACCGCTCAAAAACCAACGATGAACGATGGCACCTCGCTTCGCAGATGGTGCCGTCCTGTTCCTGCTGTTTCAATTCGGATGATAATTTTGGCGTTTCCCTTTGTATTCCTGCTGTCTGGAACAAAGGATCGAATGCATTCTGCGAAACGGCTTTTGATCCACCTGCATGCGAGATCGTTAAAATTGCAGTTTTGTTATTTTTTTGTCTGTGCTTGCTGTGAATGTGTGGAGTTAGTGTGAGCGCTTGGCCAAATCCCTCCGGCAGCAGGTCCTGATCACTTGCTAAAGGCTGCACAGCTTTGGCGGAACGAACATCGTACAATCGATCGCCCAGATCTGAACGCCAAGTTGCCTGTGAAGCAACACAAACTCTTCTCGTCGTCTCCGGCGGCAGATGGTGCTCATTGACGATTGGATACTGCGGGTTTGCAGACGGTTCTGGTCCTTTTCAAAAATAAATGAACCACTATAAAGAGTGGCAATGGTAGTATCATTTAACATTTTGTTTTATTTTTTGTTGTTTTGTTTCTACATTATTATTTTTGCCGCTCTCTATCGTCCATTCTTTGGGACGGCTGGATGGTGCTCGCAACACTTCTTGGAAGTAATATTTGCACTGGCTCTCCTGTCTATCAAAATAACAACATAAAAAGAGGCCAAAAAGCGTTTGCCTCCTCGCAGACAGAGGGACCCAGGTACACATTGTTCGCCGTTGGCCGTCTTAGGTTTCAGCTTCCAAATGGTTTTTGTTTTCGTTTGTGCCGTTCCTCAATCCATTCAAGGATACGGCTTCATTTCGTTCACTGCACCGCGCTGGCGATAAATTCCTTTTTATGCTGTGTTTCACTCTAAAAGGTTTCCTTAAGATCAGCAACAAATCCGGCTCACCATGGTACGAGTGTTTGTCGGTGCAGTTGATTGATACATCCTTTTCATGCATACTGAAAAATGGATGGATTTGAGGACTTCATATACAAAACTTGTTACCTGTATCTTTTACCTTGTCGGTCGTTCTGCAAAAACTAAACCAAGAACTAAATATTAATGTGCGAAGATCTTTCCAATGTTTCCTATTGGCTCGAAACATGTAAAGTGAGGAGAATCTTCTTCCAACGAAAGAGAGCACTTCTCGTAAACAGCCGCCTCCATTTTGAATACATCAATCCGCGTCCATCCCGTAAAGGGGATAAATTATATAGCAGACGTAAAATGTAAACAGAAAACTGTTGGCTGAAATCGCTTTTCAGCTTCCAATCACTCCTGCAAAACGTTGGTAAAGTTGGACAAAAATTCAGGGACATTAAATGCTCGCGCCGCGGTGAATGGGATATTGGATATTGGATCCTCAGAACGCTGGGCGGGCGTGCAGGAGGTTTGGGCGTTTTCTGTTCTGCCGCTTTTTTGCCCTTCCATGCGTAGACGCACATAACGGATGCAGGATCACAATTGGAAAAGGGTCCCGTGTGCTGCGTTAACGCAATGGGCTAGAACGAGAACCGTTCGATAGTGCGAAAAAGAAGTCTTTCGAAAGGGGGAAAAAGTCATATGGTGGGTTTGGTTAAAGCATGCTGTACGCAATATGGTCTTGATTGACAAGTTTCTATTTATATTGCAGGAAATAAAAGTCGCACATAATTGGAAACTCAAGCAATACAAAGAAATAATTTGGTTTGTAAGAATCATTAGTAAAAATTATTATACAATTTAAATACCAGGATACAAGGAGTATCAGCAAGTAATACGGCCTGGCTACGGCCGTACTGCGGAATAAAAAAGGAGTATCAGTGTTAATAAAATTGACCGCAAACTAACCACATAATCCAAAACAAACTGAGAATGAAAGCGGTCTGATAATACTAAACATCGGTTTTCTTTATTTGGTGTATCTTTAAATGTGAAAGTTTGTGTTATTTTGTGATATATTTTTACGAGCTTCGAAAGCTAAAACCATGTTTAATAAATACATTTTCAAGTCAAATACGCCAGTCCTAGAAATTACGCAACAGAAACTTATCAATTCATGTCACTCGGCGAACGCACCCTTTTACGAGGAGGTGACCGATCATTATGCCGTTTGTGCACCCTCTAGATTCCCTACCGATTGCGCAAGGCCTGGCACACAGGCACCAGGAACGAGGCCCTACATACAAGCAGGGCAGAGCCGAAAGACGGCGAGAAAAGCGTTTGTCGTCGCACGCAGCGTAAAAGCGAATGCAAACGGCAGATGTGCACTTGAGCATTCAGGCAAGCAGGATGGCAGCAGCCTGCAAGCATAAAAGCCACACACCACATTCGATGGTAGTAGCAGCAGGCAGATACTGAAATGCCCGCTCGTTTGCCGTTGTTGATCAGCATTTTCGGGGTGCACCCATACACCGATACGCTTATGGTTCTCCCTGTTGGAGTACGGTAGGGTGAACACGCATATAGCGTCGCCAAAAATATAGCCTCACACATTGGCTCCTTTATATCTGAATTACTCAGGCGGTTCAGGCTTCTGCTATCGTCAGCTTGTGTTCTTTTTCCCCTGAATAATTCTGTACCAAGCAGGGGTGACGATAGAGGGTCATATGTTCCTGCCCCGGTACGAAGCGGAACGACTCTGTGGACACACATTTGCGTTAGATTATGCGGTGGCCATCAATCATACACGTATTTTGCGTTCGACTGTAAATGCATGCGATAATGTGAAACATCGCGCTAAAATGGAGCGCAAAACAGCGTTCCTCCAAACAGGCGGCTAATTTTGAGAACAAGAAGCGGCAGCACAGAGGATCACAATTCGTATCAGATGCCTTCTGGATGGCTGGCAGCAGTCTACACTGTGGACTGAGGATTTACGTGTCATTAACAATTGGCGTCAATTGAGGCCGTTTCATTTTTGTTTCTCTATTCGAAGAATAACAAACTTCATTGACCCAAAAGTCGGGAAGAATTATGGCTGGAATGTTACTGCAACATGTGTTTGAGTATTTAAAAAAATGGAAATAAATAGAAAATAAACTCTTTCCATGTTCACATGTGATCAAACTCTTATAATTTGGATAGCGCCTCCGCGAATTCTCGAAGATGCGGAATATGTCTATCTGTGCGCGACAGTAGCGAGGCGATTGCAAGCGCGACGATCTCGTTTAATGTGTTTTAGACTTTAACTGATTCGGATCCAATTTTACCGTAAATTTGAGCCATATTGCCGGTTGTAAAATGTACAATCGTGCTTAACGTACGAAACAAACATGTTTAAATATAATAACTTATTCCAATAACATATGTTCATAAACTGCTTGAACACGTTTCTTTCCCTTGTTTCACGTTTTTCTTGTCACATCTGTTCGACATGCAGTATGTAAAACCAACCAAACGCAGCTCAACACTGATGAATTAATGAGATAATTTAAATTCTAACAAATTGACGCAAAAGCTGCCACCACAGTTCGTTCCACCAACTGCAGTGGGACAAGCGGATAGGGATAATAGGCACTACATTCCTGAAAGTTCATTGTCTCACCAGGTGAGGAACAATTTCGCTTATCCTTCATTCGTGGTTGTCTGGTCTGGCTGGTGGTGGTCAGTCGTGTGTGCGTAGTTTTTGCTTGTGTTTTATCGTTCCACATTTACGGGAAGCTGGACCGATGTGGCCAGTACAGGAATGTTTGTTGCATGCTGTAAATATTGTTACATTGTCTGTGGACTGTCCCTATGAATTTTGCATTGCATTTTGGAAAAAAACTCAATCAACATGCATATCAGCAACCGTAGCTGATATTCATAATATTGCACAAATATCGTTTTACTTATTTCAAATCAGATGTTGCGTGGAAAAATGTTTTTCAAAAACCTTTGTACCGCAACGGCTTAACATTTTTCTCATTTTCAACTCCATATGTTGGTGCCCATTTTGCTTGGTATGCCCATAACAACCCGGGTTTCCCCTATATTTGTCTTCGCTTTTGTACAATCCAACGCTCTTGGACGGTCTTTGCACTCTCCAGATGACTAACCATAAGTTTATTCTCACAGTCCTGCTCTTGCCCCACCAGCGATTGTTATGCGGACTGATGTTCTATTGATACACACCGAGTTCTGCGGTTCGCTACCACATTTTCATCCCTTTTGCTGCTGCACGGCGGGTTTTCAAGTCTTTCGTGTGTTTCGCCCGTATCATCTTAGTGGTGTAACTGTTGGTTTCGTTTACTCGAGCTTTCATTCTGCTTATCCAGTGCCTTTCGTTTTTTTTCCTTGTGTCTACAGTAGATGGATTGAATAGCCCCGAGGACTTGTGGTTTAAGGAAATGTTACTCATAAAAATAAAATAAAATCAAAAAAATGTAACGAGAGTGTAGAAAAATTAATTTTTATTTGTTTATAAATTTTTCTGGTCTCAAATGCTTCATAATTTTTTTTATAATTTGGATCATTATCACAGATTTTATACTCAATTTTATGAAAAACGTAACGTGTTGCTGTTTTTGTTATCAGCACCGTTTTAAATGTTTTGATTTTCTGCTATAATTTATCAGTTCAACATTTATTCTCAACAACCTATGCCCATTTCCCATGGATTATCAATTCGCATGGATGCCCGTGGTAGATTTATTTTAACCACGGCATCCACTACGGTCCGAAAACTTTGGTGCGATTTGGCGAACAAAGATACGAGACAGACAAAACCAGAGCTGTTCGCGCCTCCCAGCCACTAGCAGCAGCAGCAGCATAGCCGCTCTACGACCAACGACCGCAATGAAGAGCGTACGAAATTACGAAGAGGCATTGCGCCGGTAAAGGGTAGCTCCCAGTGGCGGGTGAGCAAGAACGCTGAGCGGGAGCAGGACGACTGGGGACGGCGGCACCATGGTGGGAGTCTTTTTTATTATTATCTTCATGCGGGAACTGGAAGAACTGGAAGATCGATGAGCTTTCCCAGGGTCAAGAGTCGACGTTCGGCATGGAAGATGGAATGTTTTCATTGCGTCAAAGTGGATTTCAAAAACACCTCGTAACCACCAACCATGTGCGCGCTCAAATGGAGAGGAATTTATTTTGCGGAAATCATTCCACAAGCTTAATCTCTGTTGCCATTCCCTTTATGATGGGTTAAAGCACTGGATTGTCGCAACACTATTTATCTTATCGTTTAAATGTCAAAATGCAATGTTTCTTTCTTCCATCATTTGGAACATTTCATTTAACTGAAACAACTATGCATAATTATCATACTTTGTGAATTTTAGTAAATCGTCTGCATCTTTGCCATTTTTATCTTTTCAGTCGTTTCGATTGGTGATGTTCTAAGAAATGCTTTCCTTATCAACATGCTTGGAGCGTTTTGACTAATATTATGGCAATAGTATAATCCATCTACAAAATGTGCACAGACTCTGTAGAGAATGTGTTGGTGTGTGATATTCCGTCTACCGAGTGCTGCTGCTGCTGGTATTTGCTCGCGTCGTCTGTCGTTCTGTTTGTCTGGCTTTCGCGATCCCCTTTATGCTATGCCGGCCGGCATGGTAAGATTGCTTTTGTTGTCTGCAGCGGAAGTAGCGCGCTTGTGCGCAGGCAGAGACAAAAAGGGGTCCAAATCCTCACTCTTAGAGCCGGTATCGCGTTAGATGAGCACAACAAAGAGCGCAATACACACAGAGCGCGTTGTAAAATCTAACGCATTGAAAGGCTATGTTTATGAGATTATGTTTTATTCAACAATTATTTACAAAGTTTTAATGAACTGATTAACCCATCGCAAGTTTATTGAAACAAGAAACATTTCTGTAAATCAAACAACTCAAAAATATGATCAAATTCTCAATGATGAAAAGTGTTTTAGAATCTTCACACTTTTCATGGCCGGCAATGTTTAATTTAAAAAAATCGCTCAATTTAATCGAAAAACCAATACGTCCGAGGGCGTGTCGTCTGATGCCGTGCAGAGTGTCTGTAAATTGCTGTCATCTCACGAGGGTGACTCACAGTGGTGCGTTTGAACCCGGTAGATGGGATTTGGAGACTGCAGCATCTCATCCCGGAAACTGGAGACCATGTGGTCGCCATACCCACGGCATCTGCGACAAAAACACAAACACACACACTCTCTGTCTCGTTTCGAGCGTAGACGGATGCGACGATGAACAAAGAACTTGAATCAATGATGCTCCATGCAGTAGATGTGTGTGCATGTATGTGGAAACACATCTGAATGAACTTTTTTGGGGGTGATCTCGGACGAGTGATGATGCTGTGTGCGCGGACAAGGACCGGGAGGACCTCATGTCAGCCAGCCAGACGACGACGGCACGATGGATGGATTTTAGCGATCAATGCGATGTACGATGAGCGGGGGAAACGGGCTGGGCTGATGCTCAGACGGGATGTTTTATTTTGCTGGCGGTCCATGTTAGGAATGGAATGACCAGAATGTTGTTCCAGACAGTGCAGAAAAGTATCGCCAGACGGTAACAACAATTTACATCCTATCCGATCGATCGATGAAAGAATTATGTTACGCAGACAGTATTTATGTTTGAAACCCGTGTCCAATGGTGCACAAAGCACATTGTGTATTTTGTGCGTATGTTTTTGTAAGGTTATGGATATTTAATAGCAATTCCATCAAAAAGACTCTCAAAAGTATGGAATGTGAGTCGAATATATCAGTAATCGAAACAGACAAGAATTGAGTTCATCTTCATTGAAATAATTAATATGATAAAGGAAAGTAACATGGGAATGGAGTGAAAATGCTCATAATGAGTTAATTTTCTAATTAAAAGAACGCCGTTTGGAATTCAACGTTGGTTCTTTAAATCTTTTTCAAGCTTATTGTAGCTTTTGAATGTGCATGGCGTTCTTTCTTTGACTTCAGCTATTATTTAAATGCAAACAACAAGAAAGTCCTTTTGTAACCATGGAGTTCTACATTATCGAATGTTTTTCCTATAATCGGCCATGTTTGGGAAGACCATTTCGGCGACGATGTGTATTATTTTCCCCCGTTGTCGGCAAGATCACTACACTCTATTGCGGTCTCGTTCTAGCTGTCCTGTTATTTTTATCCCGTTTCCGCTTTTCATGCAGACACAGCTACGCAACAAAAATACACGAAAACACCGTTCCCCTGACTGACAACGCCTGGCGACGAATAAGCCGTACAAAGGGTGTTTATATTTTACGATTGCTTCTAATTTCTTCCCCATTGCAATAAAGGAGCGCTTCATTCCAGCCATAGGGTAGTGAAAAAACTCTAGCCGGGAAACACCGGGAACCAACCTTTAAACCGGGCGGCTTTTTTGTGCAACCCTGGGTGGTGCCGATGCCAAGCAGAAGCATGATGATGATGCACAACTACAACTACAGCTTGGGATGCAATTTTATCGTAATGTGGATGTGTTTGTTGCTATGCTTGCTCTCCCTTTCGTATAAAACGGTTGGCCGAGACCGGGCGCACGCTCTACCTGCCTGGATGCATATTGCATGTGGAACAAGATTTGCTTCAGCATTTGCTCCTGTGCTGATCAAACTCACTACAGTTCACACAAACCAACACACCGACCGACGAGATATACTGACTGTGCAGAGTGTGTGCGTGCACCAGAAACGATCCTTGTCGGTTGTTCCTGGGGTGTTTGGTATTTCAGCAACATACACACAAAGAACTCTCCATCCAGGGAGAATGAAACACAACATAGAGCTTTTAAGGTAGAATGCCACGGTACAGCAAGAACCGAAACCATCGATTAAACAATTATGCATCTCGTCTCTTGTTCCAAGGAGTGTTTCGAATGGCGTAAACGAACACCGGATGCAGTTCGAAAATGGAACCCACGCTCTCGCATTGATGTGGTGGTGCACCCACAGAAGACCGGCGAGTCGAAAGCCCCTTGAGGGCAGGCAGAGAGTAATAGGAAAAAGGAGATAGAAACGAAACACGTAGAGTTTCAAACTATTTCTACTACAAACACACTGAAATCATAAATTCTTCTCAAAACAAGGCAACACCAACTTCACACAACATATTACACAAACACACACATACAATAGTGCAGCCGGCCGGTACACCCTCGCTCTGCTATGCCTTTAGGGGTGAAGAAAATTCATTGCCAGAGCAGCACACTAGAGAGGAAAAGTAAAAGAGAAGCTATGAAAACGACAACGAAAACGAAGCCGCGCGAAGGTTCCACAGAATCGAAGGAAAGGGAAACGCTAACGCAACTGGAACGATCATAATACAGACGGTAACGAGAAAGCATCAAAACACTCGAGAACAGGATGAGTAAACCGAAGAAAACACGCCGAAGTAAACAAAGAATGAAGAGTGTGCAGAGTAGAAAGAGAAAAGTCTAATAAAAGGAATGAATAAAAAAGAAAGAGAGGGAGAGAGAGAGAGAGCCGTAAAAGAATGTTTCGTTCGAAGGCGAAAGCAAGCGAAAATGGTATGGAGTAAAGAAGGGACTGCACAAAGTGATAGTGGGAAGGTGAAGAAGCGTAATAAAGCAAACAAGAAATGGTTCCATCACGCGCAACGCAATAACCTTATGCGCCCGGCCTGTAACACCACAGGTGTGTTGCCGGGGGTGTAGCGAGAAGGGCCAAGTACACTGCACGATCTAGTATGGTGGACTGCCTATGGTTTCCCTCCATCATAAGAAACTAAGGCAGAAATAAGAAAGAACGAACTATTACGACAGTGAATGCATTTACGTAGTGCTTTTACCTGCAGGCTTGAAGTAATTCTTTCGAGCTAGTATGATCAACTGTGCATGTTCTATTTATTGGCTACATCTGTTGAGTGGAACTCTTATTAGTGTTTCGCGATCGTTTGCAATGCTCTTATAACCCGTAGTATAGCACTCTCAGCATAAAGCAGAACATTAAATTTTGAAAAATTTCCATACGAAAGAAACTCATAACTTAAATGGAGAACATAAAGGTATGATTCTATACACTGCATCTAATCCGGTACTAAACAACAGAGAGAACCAAAGTTTTACAGCGCGAGAACGATACATACAGCGCCACACGTCCCAGCACAGCATTGCCCCGCCTCGGCAGTGGAAGAAAGTAGACCGCGGTTTGTTTTTGTTTGTGTCTAGAAGATTCGTTTTCTTTATTTTCATTTTTATCTTGCTGTTGCCCTCTTTTCCGTCCAACCATTACGAGAGCTAGCACTACCCCGAAAGCCGTAGAATCCGCTCCAGAAATGTTCTATTTTGATACTTACGGGTAAGGCACTGGAAAATCCCGGGATTGGGAGTGCTAATAAAAGTTTCAACATTTCTCCATTGTTTCATATTACAGAATTGTGCCAGCCACATTGAGCAAAGTGTGAGCTCTATTCTTTCACAATACATCTTCCCACGTCCGCATTGAAATTGTCGCACTTAATACTCGGTCAAGTTATTTCGATAAATATGACAAACAGCAAGAGTGAAGCATTATTTCCTATGCGCCAGAGCAAATGTGTTGTTTCCATCGCAAATGGACTTGTGAAAACCTATTTCAATGTTAGAATGTTACTACAGGAAGAACAAAACGGTACAATAAAATGTCAATCTATATATATATATATTCAAACACATTCTGCAATAAACTCAGGTCGTCTTTAACGGCATTGCACAGTGTATCGTAAATCATTGCTTGCTTTTACATTTTCATCAATAAAGTAATAGAGTGCAATTTAGTTAACGCGCACTGTCATAGTCATAAAACAATTTTACTGTTGTAGAAAAATCTAAATACTGTGAAACACTCCCTGATACATTGTCTAACAATTCAGTGGTTCTTTCCATTTTACAACCCCTTTTGTTGAAACTTTCCTTTACCGCTATGCCCTTGCAGTTACCGTTACTTTTAGCTACCAGTGCAGAGTTGCAAAGAGAAAGAGCATATGCAGCAGCTGAGGAGGGACATTTAAATGCGTATCCTAATTTGATTTTCTCGCATACACTTGAAAACACTTTCCTAACGGCTGCCCGATGACAAGGAGCACGATATGATCGATGGTCATTGTCAGAAAAGGATATGTACGCTTAACGTCTCACGGGCTGCTTCGTTTGCCTCTTGTTGTTTTTTTTTGTATTAATTTCCTGTCCCTCTATACTTCGGTGTTTTGTTCTTTTTTTTTACTCGACATCCTTCATTTTCATTTACCATCATCAAACACTCGAAACGCTCTGTGCGCGCTCTGGGTGAGTGGCACAGCCAGCCCTGTATCCTTTTCCGGGCACAGCGCTCCTGGAGCGGGTTTTCCCGTTGCTTGGGTGTTTTGCTTGACGCCGAACCAGGCACGTATATTATGTTTCGTATTTCACATCCTGGCTGGGTTCCATGTCACGCACACCAAGCCATGCGTTTCCGGGACGATTTTGGGAGGCGTCCGTTTTGCCTGTGTGTGCGGTTCCCTGCTTCTACCAGGTACGTTCGGTGCGTACATTTTTATTTCTATAACATGGAAAGCAGATCATAGTGTTTCATGTTTATAGTTTTAAATGTGGCTCCAAAGCCCATCAACGTAACTGGGTTTTCTTAATTTGTTTGCTATCCCAGGAAAGACAGAGCTACGCAATTTAATAGCCAATGTCATTGAATAATTTGTTCTTTAAAAACACACTCTCAGAAAAACGGTTAAATCACTGACGTGTGTAAAATATGCTTAACAGACTACGTTGTCCTGTGAAAAAAACTGATGTTATTTGTGCAACGTTCTCGTTTGTGTTTCATTTTACCAAATGAGTTTTAAAATAGGATTATTTTAATGCATCTACATTATTCTAATGCATGTCCTTAATGTGCCTTCTCTTGGTAACATTTCATCTATACTGACCGTATCAATTCAATATCAGCGCCATTCGACACGTGAAACGCATTAAAACGCGTAAACGCTGTTGACTTTTATCACAAAGATTAATTCAAACCGCATCCAATATGTCACCTTGTCTTGATGGTGGAGAAGCAGTGCTAAAAGCTCTCACCTTTGTGTCTGCGCCCCATCGAGACCGTTTGTTGGTGGTGTGTCGGTTGCAGATATCGCTCTCCAGCTTCCCTGCACGAAGGAAACTGCTGCTGTTGCTGCTTGCCGTACGTGTGCAACGAACCACCTCGCCGTACACGCGACACGGACAGTGCGAAAGAACAATTCAGTCGTCCGTTCGCGAGCTTGAACTCCTCTCTGTCAAGTTCTTCTGCCCTCAAGGCGAACTGTTCCGGGTGCCGGGTGCCAGGTTGTGGACGATTGAAGTTCACTGAACTCGAGCCCCGGTCCGAAGACGCACATCATTCGAAAGGCGGGCAGCAGCCACAGAAGCACAGAGCAGCAATCCGACCGTTCTGCAGAGGGTTTTCCCTGCAACAGAACGCCGAAGGCGCAACGGCAAAGTATAGGATGCTGCTGCGCCGCACCGGAGAAGTCAGGAGTGTCAGGAGGGTGGATTGGAGAGAGAGAGATTGCGAGGGAAAAGAGTGTGGGTTTGGGGGTGTAGTTTTTGCCATGCGAATTGTTCTTTGTCTGGACGCACTAACACTGAAGCCTGTGGTTCGGGCTCTCTGTGTCTGCGGCGTTCGTATGAAGGTTCGTTCGGTTCTTCCCCATCGTTGTTATGGTCTTTTTTGCCAGCGTTCGCTCAGAAGAGGGTTCGATTCGTTTCATCCCCCGTTTATGCTGCCATTTTGCCTCGACCCAAACCATCAGCGCCAGCATCCAGACCGCTTCCTGGAATCAAACAGAAGGCGCGCACGATCCTTGCGGTGGATGAACGTTTTTAGAAGTCGCTCTCGTTCTTCTTCGTTTGCGTTTGGCCGAGATGGCCACCGTGTCCGCCCCTACAGTTGAGCAGCAAAAAATCATCCATATCGAACGAACATGGGTGGAAAACGTACCAAACGTAACCATGTGGAGCATCCGGCAACGAACGCCGCGAGAGGTGGCGGATGCTAGAGGGATTCTTCGACAAAAATCGTGATTCGTACAAATGGAATACGATGCTGGTGGTGGTGAACAGAGGAGAGCACGAAAGATGGGGGATTCTCTCGGCTGCCGCTGTCTGGAAAGGAATGTCCTCTCGGCCCAGACCTCGAAATGTCGATATCAACTGGTTGAAAATGGCCACAGTTCTAAGGCCATCTTCAGGATGAAGAGCATAACTGGTTAGTCGGTATGGGGAATACATTCACTGTACCTTTCCCCTATGTTCCACAATTGTAAAAATATACTGATGGCGAAAATGTTTCCCAATCTTCTTGGGAGGAAGAAAAACCATTCAGTTTTCTTGCTAGCTCGCCCACACCATGAAGACTGCTTTGGGACAGAAACAAGACTATCTAGGATCAAAGCGAGACGTTTCTGTATCAGCATAAGAAAGGCGGGATAATGATATCACATCCAAAGGCAGCTTATTTTACCATTTATCTTAATGAATTAGCAGCTCTCGTTAGCACGGCAAGTATTTGTCGGTTAATTTTTCTACCGCACTGGAGTTGTTTTGAAACTACTTATGGTAACACTGTGACAGCGATTCGTTGTAGGCACATTAGCGGGAAGATCAACTGCCGAAACGGAACACAAAGACTGGCAACATTATTGCTGATTCGGATTTGTAACAGTCAATGTGCAAAGCTCAGCAATACTGGTGCTGCTGGGTGGTAAAACGATACCATCGCCGGCAATCGGAATTACTTGTGATGATGACCCGTGTGCTAAGCAAAGCTCTGCTACCAAGGACGTACGTACTCGCATTGTTCTGGCGGTGTCAATTTCAAGCCCATTTCCTTGCCGTGCATTATTATGAGTGGTCTTAGTTTCGAATTATGATTATACCATTACCAATCAAACCATCACAGTCTCTGTAGTGGGTTTTTTGTTTAATAATGTTTCGCTACATTCATCCGCAACGTCCGTCAGAAATCAATAATTGACGTAATAATTTGAACATTTTAAAATTATTCTACCAAACCTTTACATCCGTACAAAGATTTCATTTTCGAGCGTTGATCTGTCTGTGTCGCCCGGCAGATGTTTCCATGCGGCGCATGTTTTTTTTTTTTGTTTAACTCGGTTAAGCGGCGGTCCCCCCAAACAAATTGCTGCGCCGCGCGCGCGGTGGTGAGTCGTCGCTTTTTTGCTTCCAGCGACGATCGAACTGGACACGATGTTTAATATGCCTTTCCACGAACGTGGTGTACCACAGGATACGCAGATGGCGTTGGTGCTGCTGTGCCCTGACTTATGAAAGATGTGTTGCCTTCACTCGCCGTCTGCTAGCACCAACATCAGCAACAACAGCGGCAGCTGAATTTATATCGACAGCTTCACCATAACCGTTGCTCGTCTTGTGCCAGCTGAGAAAAGGTAGTGGCAAAGCGGACGAACATTTTAATGTTGCCATCCCGAAATACATTCAGTGTCAGGCTCACACTCACTTACACTGGCGCACACGTGCCTAACCATGGCACGCTCTTTGGCCAACGATAATAACAACACGTGCCCAAGATGGCTTCACCGACAGATGCTGCGCTCAAGGATATACCGTAGGATCGACACATAAACGGAACGAACCAGAAAAGCCAGCGAGTGAAGCAAACTGCTGACGATGAACCTGATATCGCCTCCTGCCTTTTGGTGGAAGAATTGCTACAGATTCAGACGACGGGGTCTTTACACAGAAAGTTGCGTAAAAACAGAAGAGGCTTAGTTCTATAGGGTACGATGTGTTTTAAAAGCAACATTTCATCACATGCCAACGATAAACGCACATGCCTCTGTCATTCCGACTGAGAGATGTTTTTATCATTATCGGTAGCTTCAATTGGACGTAAGATCGCTTAAATTTTTGAGGGGCCGTGCGAGCTCTCGACTCAATACTTTCACAATATTTTTGTTCTACTTCTGTTTAAAACTTTTTGATTGCCATGCCGGTTGTTGCCTACTATACACAATAAAACTTTGAACATTGCCCCTTTTGGAAGAAAAAGATCAACTTTGCAAAGCAAAGTAATTCATAGCAATTGCTTATTTATAAACAGATTTGAATTGCTTTTAAACACAACTTCTACGTACATTGTAAGGCAGACGTGTCCTGTTCTGCGAAGCGGTAGAATAATGCTTGGAAATAAACACGACTTGACGAGTAACTGACGTTTAATTAATGAAATTGAATTGCTTCTCCCATCTCCACTCTGTCTCCCATCTGTGCCGGGTAAAACAACAAGCTGCTGATGCCACACTCGGAATTAAGGAATATCGGAAATTTCATTATCGTCCCCGAGCTGTCACCATGGGGTTTTAGCTGCGAAATATTTGCTTTAAGTGAAACTCACTGCCGCTTTGCGTCCACAATCCAAACGCAGCTTTTAGGTAATCTCGTGCATAACAGATTTTTTGGCAAATTATTTTTGATAACAACACGTCAAGAGACGCACTAAATGATACGATTTCTTGGACAATTGGTATCTAAAAGCAAACAACTGGACATGCTGGTAAGGGTTAGTATTTTATTGTTGATCAAGATCTTAACTCGTCTTAATTACCGTAGTGTTATTCTTTAAGTTGAGGTAGCTTGGATATACCTTAGTAATACTATGATTGGTTTTGAAATTAATTGTCCTACATCAGCATCACAAATGTTTACACAATCAGCGAAACATGGGCCCAATCGCGGCGTTCGCTCAAACTCTAGTACCACCAGCAGCAGCAACAGCAGCTGTTCTGTTGGCTTGCATGATAAAAACACAGGAAGAAGGGAAAGGAAGTAGATAGCCAAAACAAGTCGGACAACGTATGACATTTTTGTCGGTTTTTTTTTTAAAGCGCCTATGTTTAGCGGCACTTTTTGTGTGTGCGTACGAGCTACCAAGATATCGTGGCATGTGCTTTTGAGCGATTGAAGGTCTGACCGCTCCATGTTCCAAGGTTTGACAGACTTTGCAAGGTGGAGGAACGATGGAAGTGGCGTGTGGAGTGTGTTCGCCTCAACTATACGTGGTGTTGGCGGGAAAAGGAAGAAAATGATCCATTTCCCATATGTTGGGGATTGGAGCTGGGCTAGTGGGCAAGGCTTAATGAAAGTACGCTTTATTTTGTTTGTGCATTTTGTGCTTTTCGAAAAGGGTTTCATTCGCATTGATCACCCCAACTCTTTTGGCGAAACAAGAATTATTGTTTGTAAGTGGTACTTTTCACAAACACATGTTTAAGTTTATAACATACACACATACACATGCAAAAAGAATGCAGCCAGCAGCAGCAGCGTACACATATTCGACCAGGAGACGACCACGGTGTTACACGGCTTCGAAAAGGGTGCAAATTCTCCCCGGGTGCGCCGGGAAACTCCGGGATAGGAAATTGAACAGGGAAAATTGAAGGGGACGGCGAGATAGGGTCGTTACACAGCCTGATCCTGCCTTTAGGGTGGTCCTTGGTTTCGGTCGAAGCCTGGAACTCTGAGCACACGATGCCGGCGGATGCGAGAGTGGCAGCGCGCATAATCCATTCGGAATGAATAATGTATTCCCCCAAGCTCATGCCCTTCCGAGACAGCCGGAGGGTTGTGCATGGATTGACCGTTGTTGCTGGTAGTCACTGTTGTCATGGGAGGCCTGCTCTGTAGCGAATGTGTGCGCATGTGTTGGTGCGTGTGTTGCGTTTTGTGATTTTCAGTTTTGCCGGTTTGTTGAATGTTTTGCTTACTTCTTCTTTTTTTTCACCGCTGAATGGTCTAGGACTCATTGATGCTTGATTTTACTCCCCGTCACCAGTTTTTTCAGGTGAAAACTCCTTTATACGCCAGTTCGCTGTATTTCATTGGGCTGCCGAAAACGTTATATCAAAGCAAGACAGCATGATTATAGGCGAAAGAGATAGCGACGGTTTTGATGCCAACGAATTGTGTTTTTTCGTTTGTTTGTTGGTTCTGTTTTGTTTGGGGTGGGGGTGCCAACGGATGAAAGAAAAATAAATGAATAAAGTTCTTTCCCCCGGAAGAAAATGAATGAAAAATCATTCGGGGTGGATGTCGTTTTGTTAGGGGGCGATTTTGTGGTGTGGGTTTGTGAAAGGGAGAGGGTGTAGGGTTTTTCCTTCGAATCATGGAGTAATTTAAAGTTTAAAGTTTTTTAAATAAAAATATGTATGTACAGTTTGTAATCGATGTGCCGGTATATTATACATCATACGTTTAAAAGAACACTTGCGACATAAGACCTTTTAACCCGGCTGCACACCTTCCTCGTGTCTCTTGTTGGTTCTTGCGATGGAGCAACTGTCGAGACGGTTGCGACCCAGACGAGTCAGAAGTATTTCGAAAATTCTTTGTTTAACTGCGTCTGCTGGAAATGTTTTTGAACCCTAGCGCATGGAGGTACATCGGTGTGTTGGTGTAACAAAGGTGCATTTGTATGTTGGACACACAAACACACCGCAGACACACACATACGCATGAAACCGTCCCGCTCAGTAAACAGTGCGCGGGCTATAAACAAACAAAATCAGCACAAACACTAGCAGCATCACTACCGCGCATGTCCAACGAACGCGAACGCGAGCGGAAGAACGATGGCGCTAACAAATACAGCTGCCTCGTCGCGTTGTTTAAGGGATATGCCGGCTTGGGAAGTACTGCGACGCGCACAGCGTGCTGGTTGGTGGGAAAGAGACAACGGAGCGATAGACAAGCATAGCAGCAGCACACAAAGCGAATAAAGATACTGTATGCGTCTACGAAACGGGTGTAAAATGGAACATTTGTCTTAAAAAGTGCGTTTGGAACTTCGCATTTCTTCGAATTTCTGTACAAAGAAAGAACATAAATCATGTTTGGGAATTGATGCTCAAAACCGCACGAGTTTTTGAGGCTTGCCGAAGCGGCTTGCCTGTTTTGTGTGTGTGAAAAAGGTGTGCGCTCGAGCGTGATAGTGTATGTGCGAAGGTGAATGTGTGTGTCGCAGCCAACGTTTGGAGAAGCTGATCTGCAGGCTTTTTACACCTTCCAGCGGTAAACCGTTTAATTAAAAATGTTTGACATCGCACAAGAGATGAATTTATTCAATGCTTAGCCACTAATTTTTTGTTGATGGGTTAAGGAGAATTTATTTATTTACATTAGTTGTCGCTTTACTTCGTTGACAGCACGTGTAATCGAACATTTAGCATGTGCAGAGAGAGCGAGCAAAATGTATTGGATAAGTGTGTGTGTGTGTGAGAGATGGCGAGTAATGGTGGGACGCGTTTCTCAGAAACATCGGTTCCAAACGGCAGCGCATTTAGCTACGCCGTCACTCAGTTTTGAGAGCCCGTCGAGCTAAGAGCAAGCGTGAGTTTTCGCTGCGTGCGTTTGCGGTTCAAGGAAACAAGCCCAGCAAGGAAGCGCCTTGTTCTGGAAGTGTGTGTTTTTTTCGCCTGACTTTGCAAATGGTTTTGCGACTAGCGTTTTAAGGATATTTTCGGAGCGAAGAGGTCGTTGGGGATACGATTTTCGCTGTTCGTCAATTACTAGGCTCAAGTTTACTTTCTTCGAACACATTGCGTTGCGGCTGGTGCACTAGGAACTGAAGTGCACAAAGAGTAGCGAGCAAGGACAATGTGGGAATTAGCAAAGACATTGCAAGGATACACTTAGTGCATGTGTGTGATAGCTGAGGATTGTGTTAGTATGTGCTAGCATTGGCCTTCCTGGACCCGTTCCAATCAAAGCCGTGAACCATGCGTGTGTTGTTGAGGCAAAGGTGAAATTATGTCTGTGCATCTGCAAAGACAGGCATTTTGTGCAGTGTTTGCTTGGATAGATATTTATTCCTTTTTGTGTTGAACACTTTTTACGGTGTGTGTGAAAAGGACTTTTCTTAAAAATGCTGCAAATTGTACATGTTAACTTTTTCGCACTCGGTCTACAACTGTCAGTGATATGTGGCCATATGTTTTGTGCACCATTATTCCGTACTCTTGCACCAGATTTTGCAGTACAACACCACGCATAGTGTATATCCAACGTGTACGCACTACGTCAGAGGTGAAACAAAGAGACGTATGCTTTGGTTGTGTGTGCGAAGTTTGCCGCATCGTCTGTTACTCTGAAATATCCTTGAAAAAGAGCGCAACAGGAAGCAGCAGTAGCGAATAGAGTGGGAAATTTAGGCGCAGCCGCTTGGTTTCGGTGGCATTTGTTCCTGGAAAAGCTGATATAGCTACTACAGAGCAAGAGAGGAGGTGTGTCGATATAAATTTCCGTCTTATCTCTTTGTGATGACGATGGTAGAATTCTATAGTGTTTTTTTCCTCGCTATGTGTGCGTGATTTTGATAAAAAGTGTTCTTGGCTATGATTTTCGGTCATGAAACAGAATGCAGTTGAATGGATTAAAAGTCTTTCTTGATTTGTGTATTTTTTTTCTAGAAAAAAAAAATCACAGATGAACGATTTTTGCAAAGCTGATATTAATACATGCAACACGTTTTCGACGCAAAATCGCGGTGAAAGAAGAATCGTATCAAACATGGAGTCTGGCAATTTCTATGGCAGTTTTAGTGGTATTTGTGTGATAAGCTTCTGTTGGGTCCTGGAAAGAGAGAACATTTCCTAAGGTCGTGTGATTGTAGTAAGTGTAGTGCGTAAGATGTTTCCCGCTATCATAACGAACCCTTACAAATGCCTTTCTTTGTTTATGCGTGTAATTTTAATGGTTAATGTACGAGTTGTAAAATCGTACGGAAATCATTGTGAATATTTTTAACGCTTTTATTTTATTTCGTTCAGATCAATCTTTAGAAATAGACGACAGAGTAACAAGAAAAAAAAACTAAATCGTTTAAAACTTAAATCGCTCTTGGCGTATGACAAGCGTGACAGTGGTGAATGCGTACCGGAAATTGTGATAAAGTGCGATAAAATATAGTGCGATCGCTCTGACCAAGTGTGTGGAAGGGGAAAAGAATAAATAAGCTAAGGTGACGCAAAGAAACCAGAACCCGTAACAAGGAAGATCCGCTGCGGAAGAATTCTTCTTCTTACGCATCATCACCATAACGCTTCGAATATCTGGAAACAGATCGGGGAAAACGGAAACAGAAGAAACCCCAAACGAAAACAACACCCGATCGTTGTCAAGGAGACGGAGCTTGGTGATTTTTAACCTGTGTGTGTCGCTCTGTGCAATACATGTGCGTGTGCGTACGTGCTGTGTTTGTGGTCTATTAGTTTCCTGTTTGAAAGGAACAGTTTGGTTGAAGCCGCAACAGTGAATGCTTTTGGCTATTGTTCCGTCGTTCGCTTCCTGGAATGTAAAGCAAGTTCTTTACGTGTTTGTGCGTGTGTTAGTGTTTGGATTTGGAAAGCGTTTGTGCGAATACAAATTGGAGCGTAATTAGTGATAACGTTGGTATCAACCATCAAACACGTACGACATTATATCCCCAACGTACTTGCGAGCTTTCACAATGGGCGTGTAAATGCTTACAGAGAAATACACACCTCCCAGTGCACCTGTTGTGTGCTGTCCCTAAGGATATTAGAGTGCCAAGTGAGATTAAAGTTCAAGGGCACAGGAAACAGTTACGACAAAAGCGGAGTGTAAAGCTCTAATGATTGCTGCAAAATGGCCACTTCGCCTACACCATCCTTAGATTCGCTACCGGGTGCATCGAATTCGATCGGTTCGTTCGGTGAACCAGCCGATTACTTGTCGGACTCACCGCTGACCACACTAAGCGGCGGCTCCGGTACGACCGGTTCATCTCCACCGGCGAGTGATTCTGCCATCTGTGACGACTTTGCGACCTCCTCCAGTCTCGAGTCCGCCCAATCGAACAACGGTTCGTCCGAATCGCTGTTTCCGCGCTGCACCGGCTGCAAAAGTAAGCAATCGGATGCGGTAGCCAAATGTATGGATTGCGATAACTTTCTGTGCGCCAACTGCGTTACCGCACACCAGTTCATGCATTGTTTCGACGGCCACTCGGTGTACCGGATTACGGGCGGTGGCAGTGGCGCTGGCGGTGTTAACACCTTCGGTTCAATCGGTTCGCTTGCCAACGGAACAATGGTGGCCAACACAGTCACGACGACAGCTTCGACGACGCCAACGCTGGGCGGTTTGCTAGGAGGGTGTCTCGAGGGTTCCGGTTTGCTTTCCGGCAACCTGCTCGGTGGTGGTGCCAGTAACGGCAGTACGGGAAAAATGCTCCAAATCGGTGGCTTTGATTCGGCCCATCCGAGACTTAGCTCGCTTAATCTGACCATCAAGGACGACGCCAGCAGTCTGGTAAAATCGATCATGAACAACGTGATAACGCCCCCGACATCGAACGGCGTGGGCGCACCAGGCAGTGGCAGTAACATCAGCAATGGCAACGGCAACGGAAACGGCGTCAACGGCAACAGCAGTAGTAATAGCAGCAATAGCAGCAGCAGCAGCAGTAGCAGCAGCACAAGCAGCAACAGCGGCGGCAATGGCAACAGTCTGCTGAATCAGGTCAACAGCCAGCTTTCGGCGGTGATGCAGCAATCGACGGGCTTGGGAACGGCGGATCTGTTGCTCTCGAACGGCCTTGGCAATGGTGGCGGTGGGGTGCTTAGCGGACTGCTGAGCAACAGCAACATCGGATCTGGTCTGGGCGGTGGTCTGCTGGGCGGAAACAATAAGCCCAACTATTTCTGCAAACGCCACTCTAACGAGCTGCTCAAGTTCTATTGCCGCACGTGCAGCGTTCCAGTGTGCAAGGACTGCATGCTGCTGGACCATCCGAATGGGCTGCACGATTGCGAGCACAACAGTGACACGACACCGAAACAGATCGAAAGCTTGCTGCACACCGTGTCGGAAGTGCGAGCCAAGGCACAGGATCTACGCTCGCTTATCAAGAACGTGGAGCACAACAGTCAGCGCATTCAGCTGCAATACCACAAGGCGCAGAATGAGATCGAGGATACGCATCAGTTCTACCGCTCGATGGTGGATGAGCGCAAGGCCGAGCTGCAGAAGGAGCTGGAAAACTTTTACAACGCAAAGACGGTGTCCCAGTCGGAGCTGCTGAACCGTAGCCAGGACCACGTGGACAAGATGCTGCAGAGCTGCGAATTTGTCGAGCGACTAACGAAATGTGCCGGTCCATCCGAGACGATCATGCTGCGCAAGTTCATGGAAAACAAGCTGATGCTCTTCCCGGCCATCACGAACGATCTGCAGGCTTCGTACGAGCTTGAGTTTGTTTCCAACTATCAGGCCATTCAGATCGGTGTGCGCAATACGTACGGCTATATTCGCTCGAATGCGGATCTTTCGAGCGTCACGACGAAGCAACCGCCCATAGCCCGTCCCACTTCAACAACCAACGGTGGTTCCTTGCTCGGCGGCAATCGCAGCGTCAGCCCATCGAACAGCAGTACCGGTAGCATGAATTTGATGTCCCATCATCATATCCGCGCTGGAGACAGTCTCATGAATGGCGGCAGCGGTGGAGCCCACCTGCTCGACCATCATTCGCACCAGCGCCATCAACAGCATCAGCAGCATCAACAACAGCATCAGCACCGATCGTATGGCGGATCGTTGGTGAACGGTGGCGGCCATGGTGTGAACGGTGGCGGATTGTCTACATCACCGCTGAGCGGATGCGGCACAGGATCCAGCATGGTCAACGGTCTATCGGCCGCTTTCGATACAACGAACCTCATCTCCAAACGGTTCAACAGTGCTAACAGCCTCGGCCCGTTCGTCGGCGAGCCATCGATTGGACAGCCCATCGGTAACGCGTACGAAAAGTGGAGCAATGGAGGTACGGCCGATTTGTTCAACAACATTACCGATCAGTACACTATCCCGCTGAACCCTATTGGTGGTGGAGGTGGCGGCGGTGGTGGAGCCGGTGGCGGTGGAGGCGGAAGCTCGGGCACCGGAGGACAGCAAGATCCATCGGCAGCCATGATCGACCTTACGGCGAAGCTGATGTCAAGTTCAATGTTCCCGCCGAAGAGTCAAATCAAGCGGCAGAAGATGATCTATCACTGCAAGTTCGGTGAGTTCGGAGTGATGGAAGGCCAGTTTACCGAGCCGAGCGGAGTGGCGGTAAACGCGCAGAACGATATCATCGTCGCGGACACGAACAATCATCGGATACAGATCTTTGACAAGGAGGGTCGTTTCAAGTTCCAGTTTGGCGAGTGTGGCAAGCGCGACGGTCAGCTGCTCTATCCGAACCGGGTGGCCGTTGTGCGTACATCCGGTGACATAATCGTGACGGAGCGCTCGCCGACGCACCAAATACAGATCTATAACCAGTATGGGCAGTTTGTGCGCAAGTTCGGTGCGAACATCCTGCAGCATCCGCGCGGCGTTACTGTGGACAGCAAGGGTCGCATCGTTGTGGTAGAGTGCAAGGTGATGCGTGTCATCATCTTCGACCAGTCGGGCAATGTGTTGCAGAAGTTTGGCTGCAGCAAGCATCTTGAGTTCCCGAACGGGGTTGTAGTCAACGACAAGCAGGAGATCTTCATCAGCGACAATCGTGCACACTGCGTCAAGGTGTTCAACTACGAGGGCCAGTTCCTGCGGCAAATCGGTGGCGAGGGCGTCACCAACTACCCTATCGGCGTGGGCATTAATGCCAGTGGCGAAATCCTTATCGCGGACAATCACAACAACTTCAACCTGACCATCTTCACACAGGACGGGCAGCTCGTGTCGGCCATGGAGAGCAAGGTGAAGCACGCACAATGCTTCGACGTGGCCCTAATGGACGATGGTAGCGTGGTGCTAGCCAGCAAGGACTACCGGTTGTATATTTACCGGTACGTACAGGTGCCTCCGATTGGTTTGTAAATGCATTGGCCCGGCGCCCTTTCAATCCAAAGTCTCTGTGACATCTTCCATGACGGTCGCCAAAAGAGGTAGGCATCCAACAGACAGGTTCCAAAGGCAATCATGTGGCAACAGTCGTCAACAACGCATGATGAATATAAGCAAGTGTCCCTATGTGTTATTTTGTACTAGCCGTAAGAATAATTTGATATTACAAAAAGCAAACGAACAAGCTACACACATACGATCCTCTACTGACGACACAGTTTTACACCGCTGAGTGTCCTGTTCTTTGTGGAACATCTGCTGGGCGCCGTCCGCTTTTTTTTGTGCAAACAGAACGAATTTGGAATAGAAAGTGCATCGACGAGATTTGTGATAGTGCTTTACCCAAACTGGAACTGTATTCTGCGCCAGGTTAGAAGATGTTTCGGTCACCACAAACCAGTTGGTCAGCAGAATAAGCTTCACGTGCAACAATTGTTGTGTACCACAACACGCAGATATCTCCAAAACTTTGGTGTAGTGCCCGAGAATCGAAAAAAAAAACATGCGCCAACTTCAACATGAGTAGGGGTCAAACGGCCAAAGGATTAAAAGTGAAATGAAACTACAAAATATGGTATAATGTTTAGCGGCTGTCAGGAATGTGTACAGAATTGGACAATTTTTCATACATGTATATATATGCTAGTTTATATATATGTGCGTATGAATGTATGTTAAAATGTGTGCGCGTGCTTGTGTATTTAGAAGCGATCGAGTTCAACACAATGCTCAGAAGGATATGCATCGAACAATCAGACTTGTACTGAATAAACAAACAGGTAAGCACTGTTATGTGGAATGTAATGCGGGAATGTAATTTCAAGCAATAGAATGAGTCAAATTAATGCTTTGTTAGGAAACTAATGCGAATTAGTAGGGGCAATAAGTAAACCTATGAGAATTTCATATCCTTCTATGTTGTCCAACTCTTAATAGAAACTTCTACCATAACCATAACAGAAAATAGACAGTTTAGTCATTAGTTATTTGAACAATCTTCCCAATACTAAAAGAAATCGTTAAATTTGTGTCAGGAATGTTAGTGTTCTTACCAAAGCGAATTCAATTAATGTATTTTCCCCCATTCTCCGTTTTGTTCAATTTTCAGATCTCCATAAACAAAACAGTCAACCGAAAACGAAAAGATTGTTTTAGCATCGCTAAATGTAAGCCTCTTTGTCAAGTATAGTGAAAGTTAGTTGGCGATAGTTATATCGTTGGCGCAATAACATGATGAACACAAGCATTAAAAGGACGAACGAAGAAAGGAATACTAGGACGGCAAGTAGTAAGCGCGGCAACGAAAGAGAGTGAGGCGAAGACAGGATGAGAAAGAGAATGGTCATCATGCGCTTTTATTATATTGCAAGATTGTTGTTGACATATCGAATTTAGCACAATACTTGTGTGCCAGCTGTGCTGCAGCTGATACTGCTGAACTGCTAATGAACAGCGCGCACACACACACACACAGATACCTATGCAGGACGTATACAGTCGTGAGAGGCGTGCAGCATTTTTAAGCAGAAACAGCGAATCATCTTGATTCCGCAGAACATAAAACGCAAACGTCAACGTCCAACGTGTGTGTCCCCGTTATTCAAAGTGTGCGTCCTGCGCAGACAGTCTTCTACTAGGATCTTCTTCGCTGTCGGTACCGATCCAGTCGCGATACGGTCGTAAGAAGCATCCGCGACAAGTAAGATGTTTGTTTGACCTGTTGATAAGATCCCACCCAGGTTCTCAATTGCGTAGTAGATAATGTGTTTTTAAATTGCGCGATACAACTAAGTTTTTGTTTGTTTTTATAATTAACTTTATTTTTATTATTATTATTATTATTATATTATGTTAGCTGTGCGACAAAAGTACTGTTTGAAAATGATATGTTTAAAGTTGTGTATAATCGTATAGTGTTGGTGCCCTTGCAACAATAGAACAAAGATAGACCCGTGAAATGCAAGTGAACCCTCTTTAAATAGCGTCTGCTAAGCACCATTAGGGCGTCTGATTTTGCTTGACATTGAAAGTATGACGAAAATATTCACCTCCCATTAGAGTTATCGAAATGTGAGACTGACTGGATCAAGTTCGTGCTAAGGGCAACTTTTGATTACAGTTCCACGAAAGGGGAAGTCGCAATGGAAGCGACTTTCAATTTGACTGAATTGCTTTGCGCAGAAGACTATTGTTGAAATGTGTTAGTCCTTGCTTAATATATTGTAGTAATTAGCCTTTGATTCGACGTGTTTTGTATACGTGTTTTTTTTTACTGTATCAATAATAGTCACTTCTCGAAAGAGTCCCACACAAAACAGTACGTTGTTTCGACCAAACGGTCATTTCCAAACGGAGCGGAGAGTAACTCTGAAAAAAGGTACTAAACCAGACAGGGAGACAAACAGAACTTACTCGCTCAAACATTTCTGGTCAGCATCAACACGTTCTAGGCTTAATGATGATAATGATGATCGTTCAACAGATCTGCATCGAGAGTCAATGACAATATTGACATTACTACATTATACACGGTGAAAGTCAGTTTTGTCGTATTGGTTAAGCAAAATTGTAATAGAATGTTTGAAAAAAATTGTGTGCGGCTAAAATTCGGTGCAAACGTGCGCTCTCGAGCTGATCGAGAACTACTTAAACAAAGACAACAAACTACCAAAATTGCATGTAAAAATTATTATTCCTGCAAGTTAATCTTATCTCTTCTACATAACGTAAGGCGCAAGTTGAAACACTTTTTTGTTGAATGAATGAAGAAATTCTTTTTTTGATTCGGTTACGGCATAATAGCATCAAAATCAAGCGACCACTTTTTAAAGAAATACCATGCACACAAAAATTGGTTTGAAAGGTATTGCACTTTAAGTCACCTCATTTACCAATCGCAGCACAAAATTGAACTAAACAAATTGGTTGCTTATGAAACACACACTAGGGAAAAAAACTAGCTGAAAACGATGGATCAACATAAAACTCATTACTAAACGTTAGTAGGTATATTTAAAAAGAAATATTTAGAACAATTGTTAAATCCGCGTCCCCTTTCATAAAGCAACTGATGAGCACTAAAAAGCGTGATAGAGTCATTTGACTGGAATTGCATGCATTTTATTTCATGAAAGGCGACCAGCACGACAAATCGGGTTTCTATTTTGTTATCTTTTCCCGATCGCAACAAACGATTGCTTTTAACATGTACAATGTACTAGTTTTCGAATATGCTGTTCTCTTGTCGGTCGCGACAAACATTTTTTGCTGTGGTATCGCAAAAAAAAAAAACCCATAACGCAATCAGTGGGACAGTGAGCAATCCAACTGTATGTTGTTGTGGCAAATGGTGCGACGGAATCGTGCAAATTCCTATTTGTTTGTAGTTTTCATATTTTAGCTCTTCTACGATGTTGCATTGTTTTTACCCATTCTAAGACTTCTATTTATTTAATGTTTGCCCACACATTACTCTCTTTTAAGATTCAGTTTCAGTCTGAGTGCGTTTATGTTATATGTGTACTCGCTCTCTCTCTCTCCCCCCCCTTTATGTAAATTGAGACCCTTTTAGCATGATCCATTTTTGATTTAAATAAAAAGCTTGTTTCCATTTTTCATTCCTAGTAGCACAATATACGTAAGGTAGGCGAGTATAGAATTGGTTTTGTGTTATTGGCATCGTCGTAAAGAATGCAATTTCTGCTGGATTCGCTACGAACAGAAGTAATCAGCAGTTTCGTAGAGAAAACATGCTTGCATTGCTAACAAAAAATAGTATACAATAGTTTCAAGAAATGCGTTTGAATTAAAAACCAAATGGAGCAGGCAAACATTGCATAAAACATTGTTTTGTTTTGCAGAACGTTCGATTGCCATAGGTGAAACGCGATCAATGTGCGTAAAATATACAATTGACCACTCCTTCTCCTTCTCCGCCTCCGCCTCCCCCTCATACACACACAGTGCAGTATTAAGAAATGTTTTATCTTGTCGTTTGATGAGCTTTTATGTAATAAATTTTCTGTTGTTTTTTTTTTGTGTAATAGGACAAAGAATAGAGGACCACATACGCTTGTCGATGATCGTTTGTTACATTATTTTTAAATTCCTAAACGCGTGCTTAATGTAAGAGCTCAGTATTTTATACACATTACACATCTAGTTACTTAGCATAAGATGTTCCCTTTGCCCCAGGACGTGTTTTATTATTATTCGCGTAACTACGTTTAAGTACATCCATCCGTGTCTGAGCTTGATGCTTCATGTAATGTGTCTCTCTCTCTCTCTCTCTCTCTCTCTCTGACGTAGAGCCGTAGAGTATTTGTCCTAGTTTATGTTAGCATTTCGATTGTATTATGTTTTAGCGATCCGCCGTCGTCTACTTACTGCATTTAAAAACCCGGAACGGCTCGATGCCCACATCGTGTGCCCTTCCCTTTTAAGCTATAGTATTAGTTATATTGCCGATGTTTGTTGGTTATGTTGATCTTTGTGTTGTTAAATTATAATGCTTAAGTTTTTGAGTTTGATGAGTTTGCTTAATTAGTGTGAACAGATCTTGAAAAAAAAATACAGGAACAACTCTCGATTATCAAGTAATTGTCCCAGGCTCGATTGTATGCAACCATCCATCCTTTGCAAATAGCAATAGAACACGCTTGCCAGATACAAATATAGAAAAGAAAAGAAGAAAAAACCCCATTAAACGCAAGAAAGCTTTGTTGGCTTATGTTTTCAACAGTCGGATTTTCAACAGTCCACATACGGTGCCGGCGAAACATCATGACTGTAAACACAAAAACATTCACTCAATGCACTGACGTGTGATGTGCAATCGACTGATAATCGGTAGTGGAAATGAAACGTCAAAACAGAACACCCAAACCTTGATGGCAAAGCGTTGCACACTGAGAAAGATAAGGAAGATACTGATGCGTTTCTTTCGAACTTTATTTAGTTTTGTTCGTTCATTACTCGTATCTCGCAATGACTTTCTTCGTTCATATCGACCGAAAAGCGAAAAGCTACTGTTAGGAGTTTATAATGATTATTATTATTTTTTTAAGTATATCTTTTTTGATGATTTATAAAATAATTTAAAAGATTAATAAAAGTGTTGTTTAGTCAAATTTCATCACTGGATTATGTTTTTTTTCTCATTTCTTCATCTATTTTTTCAACCTTTCATGTTTCCTTAACAAGCACTAATCTCCTTACCACTTGATTAACATGAACTAACATACGAATTACTAACTCATCCTCAAAAACTAAAACACTACACTCTTTTAAACCAACATGCAGGTTCGACGAACATGTTTAATTTGGTGCTAACAATTTTATGTTTACGCAAAACAGAAAGATCAATACCTTATCAACGAATGAGTTTTATCGTTGGTTTAAATTCCTTTTCCATTCCTTCCTTTTTTAATTTGTTTGTTTTCGTAGTCGTTTTATGAGTGGGTGCATGTTTTAATCGTAGAACTGTTGGAAATCAAACACATGAATGGGTTTGAACAATGTAACATCTGTTTTTTCTCCAAATACTAACCATTTAACTATTTGTGCATGTATGTATGATCCCTTGCATAAGGAAAAGATGACATGGTAGAAACTAAGGATTGCGTCTTGACGAAACTTTGCAATCGTCAAGCAAAACACGGCCATCGCTGCAAAACGGAGGTTTGTCGTTGCTAATAATAGTTGCACTCTGCGCAGCGAGTGACACTTTTTCAGCAACCTAAATTAAATAGTATTATAACATTCTTTGTGGACGTGTTTACCTTATCATAAGTGTATCGCGCTGTGCTTGCTCTTATTCATGTTTAACAATAAAACTTATTTGTTCTATTTTTATGCTACACTTTGCTGAAACGTTTAGAATGAATTTTCTTATTATCTCCTAGAGACATGAAGCTAACCTTATGATAGTAGAAGCAATTGAATGCTTAACACGCGCTGCTATGTTTGAACATTATTTACCCGCAAAACAAACGGTACTTTAAGCAAGACATTAAAACATGTAAAACCAAGGGATGCAAATACTCTACTAAAAGACTGTCATTCTTTGTATGTTTGAAGAATTTAGCTATTAGAATGTACGAGTTGGTACTTATTTATTTTTCGGGTGGGATAATTAAAGCATAAACACACTTGTTCTATGGGAAATGATAAATGTCTGCAAGATGAAAGAACACAGTGCTGTTCCAAGATGTAATATTTTGGAAGCATATACACATAATAACATAGGAAAACTGAAGCACCCTATCACACAGTCACACTAAGAAAACAAAAAAAAAAACGGCGATCGAGGGTACTAAATGGAATCAAAGGTATTTATTCATCTTGCCACACATTGGAGCATGGAATACTGAGACGGGTTATTTGGTGTCGGTTGTTCTTACCGTTCGGCAGATCAACCAGTCAACTGCGAAGTATCATACACATGATTTTTGCCAACGAAACCGACAAGATCTATTCAAATACGCACACACCAGCTACCTACATTCAATTGATATCACTCAAAACCACGAGGTTCCCAATTGCGTGTGGTGTGGTAAAAGTGAGGCAAGATAAGGAAATTACAACCATGTTGCTGAGGCACGGTTTGATAGAACGATAAGGGTATTGATCGTGCTACTCTTTCACAGCTTACGGTATCGTGTTGTAAACTGTATAACTGTATGAGACGGTGTAGTAAAGCTAGGACGACGCTAGTTAGTTGTAAGAAAAATGAGATTTCAGCTGCATGCATCAGAGTGTGAGTGTGAGCATCCTGCCACCTACGTAAACGGCAGTGATGGTTTCCGATGAATGCAGTGCAATGTGCAGTGTTTTTCAGCAAGACATGACACGAGCGCAACACATTTCGTAACAAATTTACGTCCTTAGGCGGGGAACAACAATACAACACATAAATCAACAAAAAAAAAACAACACTACAGTCTGATAAAGTAGCGGCGCCTGGGTGGCAGTTGCTGCGTATTTTCGTGCGACCCACGCTGTCGACGCGAGTCAGATTTGCAAGTATGACAGAACTGTATATGCAGAATGCTAAAAATGCCAAATAACTGTAACTTTAACGCATAAGTTAAGTTACTGGAGGATGTTGGAAAGCGGCGAGCAACAAACTAAACATAATCACAATCACTAAAATTGACTCGGTTTTTGTATGAACGGTATTACAACTATTACTAACATTATTATTATTATTATTATTATTATTATGATTATTATTATTCCTATTGCTATTATAATTATACTGATTATTGATAATCAATATTATTCATCGGATTTGTAAGCCGATATCACAGTGAACAACACAATGTCGTGGTTGGTTCGTCTTTTGCGAAAAAATAATACAAAACCCACGAAGCTCGTGTGTGTGTGTGAGAGAGAGATAGATGGGGTAGAGTTACTGTTAAAAAACCCAAGAGGAACACCGGTGACACTTTCAAGCCAACAGGAAATCATAATTAGACAAAAACAGAACAGCAACAGAAAGGAAAGCTGCTCTAGTGGGTTGATTGTTTGAGGACACACATTAAGCAAGAATATTTTCCAGTGTTTGCCGTTTTACTCGACAGGACATGAGCGTCGAAAAGAGGAAAGACTGAGGTGATGAAAGTCGACGCGCGGTGTATAGTTTGTTTCAGAAATGTAAAACATTAACCAATTCTAGTCTTACCGCCATCCACATGAATATCGCCAATATGGCTTTAGCATAGTAGTTATCATTATCTTTATCATAACCAACTCGTATTATCATCCTCATCGTACTCTAATCATCATCGTCACGGTCATCATCGCATACTCATCTCACCAAATAAAATCGCACACATTGTCTGCATCATACATCATACTGGCATGTTTTCCTTATTTATCGTTGTTGCATTTGGTACCTTTTTTGAAGTTTACTTTTCATCACCCATACACCTACACACGTTCATCGACGATTTTTCATCCCCATCATGTTATGTGCGTATCGCGCGTAACATACATCTTCTATTTTTCCACTGATCAACTCATGTAGTGTTCATCGCATTATCCATCACACCGCCAAGTTAAAAAATCCCCGACTTCGTTATCGTTGCACGCGTTTTTCAATGAACAATTGTTACGGAAGTTCGATTGCTTCCACTGGGCGAAACAAAACATGGGGACTATCCTGTTATACTTGAACTTAGAAGACGCTCGGCGGGTTTGTCTTCGACCAGTGAAGAACGCTATCATTCAAACAAGGTGCTAGAACCGTTTTGGAAGTAACAGAAAATGCAAAAAAAAAACATGATTGTTGATGTAGTTAGGTTTCTTTCGAATAACTCTTAAGACGATGATGTTCGGATTGTTAGTTTTGCATAATCTACCCTCGGAAAGTTTAATTTATGCTGTGTAAAGCAACCGGAGCTGAGAGAGAGTTCATTAGAAATGTGTTGTATCAGTACTTTTCGTTTTAAACATCGGCAATCTTGGGTAGGAACAGTTTTATTAGATTTAATTATTTGCTTAAATTTCTTCCGAACGGGTACATCGAATAAAAATCGAAAGAAAACGTTATAAGCCAATTTTTGTGCAATGCAAAGAAAAAAAAACGAAGGGATCCCTTTGAACGACGCATTTCATTCGTTAATTGGCCAACACGATCGTTTCATCTCGTGTAGTGAACATATAGAGGAATTTTAACGTGCACCTAAACGTTGGTTTTCTTTTGCGAAACGTCTCCATCCAGCCACTTTAAGAAAAGAAATGTTATACGCTTGATATGATGGGAGGGTTAGTCTTTCGACCGGTGAGGGAATCGTAAGCATATTTTGTTGCTTCAGTCACAACTAAATAACAAAGCATTAACCGTGTTGTAAAGCGTTTGTTTCGTAGAAGTAGTTTCAAGCGTTGTACCGGTAATGAAACATGCACACGAAAACAATCATATTATTAAACTTGCAGTATATACACGTATGTAAACTAACGGAAAAGGTGTTGAAATACGAATGGAGAATGTGGTTGCGCGCTAGGGGGGAGAGCAATGGTTTGTTTCTGGTGACAAGGCTGAACAGTAGAAAGAAAACGATTAACCAATAATACATGATGCAAACAACACAAGCCAACAATACGTTGATAGAGGTCAGTTTCCGGTAAGGTGTATTTAATTTACAATTTCTTGGTTTTATTCGGTAGTGTGCGAGAGTATGGATGGACGAGATCGGGAAGGCACACACGTTTGTTTGGGAGGAAAACTCCAGGCACAAGTAACTGTTCCTAGGAAGACAATTGGCGGGATTGTGAGCGAACGCTGTGGGAATGTGAAACATTATACTAAAGAAAACATGCAACATATATAACATTATATATACAACATACATATATTTTTGTATTCACGATTTCAAATGGAGAAAAACAGTGTGGAAAACAAGGGAAGGGAAGTAAACGTAACGCAAACTAATGAAAACGAAACCCCCTACATCTCTGTCTATGAATGTAAGCCAAACAGATTTTCCAAAAAGGACTAGAATCAGACAAACACAAAAAAAAACAAACAATAACAAAACAATATAAAACTCGCAAGCGTGTGTAAAGTTGATCAGTTGTACGCATCGTAGTTTATGCTTGCAGCAAGGAAAGGAGGATGGGCTCGTGTATGTCGACCAGGTGTAGCAGCGACATTAATGCGTTGAGATTAGCGTGATAACGCTGAAGGAAAAAAAGGAAACGTGAAACAGCACCAGGTCGTTTGATTGATCATTTTTACCAGTTATAAATTGTTCCGTTTTGTATGAACGTAAGGAGCAGTAATTAAGCAAGGATATCATGTTGTGTGCTACCGGTGGAAGCAAAACCTTTGGTTTCTACACTTTTACGCGGGGTGATACATCGATTGTGTCTTCAGCTTTTTGTACCATCTAATTGGAATCGATCGATCGAGTCACAGGACGTAGAGGTGGGGTGGGTGAACATACCAAGCGAAGCAACAATGATAGTTCTGATAACTTGTTTAGGGAATTTAACTACCTTACTACGAAGAGAATGGACATCAAGCCACAACTGTAGCGTCAAGGAACAAGGCCAAAGCAACGAGGTCAAGCGAAATATAGCAATCTTACAATGCTACATACAAAAACTATTCTGACAGAAACACGAAAAACGCAGTGGCACATACACAAACACTTGCCTTTACACATACACAGAAGTGCTGTATCGCGTGGATTACGGTGAAACTTTTATCGTCCATGTCCAAAATACACATTTCAATATAGAAGTCCCAAAATAGGACAAGAACTACTGCATGAGTGCAAGCGATCATCTATTTGATTATTTAAGTGCACTTTATATGATCCCGGCGACCACTGCAGTCCACCTCAATCCATTCATCCTGCCTCTCATATGCGTGCGTGCGCGAGCTTTCGGTTTCATCTAGCCCAGTTTCACTGCTGGAGCGATGTATGGTGACCGCCCAGAGCAGAGCAGAGCAGACAGGCTGGCTGGTTGGCTGGCTGGCTGGCAGGCTGATATGCTAGCTGGTCGGCTGGCTTGTCAGGCCCAGACTTGCTCTCGTAACATTATGTAATGCGAATTGCATGAGTAGCTGCCGTGCCTGCCAGCATAACTGAGACCCCGACCCAGACGAAAGAAAGCACACATTTCTTCGATATATGTGTCATGATATCACTTTCCTCTTTCACAAATTTTCTCGTCTCGCCTTTCTCCCGATTTCCTTGTACCAATAATGGGTTGAACGAGCGCAGAAGGAAAGCAGAGGGAGCGGGGCTCTCTGTCTCTGATGTACCCACAATCATCAGCCACTCATTTTCCATGCCGTGTCCACTTCTTCTGCACAATACGAAACGATAAGTTTTTAGTTCAAACATCATGATCGATCGGGGGTCCGGGTTCCATTTATCATATCTAATGTTTTCGTCGACAGCCAAATGAACATTTGGTTATCTATTTGGCATTGGTCCGCCCGAATGCTTTGCCGGGGTAGAATATGTGGTTGGTAAACAACGCTTTTTACTTATCAATCCTCACAACCTTTGTGAACTTTCTTAAGCGTGTAGCCCACCAGCACCCTTTCTTCTTTCGTTAGCATCGTTGAAGAGGTTCTTTTATTTCCTTTTTGATAACTTTTTTCGCTTTCTTTGCGCACCGCTGCTGTGGTTCATTGATGATGTACACAGCAGAACACAACACCTTTTTTCCGGTTCACCACAAACAGTTCTCAGTGACAAGAGAGCGGGGTAGAGGGAGCAGGGTAATAGGGAAAAGAAAGGAGGTCAAACGAGAATTGTACTGCAACAAGTTAAACTTCTTTTCGCTTCCACCCAATATCTTGACCCATCGCCTTCTCCACCACGGTTAGCTCATCGCCGCTGAGTCCAAGAGGCAAGTTGAGTGCGTAAGTGAGAAACCGAGAGGTTTTTTTGCCTCATCTTTCTTTTTCCATTACTCCCCCTTGCCATCCTCCTGTTGTTAACATTTCACTTTCTTCCCGGTGGCTTTCTTCAAGTTGCCATGCTGCATCATCTCGAAACGTTTGTTTACATTACTGCCCGATGTTCAGTACCTTTATCTTCTATTTTTGTCTTGTGTTTTATTCAAAAGCCTTTTCAAGCAACAAATTGGTCAATAGCAAGCATAAAACTGTTTAAACATCTTTAATATGATAAATTTATATCGTGCAAATAGCTTAATGATATTTTGGTCACCGCAATAGCAACCGCGATCGGTTCCAGGTACCCGGTATGGAGGAAAAAAAAGTTCCGTATCAGCAAAAGGGCGCTTTTTCTTTTTTAACGCGGCCTGGTCTTTGCTCCGTTTGAACACTGCTGAGTGTCTGCATGTCGCGAAGGTTTCCCGCGATAGATACCCGGGTTCGCGTGTTTCTACCATTTTAACTAACACTACGCCCTTTCGAATGCCATGCTCGGCCGTTTGTTGATGAAACCGAAATCTGTTACCAAGCATGAAGTGTATGACGCGAACCTTGTGTGCTTTTTTTCTCTCTCTGTTCCTTCACTTACTTTCTTGCTCGATGTAGTGCAGTGGGTCTTTTTTTTTTGCTATGCCAACGAGCGGTGCCTCTGCAAAGAAAACGTACGTATTACGTACACCACCGTTGCCAAACAGCAGAAATCGCGGGCTACGTGTGGCTGTCGCCAATGTGGATTATTATTTGCAGTCTGGTCTGTGTCACACCGGAGGCTCTCCAACCTCACGTTCTTGGGCGCGGTATAAATCGCGAATGTGCGCCATATGCTAGCGGGTGTTGTCCCACAGCTGCACAACTGGGAACCGTTTGCTTTTTTTGACGGGTATATAAATTTGGCAAAGAAGCAGTTTGAAATTGTTGAACTATTTTTTTTAACAGTGATCGTAGAAAAATTATCCCAGTATGTTTGGAGCCTTATTGGGAGTGGATATTTTCATTGTGACTGAATACGTGTAAGGACGTGTTAAAAGCATTGCACACCAAAGCGCAACATAGAGTTAACATAAATGCGTAGAACAAACTCGATGGGGCAAGTTTTCATTGATAGAAAGCAATATGCTTCTATGCTTCGGAAGATGATCAGCTGTGATTCGATCAGGTTTTGGACCATTGCTACGAAAGAACGTTTGGAGAAGTTCCATGTAAACCGGTTTTCAAATTTGAAACACGTTTTTAGAAATGTGTGTGTGTATGCATATATGCGTTGCTGTGGTGTTTCCGGCAGCTGCTGCTAGAAGCTGTTTGGCTGGATTCAGCATTTATTGGAAGATTCGTCACAGGTTTTCACAGATTAAGGTAATTTCGCTGGAGTAGGTACAGCTCAACATTACCTATCATACGACACTGCAGGATGGACGTAATAGCTCAAGTATGAAATTTGCGTGCCACACGTTTCGGTAAGGCTTCATCAAACACAGTTGCCGAACTAGTTGATCCTTCAACACTGCCCCTCCAACACTCTCCCTCCTCAACCCTTCCGTAAAAGGGACCGAAACAGACGTAAACTATGTCAACAACGTTACGTGAACTTGAACTAGCTAGCGGTTTACATTCGTGGAGCATTTCGCACGCGCGCGCGCGCTCCCTGCGACTGCGGCACGATATTTCCGCTTCGCGAGGTTTTTTCGCGCGCATTTGTGTGTCTATAACTTTTTTATCTTCTCTTTTTTCGGCTCAGTTCCTCCACGTTGTGTCACCCAGTGTGTGTGTGAGTGTGTGGGATGTTTAGAGCACGCTTAAACGTGCACGAAATACCGCGTGCTCTTCTATTCGCGCTACACGCAACAAGCCTTCTTAGTGTGGGTCAGGAATGAGGAAGGGAGGAAGGAAGGGTGGCCCAAGTGTAACGAGCGCTCTGCATGTGAGAGAGGCAGAGTGGGAGCCATTAGGCGGCGTGTGGTGACCATGTGTGGGCTATAGCCCGCGATCCCCATGATCGCCATCGTCATCCACCATGGTCACCCGGTTTCGTTTGTCGTCACCTTGCCGTGTAGTACACCACCCATCGCCGGTTCGAAATGCGACTGACCGGAATTGTCCCTGGTCACAGCCAGACGCACTGTTTGCGCTTTGTTTCGAATTCGCTACCGGTTCGGGACATTTGAAGGCGGCAACCGGACTCGCGTCGCCGCTACGCATGTGAAGCGCAGGGGAGTCCTGTGCCCTTTTTTGTGAGTGGTTTACTGTCCAGTGTGTTGCTCCCTGACTAGCGCATTACGGTCACCCTTTTTCATATGTGTGCATGGACGCGAATGAGTGCGCTTAGCCACGCACACAAGCGCGCTGGTCGCTTATGTCCCATGGAATCATTCACCTTCGATTGCTGTGTGTGCGCGCGCGCGTGTCGCTGACCTGCATCAAGTCTGCTGGGACCGTCCCGTGTACATAGCGAGCATGGCACGCTGTGCGCACTCTTTCACTCTCGCTTGCGATCGAGCGCGCGCGCGGGCGAGTCTGTCGCCGAACCGACCGGACGGGTATGGATGGAACCGCGTGCGCGAAGTTAATTCTGGTTCTACTCGCGGTGGGGTTGCTGCGCGGTGGGTAATTCCTCGTGATTTTAGTTCTACCCCCTAGTTCACGACTCATCCGATGCGGAAGAGTGATCACAGTTTGGAATATGTGCGCGAGGAGCTCAGGTGGCGCAAGGGGAGCTCGTTTAAGGGGTACATGTTTGGAATTATTTTCCCATCGCTATTTACCACCGATTTGGAAGAGTGTAAGATCATCGTGTAGTTTCTTCCTCTTTCGCTTTCCTCTCTTTTTCTCCCTTTATATCGCTCTCGTTTACTCTGGTAAGATTATTTATGATACGGTTCAACCCGGAATGGAAGGCAGAATGGACCAAACCAGAATAATCCATAACAGAGATCATCGTACTGTGTGAAATCGAAATGAAAGGAAGCAGCGCGTTTTATCCTCGCACACTTCCACGCGTTTTCAACCACACCATGCACATCCAAACGTTGGCCCCATCCGCTGGTGTGTGCTGCGTTCATTGGTTTACATGCGCTGCTCGAGCTATGTAGCACTGTGCCAGTGCCAGTGCCTCCCAATATACAACATTCGTTCCAGCAGCTTGATTTGATTCACCATTCGTTCTCTTGAGCGACGCTTCGCATATTTCCTTTTTATGTGGCTAACGACTTTACCAGCACATTTGGGGGCCCCCTCGTCCCAAGCAACACACTGATCGAACCCTAGAGAAGAACCTGATGTGCGCGTGCAGGGGATGATCGTGATGGGACGAGAATGATCGAGTGTAGATTTTGATGGAATACTTTCCTCCGAATATTTGTTTCTCACTTTCCTGCGTTTCATCCAGCAGTGTTTGTGTTTTATGTTTCTTCTTGCTCTCTCTCTCTCTCTCTCTCTCTCTCTCTCTCTTCGTCCGATTTTTCTCCCTTTTTCTGTACCGTGATCTTGTGCTGAAAGAAATGAAGATGCGTGCTGTGGGTTAAATGTACCAATGCAATGCAACTGGAAGAAGTCAAATTCCAAGACCGCAACATGAGCGTTTAGTTTTGGGACATGTTTAGTTCCAATATGAAAGTGGCATTGAAAAGAGTTTATGCTACATTTTAGCCAGTTTCGATTGTAGTGTTACATACATTAACTACGAGCGGAAACTTCAGCTTTTGCTTTTTCTTTCCATTTCATCACGTAATATGTCTGCCTCCGGCCTTCTAGTTCATAAAAAGAGGAACATTTTATGGCTCTCCCCAGTTTGGAATCAAATTTCCCTTTCACTGATGTTTCACCAGTGGATAGCAGAGACCTACTGCAGCACTGTGTGTTCAGAACTGTTGTAGAAGAAAAGGAAGCCAACACTCTAACCCTCCGATAGTCAGACGTAATGGCGCGAGAAGTACCCACAACCTGCCATGTATGAACAGAACAGCATTTTAAAAACAGTCTTGGCCAACGCAATGTACGCTGAGCCACATGGGATGGAATATTTTCTATTTTTGGCGATATATTGGTGGTAATGCAGCCGGGACATATAGCCAACATGGCGTGATTCTAACTTCAGGATGCATTCTAATGTTGTCGCCCTGTATTTTTGTGTTTCTCTTATGATGCATTACGATCATTCGTCTATGGTGCGATTAAATGATTGATGAACAAATATGCACAACTAATGCACTTCGGTTTGACGAAAAAAAACATCACACGGCAATGACATTCATACACACAAAATCATTGTGTCGCATAAATTTCAAATCAAAAAGAGAGAAAAAAAAACCAACATGCTACACTAATGAATGAAATCAAACGAAACTCACAACACCAACAACACCACCACCATCGCGCACCATCATCTCGATGAGTAAAACGGTATTTTTCTCGCGTTGCTTTTATCAGGTGAACTTAGCGTAGTTTGAAAACATTTTGAAAATATTACAACTCTACTTAAAAACAACACCATTCATGAGGCGAGAGAGAAGATGGACGAAGGAAGATGACGGGCTAGCCGCATAATAATTATTAGGGAATCTGGTGCGTGTGTCGATCTCCGATCCGATCGCGCGCCAGAGTTACGAGGGAGCAAAACGCAAAAGGAAATGCAAACACACTGAAATAAATCAACATGTAATTCCGATGGTCAATTATATTTACTCTAGTAACGTTTTAAAATCCAACAATCCGTGAACAGCATTTACGAAGGACGAAGGGGAAATACAGGAGATCAATTCAAAAGAAATATGGAAAAAGGAAGACGATAGACGCACTGATCACTAAAGGATCGCCAACTATTAGACACGTTGATCCGCAATAATGTCTCGTGTGCGTGTATACATTTACTCGATTGTCGCATTCGTTGCAAAGAATCTTGACTAGCGGATTCTTCTTTTAAGGGGTAGTGTATAATGTTAATAAAAGTCTTATTAGAACAATCTGCATGATTCAACTCTAGCTTAACGATCGAGGTATTGGTATAGTTCCTTTCGTTAAACGATGGAGCTCAACAATACCGCTTAACATATTACATGTGGTAAGGTGTCAAGCAGTGGGCCTGCACTTAGCTGGTGGTTGAAAAAAAAACAACAGGAAAATATCAACAACAACCAAAAATTCTTCACTGATCCTAACATCACACCTGTGCATTGCGATGATCAACAAAGAAACGTGGATCTAAAGCTTGCTAGCAGCGATTCATATTCGAAAGCGAAACTGTCAACTTTGGGGCTTCTCTTCATTCTAACACATATACAATCAATCAATGATTCCGTGTAAAATAGTATTGTTAAATTTTGAAACAAAAAAAAATCGAAAACTATAAACTGGTAAAATAAAATACATATCTTGTGGAACACTTGTTGAACATTTACATTCATGTTGTTACTAAAAGAGAGGGAAGAAAATTAAAAACCATGCTGGAGGTAAAAAAAAACAAGTAGCGCATGCGGTAGAAAGCCAGTGAAATGGTAACAAAACATACACGTTTCGGTCAGGCTCTCGGCTGAACAAGTTGTGAAACTAAACGCTAGTGTTAGCTGTGTTAGTAGTGTTGCAAACTGTTGGCAAAAAGGATATGACTCAAATTAGACCTAGTTTGTTGTTGAAAGATGCAATACAAGTAGTAACAAGCGGCTAACGGTCAATGCAGGCTCCACATTTACGGCACTATAGCAAATGGATTGAAAGTCGTGAATGGCTCGATCGAATGCGTCTCAATTTTTACCACCGAAATTTCGCACAAAAATCGTAAAATTCTACTTTGCATCTAGGATCTCGTTGATAGATGCAATATACAGACCCTTTGGTTATAGTTTGTGTAACATTTTCAATCACGTATCTGTTTCGTTTTGTTTGTTGAATCCAGTGAAGGTTGTAATGAAATTTGGCATCAAGCCAAACGTTTTGAGCAGAGATGCAAAATAAAATATGTTCTAACATACCTACCAAGTGAACTCATTGCCACTGTAGAACGTGAAATGGAAACAGAATACCACCTTTCTAAACACTGAAAACTTACCCCGCCAATGAATGACTTAATGCACACTCCAGGGAGTAGAAAAGTGTACATAGCAAACACGTGTAACAGGATATCTAATGCATTCTTACAAAACAACACACCCAAACACACAAACGTTATATCAAGAATCAATTCAAATAAACCATGTGACTTCCGTTTACTATTCTTCCAACAAGCGGCGATAGAAGTACTCCACTAAGAATCTCTTGCACTGTACGGCATGTGCAATATACACACTCGATATGCATTGATCAAACAGCAAACCAGACCAGAGCAGGAAGAAAAAGAGATACTCTAGAATGCAAAAATCCGTTGCGTTGCAGAACTTGCACGGATGATTGACGAGTTTGTGGTTCGCGACCGAGTTATGAATTTAATAGCATAGAGTAAAAAAAGAACATTATTACTCATTCCAAACGTATTACCAGCTAAAAGTGCTAAAGGTAATAGTCGGTAAACAGGGGCAAGATCTTTCCACACACCCCACTGTACTGCGTGATGTGCATCGGTCGTCAAACATTAACACAACACACATTCACACACACTGTTATAGTATACACTGTCATTTTACGGAAATGAGTGTGTTTGAAATGATATTGAACTATGAAAGAATTGTTACAAAATGTATTTACCTACTAACATTGGAAATTATTAACAAGCATTTCTCGTCCGGGAACAATTTTTTAACCATGGCAGCAAAATTATGAAAACCAAGAAAAGCAAAGAAAAATGTACGAAACGTATTGAGTGAACATAAAAGAAACGGGGCTTTCGAACGAATCGAACGAAGAATCAATTGAAAATGTTATCATCTTTACTGGACAAATGGGCTGGAGGAAACTATCACAGTCAAGAAGGGTCAAGTTAAATAACACAACACAACAACATAAAACAAAACATACACACGAGTGTGAAATCCACGCCACAAGTGAGGAAAAAGTGTTTTTGTGCAGCTTTGGAATGTTCGACTAATTTTAAACATTCTCTCCCGGGGCGGCACTGTCGTCGTCGCCCGGAAAAGTCAACCATAAAACACAAAGTTAGGGAATTTTGTAGGTCTTTCCATATGTTGAACAATGTTTTTTAGAGACGGTTAGGAGGGGAAACGTTGCATAAACCATTTACGATTTGCTTATTGTGGCAGCTGATATAGTAATGAAGTCGTCGCCATCCAATGTAATTCATGTTGCCGAATGTAGCATGTTAAGAGAAGGAGAAGAGAGAGGAGGTGGGAAGAATTAGAGGAACTGCAGCGCAGGGCAAAAGGGATGAACACATTTTTAATTCTCTCACACAGCAGCGTACGCAATAAATGAGGAGTATTCTCGATCCCCGATGCAAACTCCTTCGAGTTAAACATTCTTGTAGTGTAAGTCCTACATAAATAGCGCATAAAAGCACAGTTATTGATAGTTAAGCATTACAACTTTCTGTTCAGTTTTTAGCTAAGCGTGTGTGTGTATGTATGTATGTATGTATGTGTCCATTTATGTATATTCAATGATGGAAATGAGCCGTTTTTGCGATATTTTTCCTAAGCTCCCCTAGTGTGTAGGGTGGCTTCTTGATTAAACTACTTTTGGAATCTTTTTAAAGAGTTGTCCCCTTTTTCCTTGAAATCTAGGGACAGGAGAAACATTTTGGAGTAAAAAAAAGCAACAATGTGGAGTTAAAGATTGCTGTAGAATTTGGGTTATCATTACAAAACTCCTTTTATAGTAAGCCATGTGTCTTTTAGGGCTAGAAAGGAAAAAAAAAAAAGGAACGCCCTTTGCGAAATGGGACAACAGTAGGTATGATATGTTGTGACAAAAAAGCAGCAACGCAGGCTCTTTCCTTCATCCAATACCAATAACTGTGTTGCAAAGATAAAAAAAACATAAATCTGTCAATTACTAAACACAATGCTATAGACATGTATAAATGTCTGAAAACATGGTGTAGGGAATTAAATGTAGACCCTAATATTAAAACATATATACACATATTTAACAACGGTCATCTACCCATTCAATAATCTCTTCTACAACAGCCATGTTATTGTACACCGAAACAATTGTTGCCAGGATAAGAGGACAAGACTTTCCAGTGGTATGGTTGGAGTTTGGAGTTTAATAATGAAAAAAGCAGATAATGCAACAAAAAGCAAAAACAAAAAACGACTAACTTTCGCTATACACATGTTTTTTTTTTTCGTTTTTGTTTGTTCAGAGACCGCTTCCGGTCTTGAGTGAATCAATCAATCATCAAACCCCGTTCAGAATGGGATGTTCTTTGAAAGAACGCTTTCGTTTTGTACTACAGCTCGCGTATCTATTTGCTTGGCACAGACACAGTGTGCTGAAAACTTTGCACATTCGCAAGCATTATATTGCCATAAGCTGAATGGATAAGGTTTGTTGATTAATTAAAAAATGAGGAACGCACACGGCAAGTGGTAGATAGTGAAGCAAATCACAATCGTGTGCCGTTACCCATGCAAAGCACGAAACATCCTAAACTATATCCTGCCAAAGGAGTTCCACGCTGTCGCAAGGTTTAACGCAATTTTTCTATGAAGCATGCATTCAACGCAGGTTTAACGTGGAGGGAGATAATACGTAATGAACTAACATAAATATGATAGCTTGAATTTTTACTGCGCTTATAATAATGGCTGCTAACTGAATACTATTATGACTATTTATTAGACGTATAAGTTGCTTGCCAATTTTCATACAACTACGCTCGTAGCGCTCTCTCTCTCTCTTTTTCTCAGACGATGAGAAAACAAAAAGGACCAAATCACTTTTCTAATCTGTCCCCCAGCGTGCAGCACCACAGTTTTAATGATAATGATGCTGATGAGCGGAAGTATTCTTTCGAATTTATGTTTTCTGCTGTTGAGAACGTAAATTAAAAAAGAAAGAAAGAAAGAGAAAAGAAAACAGTGGCACCAAACGGAATATAACGGAGGTGCCTAGAGTGTTGAATTGAATTTATGTAGTGAAATAAAATGTTGTCGTAGAGAATTAAAGTAACATAATAATTTGAAACAGGAACAAACCAGCCTGTAGTGAGTTGGAAGCGGGATAGCCCATTTAATATCGGGCTCTTATAGAATAAAAAATACACTCTTTGTCACACAAACATACACACACACACAAACACTACGATAATGCAATCGAGAAATACAGCAAAAGCGCACATGGGGGCGAAAAACGAATCCTGGGGGAGGTGAAAGGTTTTAGGAACCATTATTTAAAATCAAGAATAATCATCAACTGCAACAATAATAAGTAAACTATAACGATAAACTAAATCAATAAACAAAAACAAAAACTGCATCGTATATCAACACTGTTACTTGATCTTTTTACACCATCTCGAAATGTTTGAAGGTTTTTAGTGGTTAAAAGCTCTTAGTAATATCGTAGTGAGAGAGATTGTGTGCATAGACGATAAATGTAAGCCAAAAATTGATTGCCGATGTTAACGGAAAGGATTACCAGTAATGGTCGAGTAGAGTGGGTTGATGGCGATGACGATGATGATGGTGACGAGGGTGATGATTATTGTAAGGTTTGCGCAGACTGCTGGAACAGAGGAGGACATTGCATTCTAAAAAAAAAACCAATACCAATAAAGAATGAAGGGCGGAGCGGAAATGGAGAGGTAAATTTGCAAACTGATTGTGCTAAAACTATGGGAATCAATTATTTATCGCATGCTGCAACTGTAAAGAATTAAAGGTTGTGCGAGAGGCAAAGAAGTGGTATAGATGATGACGCATCAAAAGAATCGCAATCGAAAGCAACAAAAAAAAGAGAAGTGGAAAACGAAAAAAAAATGTTATAAATCTTTTTATACTGTTGACTATTTTCAGTGGACTTTCGCAATCGCTATACAATCAGCAACAGGTAAAAGGAAGAATGGAAGTATGTAGCATGATTCCGATGAAAGTTACTAAAAACCAAAATAAAGCGAGAAACGTACGTGAGGGAAATCGTAATGCCAGACCAATTTGTGATGAATATTGCTGTAAGAGTAAACCGCTCGAAAGTACACCCAAGTATATGGCACATCGTTTGCCTAGGGCGGCGCGGCGGAGCATGTGTTATGAAAATGCGTCCTTTTCATCATTTGATCTTTTTACGATGCACCTGTTTATCAAGCTAAAATATTACTAATACTAATCCACGGAAAACAACAACATTTGTTAAACACGTTAATAACGCACAAAACACAGTCCATCTAGCGGGATGAGAAAATGAGAAAAGAAAGAGGATTCTGCAATGACCAAAGCAGTTGCGGAAAAAAGCTCAATCATATTTGACGAGTGAAGAACGTTCGAACCGCTTTTCTTTCTTGATCTGCATTCGTTTGGGAAAGGAAAAATACTACATTCTATGACTACATTCTTCATCATTGCTGTTGCTGAATTTCAAACTGTCAAACATTCTTTTTCACGTTGATCATGAGTTTTTACTCATGGCTAAATTAATAGCTCATTTTGTTAGCTACGAACGAATCTCCGACTCTATCGACAGTGAGAACAACATATTTATGCAGAAATGGTTTCAATCGTCTTTAGCTAGATTGCTCTCTCTCTCTTTCTCTGTCTCCCTATCCTCTTTATCTCAGTGTCACATGGAACTCCAAAGAAAACACACACAAACACCCCGTGAAACAATGTAAGACGAATGGTTGTGTACTGAAAAAAGCCACAATATGAATTGTAAGAATAGGAACAAAAATGTATCACCACATTTGGCAATTGGGTTGATTTATTCGAACAGAAGGCAAATTGGCTTCAGTAAAGGAACAAAGGCAAAGGAGAAACGATAACCTGTCGTTTAAGAAAAACTTATTGTGAAATCTATCTTACAACGTGTGGATCCTTCTTTTGATTAATGTTAAATGAAAGATGATTAGGGAATTGAGGTTAGAGACACTATCACGAACACTGGCTCCCTCTATGGGGCAGTGTTGGGAAAAGATTTCGCTGAAAGGATAACGAAGTATGGAACGAAATTTTGAAGCAAACTTTGTCTCTCTTCCACTTCCTTTCACGGCAACTGGTGTGTAAATGCCATAGATTTAATGCGTGTTAGTGTGTACAAAGCAAAGGCGTTCATCCTAGCTGCTTGGGCGGTGGTGGAGCGTAAGCAACTGATGAATTCCTTTCGAATTGTTCTTTAATCGTTCGTAAGATTAGTTAAGATTGTACCCGACCCGGTTGTTTCGGCGTCGTCCGTCGATCTGTTTCAACATGATAAATAACGCAAGGCTTGTATTAACTATTTGTGACTGATTATTGAAATACCTTTATAAGATACGTTTTACTACCCATCTACCTACCCACTCTACACACGCTCGATATGCAAGGTATTGTTTTCTAATTATTTAACTTTATTGCTCTCAAGCATACTGTTTGTGTTAGTGTTTCGTATAGTAAGCGATAAGATTTCGTGCGATTGATTGCCACTACCAGTGCTGGAGTGAATGATGGTTTGTTGATCGAACAAATCAGGTGTAAGATTTTTAATACTTACTAGTTACTACACAATCTATTTGCTGGTAGCAAACCACCGCAACAGTCTGAAGATCATTAAAAATAAAAAGTAAAAACGAAAACTCTTTACCCGAACTAGTCATGTTCTTTTGAAAAAGGAAAATCTATCGTTTTGTTGAACATTAGTTCTTAACTAACAAGTATTTACCAAAGAAAGACGTGTTACGAAAGGCGCAAATAACTCGAGTAGTTAATACATATACACTCGCTCGCGGACTCTTAACAGAAAATGGTAGCAATTGCACTTATTTAATTTTCATTCACTATTCGATTTATTATTATTACTATTATTATCATCATCAACATTATCATTGTTACGTTTAAACAGTTTCCTCCTTGAATACTAATAATGGATAATGCCACAAGTCAGTTTGATCTAAGAATGAATGCGGATGGGTTAAAATGGCAGTAATCAACAGAACAGTAAGGAATGATCGATATAAAATGGAAAGTAACAAAAACAAAACGATGAAGCCTCCAAGATTCTGTAGGAAACACTCCAAAGGCTCGATATTACGATACGGCTTGGTGGTACGGCCAGATGGTCTTTAGCCAGAGAGAGAGAAAGAGGGAAAGAGTTTCAATGGAAATAAGGAGAAAGGGGGAAAATGAATTAATTTTTGTATTGCAACTACACTATCTACCTACTGAATGGGATGAAAGGATTACTCCTGTTTTACATAGAAAACGTATGCATTATTTGTATTACCCTGTATGACAATTTCACAAATAAATAATTTATACTTAAAATGGTGTGCATTTCGTGTGTTATTTAACTTTATTTACTTTTCACTGTTCGTTTGTCCGAAACCATAGTGGAGGAGGCGTTAGCTAGCGCACTGTCACCTGTTTGAACTGTTATTCTAACAAAAGGATCTGCCTTAAGCATTGGACCAAAAAAGAAATTGGTGCTGTAATTGTCACTGTCACCTCCTTATAGTATATATTCGGTCGTAATTTTAAATTTTTAAACAAAATTTAGATAAAGTTTGACATCATTTTTCCAAAACTTCATTCTATTACACAGTTGTTATGAAATATATGGAACTTTGCCATCTGTTTTCTTATCTTACCATTACTTCAATGATCCCTATTGCCCCGTTTGTTTTAGACATACCTATGATAAATGAAGTTTTTCAAAGGTTTCTTCAACAAAACACAAACTATAATTTTACCTGTAAAATACCTAAAGAACATGAACAAGATTATCTCAATTCAGTATTAATTATGTTCACATAATGATTTTCGTATGGGGTTTCCATGCATTCTACGTGGTCATATGTTATTATCCGCCTTAAGTGGTCCATTTTTCCTCAATTGCCCATTTTATTGTTGTAAGAGTGTATAAGATTCTTTTACGTTGGCAACTCGTATTTTCTTTTGTGTTTGTGTCTCACTGTTTTTACACTGAAGAACATGATTTAAGGAATTTTGGATTGTTAAGAACAAACAAGATCTTGAAGTAGTACTTATGCTGGGTGTTTGAGCGCTAAAAATGTGTAGCAAATCGGAAAGGCGATTAACACTCCGGCAGAGAACGAAAGGTTTGTTGTAAAACGGAACATAGAAATCAGTGGTAAAACAAAACACTGTCGATTGTTTTAGTTGTTTTGCGTTGGTAAACCATAATGTTGCGTATGTGTGTTCCCCTTCGGCAAAACGCATGTCTGCGTGTACATGCATACGGTCGAGTACGATCGAGTGTGGGTGGTGGTTAGCAGAGGCCGTGTTGCTTGGTTGATTACGCTTTCGTTACGAAATTTGCACCGAAATGGATTACCGGTTTTTGAAGACCCATCGGGGTGGGTGGGGATGGGGCGGGCTGAAAAAAAAGGAGTGACTGGCGCCGAAGTGCAGTGCGGTTGATCATTGAAACAGTTTTCCGATACTGGGGTGCCATGCGCTGAAAAGTGTGGCATACACTCGCGCCCAATCACCCACACCCACCGACTGTGTGCGTTCGATCGATGGAGCTGAAGGTTTTTTTTTTCGATTGTGTACGATCGATTGGTTTGCTTATTGGCGGAGTCAAGACGCACGTGATGATCGTGCCGTTAATTCGTACTTTGTGAGGTATAAATTTTTTCGGAGCACGTTCCCTTTTAGGTTCCTGGGCAGTGGTCGCTTTCCAAAAACGCCGTGGACCTTGAAGTACGTGGAATGTATGCGCACGTTAGAGACGAAACGAAAACCTTTTAGCGGAAGTTGCAGTGGTGATTTGTTGACAGCGGTCCTTTCGAAATGCGAACTAATGAACTGACCGTTGTTGCATCATTGGGTACGTTTAGCCGTTTAGAAAACATTTTAATTTTCAACTTCTTGCCCTCAAGAAGCTGGAACCTAAACCTTAGTCTTGTTTTGATCGTATCTAAACTCTTTCTAAACCATGTCAGTACTTTTCGTTCATTCAGATATTACATGCAGTGCCGCTTGCGGTTCGTTACGCGGGTTTTGTTTGATTATTTTGTTACCTCCCGCCGAACACCCGCTTAACGTACACAAGAAGAATGAGGAAGTATGAAAACAAAAACCTAATCTAGGTCAACTGCACGCGGCGGCAGCCTATCGTACATTAGCTGCATACTCTAATAGATAGCCTTATTTCGCGTTTGTGGTCACTTTTGTGCATTCTTAAGCAAGTTTTTCGAGAAGCAGTCCGAACTCCCGTTGGGTCTCTACGATTGAGTAATGCATGCGCCTCGCTGCAGCATATGCACCGGTGAATGCAACGTAGTAGTTGTTACATGAGGGGTGGTGGGCGGAGGCTTCATGTTGTGTTTCCCGATCACATTTGGCGGCATTAGCCGAACATGATCGTCGAGCGGTTTGGTGCGAAGGTGATACAGCTGTGTCGTTTGTCGCTCGCCGATGGACACGCGGTGGTAAGTTTTCGTTAACTAAGCAAGTACCCGCGAGTAGCAATTGTTGCTGTTGTGTATCTGTTTACGGTGCAGGCTGGGTCTAGCGATAAGAAACCCATTTTTTTCTGTGCTTTAACATTCACCGCGCTTATGATATGGTTTTCGAATTGTAAGCCGGCTCGAAAATGTTTAAAAACAAGCCATGTGGTGCTACGTTATGCTGCCAATACTCGTAGCAAGGCAATTTAAAAAGCTCTGGATAGAAAGCAATAACCAAAATAGTTGTGCTAACATCCCAAAATTTTTATTCTTGTTTTGTTATTACTATCCTCTTTTGGTACAAGAATAAAGCGCAAGCCTTGACTTTTAAATAATTCTTTAATCCTTTTTCTGTTGACGCTTAAACAATATCTCCAATTAAATATTGATCATATTTGTTATACCTCTAGATCAGTATTGTAACTTATTTATTTTTAATGAAATGTATTTTTTACCAACTTTACCCTGTTGATTAAAAAGACACAGTTTCCGGTAAGTAAAAAGCTGAAGCTCTCCTGAACATCTCAAAAAAGATTATTAACAATTAATTTATGCACGCAATTTTTGAGCCGGCTGTTAAAGACGTTATTATGAAATCACGAAATCGGACTCGCACCCGTTGTGTCATATTAATGCCAAAGCTCAACAAATAATTCACCATCCCTTTCTGCCGAAAACGGCCAGACGTAACATGATCGAGCCACGAGAATATACCCGCAACCATACGTGGGTTTCGTCGAAATAGCGAAAGTAATTAAATTCCCTTTGTTTCATCCAAAGCTTTTGCACACCTTCAGCACGTCGGTACGTCGCCCGGGGCTGCAAAGGGAAGAGGAACTTTATGCTTTACCCAAGGGTTTAAGCAGTGATGTGTAATGGCGGACGCGAAAAGAGGTGCGCAGCAGATTTGCTGTACGTAAATGAAACGTAAGTGGAGTGGAGTGCCGCCATCGAGACCTTGATCTTCAACCGAGCCGGTCTCTCGCGGGCTTGCGAAAGATGGGAAAAAGCCTTTTGCCAAGATTCGCCAGTTCATCACACGTTTGCTGTGGCGGGGGCACCTTTCGGGGGAGGGCGTTGAACCGTGGAATGTACAAAAGAGACAACACGGTAATGGTAGGGGCACCAGCCATTAAACAAAAGGAAGCGAAAAAAAAAACTTGCCATAGAACGCGGAGAAGCGAAAATGGACAAGTGCTGCCTTGCAAGCTGCGCATGGATTAACATGGATGGGAACTAAGCGAGAGAGCGTCAAGGTGTAGCATTCGCTTTTGATGTATGTGTGTATATTTATGTCCGAGCGGAAGTTGTCTGAGTCGAACAAAACGCTCAAAGCACGTACCTCGCGTGGAAGCACGTGAAGGCGGCAGAGTAATACGAACAGCATCGAGGAACGCGAGGAAGGAGGGAAAGGTGAGTCACGGATTTCCGCTCGGCGAGGCGAATGGGGAGGGCCATCGAACTAAGAACCGCACAAGAATTCGATCATAAGAAGATACCTTCCAATAGAATCGTGCGATTAGTTTGGGCCATCGAGGATCGTTGAACGTGATTAATGCGAATTCGGGGCTGAAGAGATGTGGCTAGTGTCCTTAAAGCAGGCAGAAGAGGGAACGAAAGCTTGACCGAGAGAACATTATCATGTAAATGCAGATGCTAACACACTCATTGCCTCACGGAGGATGGTGCCCGCTCATCGTTGCCTTCTTCAACGGCTAACGATCGCGAACCATTAAAATGCCTTCAGCATGGCAGGATACCACCTCGGACAGGAAACCATATTTAGCTATACGGGGATACCGCCACACTACTATTTTACAGACAATCGACTTCCTATGGAATGAATTTTGGAGGTTAATGTCAGTTCAAGGTTTGCTCGTTTCGCGATGTATCCTCCGATTTTGGTGCGGGTAGGGATATAGGTGGCCAGTTGTGGAGGCTTGCCTCTCTAGAAGCCATAACTATCAGGCATGGCTGGAAGGTGGCGGAATGAATCGAAACATGTGGATGTTTAGTATGCGGTGTAGCTCTTTTATTCCTTCACAAACTCCTGCGTCTCTCCCACTTGGCGTGGCGTTATCATGATCGTGACTCATCATACGAGTGAATAGGTGCTTTCGGTTTCATGCTGGTCATGCTGCTCTGCCATGTTATTTGCTTGAATGGAATGGATTTATTGAGTCGTTAATATGAATTTCCATGTGTTGGACTGCTTTTCTAATAACTTACTTTACAGCAGTCGATGATCTCTTTTGGTTATTTTTAAAATGCTTTTTAATATGCTTCACCTTGTGGAACTATTTGCTTTCCTTTGAAAGTTTAACAACTCCTCATTAAGATAGTTGGATAATATTTAGTTGCAGCCGGGTGAATCGAGATTCTACAGCTTTAAAATTGTGTATGAACCCAATCAATGAAGTTTTGCTCAAGGTTCTATCGAAGTCCTTGTACTTAACAATTTGCGTAACACAGCAACAGAAACGGAACCGGGACACTGAATCGTGCATGGGTCATTAATATTTCAATCAGCTTCGAAAAGGTTGTCCGCAAGCTATCACTTCCCTCTGCAAAATAGGTGTCTTATTTGTCCATGAAAGCGCCAAATCTAATTCCACAAGGACAGTTTCGATACACTCAGCGTTGATCGCGCGCAATGTGACAACTACCGGGCTACTTGTCGTTGCGCCGTAGGTGATGTGTGTCACCGAGGGTCGTATTCCAACGACAAGTCATTTTTGCGAATCTCTCCCCACCGTCGTCAACATCATGAGAAAGGGAGGTCGTCCGGTTAGTTACCGGCTTTCGGTCAATGGACCACTCGCTTGGCGCGCATTCCATCGAAAGCACGCGGGGCTCGGGCTTCTAGGAAAGGGAAGTCCGCGGAATTAAAGTAGAAGAACGAAACACTAAAAAACAAACCTACTCAGCACAGTACACACTCACACTGCTTGACCAAATGGCGAAGCAAAAGTAATACAAAGCAAAGCTTCTCCACATACAAAAGCTCGAATGCGCGCATGGATGGACCATTCGGTCCGATCCACCAATGCCCGCCCGTCGACGGACTAACCAAACGGGTCCAGTTTCCGCCGTCAGTGCCGACATCGACGGCGATGACTGAGGTGATGGCTCTTTTGATGGTTGATCTTGATCTTCAGGCGTGTATGTCAATGAACGCACCTTTCGCGCGAATTCGAAGCCGAAGCCGAAGGTAATCGTGATCGAAATGAGGTATAAGCCAATAAACTCGCATGTACTGGCGCGCGTGGCCGGCAACAGTGAGGCGGCAGATTTTGCCGTAAAGCTCAAAGCGAGCACGCCTGTGGGAACCTTTCGTACAGCATACTTGTGATCTTTTAACAACGGTGTGTCTTCGGCCGATCCGGCAAATCGTTTGCATAGTGTCTAATGTTCTATTTCCTATTTTCATTCTCATGTTGGATTCGCTGTTCGGCGGAACGTGATCGAATGTTCGGATGGGCTGTGGATCCTGCGGCGTTTACAGCAACGTGAGCAAGCTCATCATCAACGCTCTCTGGAGGCTTTTGCGAGTTACTTCATCAGTTTCATCCATGGGCAGACGGAAAGGTAAGTAACAAGTGGAGCAACATTAACTTCAGTAGCATTTTCTCTACACGATTCTTTTTCTTTCTACACGAAAATTTGTAACACGAAATGTTTTAAATTTCTTCACGAAAATTTGAAACATTTTAGAGACTTTACTTAAATACAAAATAACATCCGCATAGGAATGTGCTAAAACAAGGCAAAGTGAGAACGTAATATGCAAATCAGTAATTTTCATTCATGAGCGTCCTCACCGCCATCATTCCAAATGCATAAAAATCCCATGGGTGGGTAGACGGGTATGATGAAGCACGTATAAAAAGGAAAGTTCTTTGGCCTCCGCTTAGTTCTGTGCGTTCTGCGTTTTGCGTTTTTTTGACGCTACCACCTTCTCGCTTGTGGTGAAGTGTAGTAGTCGTTCGCACTTGAACTTGACTTGATCAGATAGAATTCACATTGAACGGTGCGAAGCTTCGCGGCATGCAGGTTGCCGCCGGGACCGACAATAGGCTCACAAAAATTCCCGCTCTCCTTTTGTCGCCGACGGGTGTGCAGGTGGAAAGACAAACAGACGCACGTACATACACACACACACACACACACACACACACAGCCACTATAGTGCAATAGAGTTAGTCGCTCCGGTGCCTACAGCACCAAATACCATGGCCTCGGTCGTACCGGTGTGGTGGCTCGAAAGGCTGATGGTAGTAGTACCCGTGTGTTGCTATGTAACTCACCTCCCCCTTTAGCAGCAGTCTTTTGCAACAGTGACCCTGACCATGATGCGATGGCCAGCATCAGGCACGGCGAGAAGAGGTCATTCTCCCATCGGATAAGGTTAGGTCTTTGCCCGTTACATATTCCACCGAATTGATGCCGTTTAGGTACCATTCGTTAAGCCGACGGTTTTTGCCACGGTCGGCGAACGTGGAACAGGCAGAGCGTTGACTTTTTAACTGCTGCCTCTAATGTTTCGTCGCGGTTACGGTTCGCGCAGCGAAGTCTTTTGTTCTACATCCATGTGTATGTTGGAGAGGAGATCGAATGAGGAGCGCGCTTTTCACGCTCGGTTCAACTGGCCGGTTCTCGATAAAGCTTTTGTTTTTCAATGTTTTGTCTACGCGTTCGTTGTTTTTTGCTTGATAGTTGATAGCTCAGGCGGTTGAATGTAGCGCGTTCTGAATACAGCACTTATGTTGGAAACGACCATTTAATAATATTGAAGTTAAAATTCTTAATCAAATACTATACAGAAGAAATGAGCCAAATTATCGAATAGTTGCATCACACTCTCCAAAGCACCAAAATCTATCGAAATGCAACAAACAACATTCCATGCAACACGTATCAGGAAACCAAATTTCATATAATACTTGAACATTCGTTTTCATTTGTACGCTTTCGTTTTTTCATTTTCAATTTGTAAGAGTGAGAAAGCTTCTCACGGCTTGACACATGTGGAGCAAAAGCACACTCCTTGCGCACACATCACGAGCAATCGATAGGCAACGCGGATGATGAGGAAAAAAACACCATGATCTTGCTTATAATGCGGGCCATCGTTCTCTGCGTCCACCGTTCATCGACTCCGGCGGTGCTGGGTTGCGTTTGTGCCGTCCCACCGCCGAAAGGCATGTGGAAAAAGATGCTACACGGCTACAGCCGAAAGAGAACAGAGAGATAATGAAGGCAGCAGCACAGCGATGAGAATGCGTGTTCCGATCGTTCGCAGCAAACGCGGGCGTTGCGGAAGTTGACAGGCGAGTGGTAGCCGGGCCATCATCATGAGAGCAGGCAGGAATGGATGACGGGGCCACCCTGTCATATGCTGAGGAGCTTTTTGCTCGACCTTGAACTTTCTTGAGCGCACTGGTGCGCGAACCATTTCTATTTTAAGCTGCATGATTAACCGGACGGAAGAGTACGAGGAGTATCGGTTTTCTACGAACAAGTAGAAACAACAAGAGAGCAATAGAGTAGCAACTGAAACAAAACATACAACTACACAAAATCGCGATCACACATGCGTAGCCAAACGGCAATAACTTTTCCACCTGTGTGTCGACAGCACAACATTCTCGGCGATGATGATGTGCGGTTGCGGAAGTTTTTACACCGAGTGTGTCTAGCGCGCTAGTGAGTTTAATTGCACAATAGGCTCCGGCGCGCGTTGCTCGATGTCATTATCTTTGACCTAATCTTAATGAGTTCGTTATGTTGCTTGTTTCTTGTTTTAAATGTTATTCTGTGTTGCGTACGTTTATGCGTTTTTCGGGCTGCCGTGAGAATTGGCGCGTTAATCAACATACTTTATGATGCGCCACGGTATAATGATATTCAAATGTTGGCGTTTTCGTATACAGAAAATTATATTCTATGGATAAAGTTATTTGACAAAGGATGTGGATGTGTTTTACACATTGATGTAAACTTAAAACGATTTTAGTTTAAAGATTCGGTTGTAATGTTCAGAAACAGCTGTGTTAGGCGATCACTTGCAGTAAAGCACAAATCTTTAAATTTTTTATATGTTTTAAACAAATCATTTGTAAATATTATTTTCATTATCTTTTTATTTCTAGATGTTTAAATTTCACACTTGAAGGTGTTAAAGTAAAGATAACTTCTGGGACCAATTCCTGATACCGATGATATGATAAAGTATATTTCATATGAACTTTGGACAGCAAGAAGAATTGTTACAAAATGTTTATTATTATATTTTACGAACATGAAATCACAAAAGGAAATAATATTTGCTTTAGTGTTTTGTTCAATTTCATGAATTAATCCTAACTAATTGATGAATGTTATTTATGCATTTTTTCTGAGCCATTACTTTAAGCGCTTAAAATAGTATCGTTACATATTTTGGTGTAATATTTCTTAAAATTAATGATAAAACATCTACAAAATTGCAAATCGACACAATTACAACAGATATTAACCGATTTTTTTAAACCAGTTTAATTTAATTTAAATGTTAAATAAATAGTTTAGTATGATCTACATAAAATCGTCACTTTTAAATTGGTTGACAATTTAAGAAGAAGAGATGTTACATTTTATAAAAAAAAAAAACAGTACAGTGAACTACAGTGGACCCTCGTTTTCTGTTCCAATCTCCGTTTTTCCCTCGTTTTTTATGTTTATATAAAATTATTAGGACGGCTCAGTGATCTCATAGGTAGCGACGCAGGCCTGTTTCATACGATCAGGCCCGATGTTGCATCGAATCCCGTTCGAACTGCTGCCACTCGCCATGCGCAGGACTGACTATCCTGCTATGGGTACACTTCATCACAACCCCCAATAGGCAGGATTAACAACCTTGCTATGGATGGGTACATTCAGTCACAGACAATCACATTAGAGCTCTGGCTAGGTCTTGACTCTACTGGGTTGTCGTGCTACCCATGAAGAAGGAGATATAAAGTGATTAAACAGAGAATGAGTAAAAATACCCTCTTCAACATCAAGTATTAATTGCTGTGATTCAGAATGAGTGATTTAAATAAACAATATAATTTTTTTAAACCTGTTAATTAACTCAAAATTAGATAATTCCGGATAAGTTAACTCTTGAAGAGCAATTTACCTCTTTCAGTTATATTTAGTTAACTTTCAAAGAGTTATTATACTCGCGAGTGGGTTAAATAATTCATAGTTTGTATCATTGTCGAAGAATGGTTAATTATATAATTAATTAATTATTTTTGTAATGCATCAACTTTGACTTAATTTACGTTAATGAGTGTAGTTGAACTAGAAATTAAATAAAATCAGAAGTATAAACATGTTTCTTGAAACAAAATATTAATATTTCCAATATCTTTATAAAAGATTGGGCAGACAATAGAAGGAAAAATGTGCCAAAAAATTGTTTTACACTAGATTACTTCTACTCCTTACTGGATTAATTATCATTCAAGTACAAAATGAAACCACTACATGTTTAATAATTATTTAATCCATTGTATCAAACAATTATCCTGGTATTGTCTACAGGTTCTACGTTTTTTGACCCCGTTTTTATTTCCATGTCTCAATTCCAGTTCATCGAGAACAGCCCCATCAAAGGTTGACACACCGAGAAAGGCATCAACCGGTACCGCGATCCAGTCTAATCCGTCCGCCCAGCAGCGGAAACTGTCAATCAGCGACAGCTCTTGTTACGCAGCGTCCGGTATCTCAGCCACCGCAACGCCAACTGCTGAAGGTCGCCGCAGCAACAGGACCAGCGAACTTGACACCACCGGAACACCGGTACATTCGATAGCACGACCGCTTTACGACCCGCACGGTGGTCTACCGGAGGCCTGTGAGTCGGGTGCAAAATCGACGGGGAGCAATACTCGGACATTCGATAATTTGGGTACCGAAGACACCGAACTAAAGGGGGCGATTGGATGTTCCACCCCGAAACACTGTCCACCGCACGCAAATGATAGGACGAGCAAGGGTATTGCTACGCCCAGCAATAACGAAAATCAAACCCTATCACGCTGCAGAAACACGAACGATGCGGCCGCCTTCTCGACACCTCCCCGGTCTGGAAGCAATAATGCCTCACGCAGCGACGGTGGTAACTTGCTTCTGTCCTTTACCAGCACTCCAATTGCCAGCGGTCGTGGAAAGACAACGGGCGCACACCATGGATCATCACAACGCAACGGAAGTCTGGAGGTCTCGTATCAATCGCCCAACAGCACGTTCGGTAATAATGGGTCGCAACGCCAGGAGGCGAGCGGATTAAGCGACGGTGGGACGACCAGTCGCCGTAGCAAGCCAAACATTCATTGTATTGGTGACTATATCACAGCACAGACGCAGACCAAGCTACACAGAAACCGACGCTCACCATTCGCGTGCAATAATAGCACCAGCAGTAATGCTCCCGGTGGCCTAAATTCGTCCAGCGCACTAAACAGTTCGCTGTTTCAGGATAATGACTTTCCGCAGTTAAACGTCACTCCGGACAAGGAGCACACGGTTGAGGGCGACGTGAAGCGACGTGTTTCACTCAACACCAAAGCGTCCTTCAGCGACCAACCGGACGGCAATGGCAGTGGCAAAAAGTCTGGAACGCAAAGAAGACGCATCGCTCCCACCACGGTCAGCCGGTCCGTGTCGGGGCGGCATGACTTTAACTCGTCATCGTTCCTCGCGGAAAACAATCTCATATCCATCGAAAGTCATGAGGACGCTGGTCACGATCCTCGGGGTATGTTGCGTCACCGGAAAGACGAAATTCGGAACGACTTTCAGGCAGAGCAAGCACAAATGCAGCGTATCGTTCGTGCGAAGCAATCACTGCACACATCTTTTAACCATGCAGATAGTGGCAGTTCTGCGCCTGTACTTGCCGAGAAAAATGCGGACGACCTCGCGCAAATCGATGGCGGCAGTGAAGAAACAGATACAGCACGAGTGATATTAGTAATCGAATTCGATAAAGTTACACAAAAACCTACCATCGATCGCTTGGTAGCCATTTATGCCCTGCTGATGGATCTCAACCTGGTGCCGAACATGTTAAACGAGCTGGCCTATCTAATTAACCTGGTTAGCACCGAACGGCACATTGCACCGATCGCACAAAAGGAGCTAGAAGGTACCACATCCGCTGCCGTCGACCCGCATGCACCTGCAGAACTTGCCAGCGTCCTGCGCAGCCCCCACAACTGCGTTTACTTTGCGACGGAAGTGTTATACTGCCAGCGGACGCTGTTGGCACTGCTCGATTGCACCTCGCTGCGGGTGGTGGTGGAGAACGAACGGCTCGGAGCGCTGCATCCGACGTTGAATGGTTTCCTGCGGGACATGCTGACGGAAAAGATGAAACTTGAGAATGCGTTCATCAATCAGGGTACAAGCGGTGGAGAACTCGTGGCAAATACCAGCATCACGAACGTGTTCTACCAGCAAGAAAACGATACGAAGGATCACTTTCCCTCGTCCAAGGAGTTCAACGCGTTCAACAAGCAGCGCGATTTGTTTTACACTATACTTAGGTAATGGGAATTCTTTTCAATGTTTTGGATAATAGTCTGGGAACCAAAATCTTTATTAGCGGTAAAATGCGTAAGGGTTACATTAATGGGTGTATTCTTTTTACAGAATTTGGGAAACCGAACACCTCAACCCGATGTGGGAGTTTGAGACGAAGCTCGGCTCAAAAGTGCGATCAATGTTGGACATTTTACAGCACCCAATCAATATGGCTCACTTGGCTAAGCTGTTTAGTGCTCAACTGATCATATCGTTTAACTTTGATGTGAGTATTATGGCCTCAAAGTCAGCCCTTTTTGATAGTTTAACGCCTCTGTCAGCGCCCTCTTATCTCCCCCCTCGTGCCCCACCCTTGAACTTTCGACCCTTATCCATGTTTACGAAAAGGTTTCAGGTGACTGATAGTTCAACCGCTTCCGTGCTTTCACTCTCTCATTCTCTATCTCTGTTTGCTTTCAGAACTCCGCTAGCGAACTGCAAATGGCGCTACCCAACATAGACTTGACGAAGCTGTCCAAACTGCGACAGCGACTGGTTGCGCCGAGCATCTTCTCTACACAGTATCTCTTCCCGGGTAGTCAGATGTTTTTCCGTGATTTTATTGTGGCTAGCGAACACCATCAGATATTCATCGAGCAGCTAAAAGCGGTCCTCGTCCATGAGCTGCTGCAGATGAACGGCTCAACGTACGACGTGTTGAATATATCCGATACAGAAAATTCGACCCGCTCGGAGTACGTGGTACGTATCATGGAATTGGCTAACAGTCCCAGTCCCTCATCCAGTGTGTGGCAATCTAAATGCTGCATACCGTCCGGGTTTACGGTGAACAAGTATCCCAATCGACCCATTGCGAATGGGGAGGGAAGAGGCTTGTTGTTGGTAAATATTGATAAAACTTCCTTATCATCGCACCCGATGAAACAGTGTTTGTTAGTATGAGTGTGTGAGTGTGTGGTTCGTTGGCGTCGATCAAGAGTAACTGATGAACACGCGCCCTAAGAACAAACTTAAACGAATTTTGGGGGTGCACAAACAAAATTTAAAAAGCAATAGAAAATTAAGCAAATAAGAGCAGAAACGTTTATACAATTTGTTTCAAGTGATTTCGCATCAAAGTGTGATACAATCAAGGGAATGAAATGTATTTTAGAAGTTTTTTTCATCTTTTTTGGCGCAACAATCATAGTAAAGTTTATCAGTTCAAATATGGGATCATTTATTTCGTGTTTCGAACCTATGTTACGAGTCCATGTCCCTTGAATCTTGTTTGTGCGATCCATTTATCGCACTAATGCCAGATTCACACTATTAAACGTTTTGCCAGTTCTGTCTGATGGCAAACTGGCTGGTATAAAGAAGGACAAATAGTTGCTATCCTCTGACAAATGGGGAGCAATATTATCAAATCATGGCAAACCATGGCCCCTCGACCAGCAGCATGCTGTGTGTATGTAGAATATGTAGTATGTATGTATGTGTGTATCGTCGCATCAAAAACGGATCGATAACCATCCGCCTGTTGGTTCTCGCACTAAACCCGATTCACCTTCGGTCGAGACATCGGCAGTTAGCGCGCACTTTGTGAACTCTCCCGCATCGGAAAGGCGGAAATAGAACGCCAGCCCGATTTTCATTCCCAACGTTTTGCCAACAACGCCACCACCACTACCACAATCCATGATAGAGTTCCATTTGACTGTCTCCGATTACAGCTTTACTTGTTCACCCTCACGCGAGGGAAATGGCACCGTGTAGGAGAAAAGTTCAGTGAACCCGGTGTCTATATGCTTGTGGGAAGAGGGTGTGCAATGCGTTGCAAAATAATAATAATGACGCTGTTGAAAAGGTTTATGTTTCCATGAACTAATGTAAAGACTTATGGTTTATTAAAAAAAATAAACAGTTGAAAGTATGTCGATAAGAATTAACCATCACGATCCGAATGGATTGTTAGCGAGTTAACCGGAATCCGTATGCTATGAAGCATAAAAGACCATGCGCCTCCATAATTTAGTAGCTAAACTTTTAATTACTTTATAACTGAGTTATGTACCTTGTCCTGCAGTACCGCAACAAGCCTCGTTTAGCGCATGATTTATCTGCCCTAGATGTGCAGAATCAACTGCTTCTGTTAATTGCAACCAAACATGTACTTTTGGCTCTCATTTCCCTTTTTCTTTTTACATTCTCTCCCACAGGTCCGCCCGGAAACAATCGCCACGATGCGTGTGCTGGCCAAGTTTATCGGTTTTATCGTCGCACGCCCCTTCCAGTACGAAGGATGCCGCAACACGGTGGTGGAAAATCGTCAAATCGAGCTGCGTAATATGGTGAGCAGTTTGTTGGGTTACATTATTTATATGGCCCAGCATCGCTGCGGGATGTCTGCCCGTGGGCCCCGTCGATTATTAGTGTGCGGCCGCATACCCACAACCACAGGTGGCGGCGCTTGTTGTCCTCTCGTGGGAGTCCATAGGCGTTCGGCGGCGATGGGTCTTTGATTCAAGCTGCTTAGCTGCTGCTGCTCCATTCATGGATTGGTGCGATAAAACTCCCATGCTGCATGGCCGGCCCGTCGTGCGAACACTCATGCTTCCGCACCATGCAATCAAGCGAAAGCACTTGCGCACACACATACATATAAATAACGAAGGATACAGCACCGGTACCGAAAGTGCCACCGTGTGGCATCGGTAGGCTGGATGGATGGTGGTGCTTAGTTGGCACCGCAGGATTCGCTGCTGGATTAGGATGCTATAGGGTGACGAGGAATTTTCTGTCTGGTACTGTCTGGTAATGGAATTTTCACAATTTCCTCCCTTTGTTGCGAGGCGAAACCGAACTCATCGAGATAATGGTACGCCAGACCGGTGGGAGAGCCAGCAATAGAAAGAGAAAGAGAACCAGCGAGAGAGTGAGATTCATCGGAGGTGATAGTGATTGCGGCCTTGCAGGATCCGGGCGTACGGGAAAACAAAGAAACTGCGTTCCAAGCTACCATGCGCAGAAAGTATCAACCGAAGCGCCCCTGTGCTTGTGTGTGTGTGTGTGACGGCGTGTCCCGGCTCGGATACTGTTGGCCATAGACGGGAAATTGAGGCTTGAGATAGCAATTCCCCACACACCGCAATATCGATGACGATTTCTCTCTCAATTCAGGCTCTGCTCCCTTTTTCGGGTATAGATTTTCCCGCTGTGGTACTGAGTAGCGAAAAGCGGCTGGAAACAGGTGCTGAAACGCTGAGGCTGGTACAGCGATGTCCTCGGTAGACGCTCAACAATGCCAGCAGTTGCCGGGACGCTACTTCTACTGCTTGTTGCGCATAATCGCGTGGTACAGGACGGGTTTCGAGCAAACGAAACGCACCTTACGCCACACCGCCCTACTGCAAATGGGTTTGTCTTCGTTTGTGTTTTAAGCGCGCCCTTTTCACCACGTTTCTAGGTAGCGGTGAATGCTGCCGTCACGTTGCGTGTTGTTATTATTATTTGCTCCCTTTTTTTGGCGTGTATTGGTAATGCCGGCTGCAGTATGGCCGCTCCCTGCGATTGGTGTCCTTTCAGAGATGATTTCATTTCGCCGGTTTAATTCCACCGCATGTGGTTTAGCACAACGCGTCTCGCCCTGAGGATTGCGGTTATCTTTGTGTTAAGAAAGCGATAACGTATATAGCAGATTGTTGTTTCCATATTTGAAGTTTTTGGTTTTTGTTTTAGAAGAACATTATTATTCTTTTTGATACAAAAATAACCATATTTTAAACGTAATTATAAAACCAGATTGAATGCACATTCAAATGCACTTCTAAAACAACCTTCTCTAATGTTTAAACAGACGTTCATTATGTGTTTTTGCTTTCCACTGTAAAACACAAAGAACACGATTGAAGAAATCGTTTGCACGTGCCGAAAAACCTTGAATGGTTGGGCAAGTATGTGTTTGCCACCCTTTAATTTCAATCTAACTTTTAATCCACCTGTTTCGTAAAATGCCTGATGGCTAATATAACCAGTAAACGGTCTGAGAGGAGGTTTTTGTTCTTATTTTGTGGTTTTCCTGTCCAACAAAGTCCGGAGGGGGGTTCGTGTAACTACACACCGGCGCATCGTCCTAAACACCTTACCATCTGGAAGCTTTGAACGCATTAAAACCCTTCCTGGAATCGGGAACGATATGCCTTATTTTCAATGGCTGGATGTTACTGCGCCATCTTGCCCTGCGGTGAGTTTCTTTTCCGAAAGTTTTGGGTTTAAAAATTAACATCATCTTTTATCTACCAGATTCAAACGAAAGACTGTTCAGATGTGTACAGCGTGGCGATTGAGAATCGAGAAGGCTGTAAGCTCTTTCATTGCCAGCAGAAAAATTGGAAGTTTTGTCACCTTTTCTTAATGGCTTTTTACGCTCCGTGTTTTACTGTTTCCATAACTCTTTGTGACGGATTTGCTGCCATCGCACCAAACCCTTCCCTTCCCTTGTGCTGTACTCATTTTCTTCTGTAAGACTTTGGCTCAAAACGGAATCCCTCTACGCATTTGCATCTGATCCCTTTGGAAAATTGAAATCGGAAGACTTTTCGAAAGTTCAAAACCCTCCCATCATTTGTCTCTACGACATCGTACCACGGAACCCGTGTAATTTCTCCGAAACAAGCGTAGAATGTTTTGCGTGTTATTTGATTGAATGAACGCACCACAGGCTCTATCGACTAGTGATAAAATTCAAACGGATGCTGTAAGAACAAGCGCGTGCTGGTGCACAAGTGTGAACAGGATATCAACACCCACGATGGTGAACATAACCGAACCCTGAACGAGGGACAAAGATGGATTGCTGTCGAAGGTATAAGATAGAGGAATAGCATATACAGCGCACGGCGCTGCCTTTTCCCGCTATTAATTCGTTCGTTCTAGGCGCTTCCATCATCCCGTTGGATGGAGAGGTTGGATGTGGTGTTTGTGTTTGTTTATCGGCGTCAGTGTGCCAGTGGCCGGAAGCGAAGAGATAGAGAGAGAGAGAGAGAGAGAAGGAGGTAGGGAAAGAGAAAAGCGGGCGCATGAAAGCTGTTGCATGTCTTACGAGAACCATTATCGTAAGAAGATACCATTACGGTAATTTTTCCGGAGACAACGGAACCCATCCCTGGAATGGTATAAGAGGAGTGGGGGGGAAATGCTCTCCCTCCCCCGGAGGCTTATCATTCTTTGTGTAGGAAGGCTCACCGGATGCGCTCGCTAGGATTCAGGATTGAACTCGGCTAGCGGGCGTCGTGTACACCCGAGAAAGTTCCTTGCTCTCTTTCCCGGCGAGGTTATTATTGGTGCGATTGTTGTTCTAATTTTGATACCTTTGGCTTCCTGCTGCTTGGTGTGAGGTTTAAGCTTTTTTAACCTCGAACCGTCAGCATTCAGTACCAATATCGATTAAATGTAAAACATTTTGCCTAGCGTAAAGAACGGGAAATCTCGAATGCTTTTCTTTTATGGCCATCAAAGATATTAATAATTCCGCCAACATGTGTTAATTTGAAGTACAGCTATTACAAATAGAGGGTGTTACTATTTTCATTGTTACTAGTGTTGTGATTTATGGATCATTTACAAAGAATCATTAATATGAATTTTCAAAGAACAGTTGTTTGAATCTTATATCTGAATCATAAGATTAATAAATCTTGACAATCTATCAAAGTTAATGAATGTTCAAAAACTTATGAATCACCAACGGCCTTCGTCGATAATTGGTTTTTAAAGAATACATTTTATCGATATTCATGCATTCATCAAGATCCCGTAATAGCAGCGTGCAAGACAAAACAGTGTTCAAATGCGCGAATCTTCGACATATAAAACTACGAAAAAAAAACTAAAAAAAAAAATAAAAACTACGATTAAAAAATCCATAAGTTCAAGAATTTCAAGATGCATTACTCTTGAGATTCGATTTTTGTCAAAATCATGAATCTAATTAACATTTACTTAACATTACATGCTATCCTTTCTTTATAATTGAGTATTGGGAAACAGTATAAGAGTATAATAAGTCCCTGTACAAAACACTGATAATCGTACTATATGTAATTCTGTTTAAATATAATTTTTAATTTCTGTTCAATTTCATCTTTCTTTGCATTCTTTCAGCTTTTACCTCCGTTCGACGTGAAGCCGGTGCTGTTACGATCAGTAGCAGATCGTAAGCTTTTAATAACCATCCCATGGCTCGTTCAATATCTCAGCATGTTAGACGTGGTGACACTCCGCTTACGCTATTACGAAGAGCTGTTCCGGATGCTGCACGACATCTACAAGGCGACGGCCCTGTGTGGAGTTGCGACGGGCTATGAGCTGTTCGTCATTCCCACATCACGGTTTATCGTACGATCCTGTCTAGATTGGCTGTTCGATCAGTCCAATGTGCCAGCGGAATACTACCATTCATCGGAAGCGTTCGGCAACGTTGTCAAGGATACTATGATCCCTGTTCACTCACTTGCTGTTACTAACCAGTCGCGTAATGCGCGCCAGAGCAATCACGCTACCGAAAAGCCGCTAGTTTATAACGCACTACTGGAACAGATACTCAGCGCTGCGTGTCCATTTTTAGCCGATTTTCGTGTTTCTGTTATGCCATCAAAAATGGAAAAAGCCGTCTCCCGCACGGGACGCTACCGGCATATTACTACGCGCTATTCGGGAGCGGTAACACAGCACCAGACTAACGTAGTGCACGAGATGACTAGTACGCTTGACACTTCGTTAAACATTTCCTCCGCTAGCGGTGGCCATAACCTTTCAAAACTATCCCATGGTAACATTCACCAGCGGCTGATCGAAGGATTTTTACAATCACAAAGCCAATCGATTCGTCGCACGGTGGAACTTATCATGGACCGTTCCACTTCGGCTGTGATAAAAGATTTCCAAATGCTGTATATCCTGCCAGAGAAAAAGATAGTGAACGATCAGATCGCGGCGGTGGACACTAAAACGTTGGACGACAGCAAGCGACGAATCCAAACCATCTGCGATGAAGCGATGGACCGAATTAACAATACCTGGGAGAGCAACGTGCCAAAAATGTTAAACAAACGAATCACGGTAAGTGCTACCGTGGCCGCGCTGCGCGCTCAAGATGAGTTTTTTCTTCTTCACACGTTGTACGGGGTTAGTAAATCTGTTTCCTTGTGTTTTTTGTCGCCCACAGATAGCATTTGATGCATTGCTCCCGGTGGAAACCATAGACACGGTAAGGAAGCTGTGTAAAGATATTACATTAGAAAAGTGCCTTCAGAAGTCTAACGAATGGCGACAGTCATACATTTCCAACTCGGGTCAGTATTAATAATAGATATTGGCAGTGTTTTAGAGTTATAGTAATACCTTTTTTTCTGCCCTTAGGTCTGTTTTGTAAGGACGTTGAAAGCGAAGCACAAAGCTTAATGCACAGGAATAATCAGCAGCAACCGCCCAGCAAGCCCGTGTCTACCAATAGCAACCAAATCGAATTTAGCGTTTCGGAAAATTGTGCCATCATGCCGTCCGTTTTCTATGTAAAACTTCAAATGCTTGTGCACCATGCTGCGTCCAGGCCGGAGCAAATTATTGCAAACGAATTGGATGAATTTCTCGAACTGACTACCGCTTTCCTTGACCAGCCCGGTCTTTTCACGACCCCAATGATGAATCGCATGCTGGGGTTCATGTTGCTTCAGGTGGTTTTACTTTTAAGTAAGCATCACACAATCGACACACAATGGTAAAGGGAATACTGAATGCTTTAAATGAAAATTGTATTAAACTTTTCTTCACAGTCAAATCACGGTGCGATCTGAGCGTACCAGACGTTTTTAAACGAGCGGTTACGATCTGGAAGCATGAAAAGTTGGCTCCATTCTGTATGCCACCACCACCAGAATCGGATGAGTCGCCATCATCTCCAACGTCACACGAGCGGTCTTTGCTGTATCCAGCAGAGATTGAGCAGTATCGACGCAAGCGAATGCAACGAGGTACATTTACACATTCCGGGACGTACTTCACTGCAGTAAATGGTTTTCTATCATACCTTTTCTATTCCATATCTATAGATGCAAATTACATCTTTTCCCATCTGGTAAGCAACCGCTTTATCCGTATGCTTGAGGCAAACGCGGCACCTCAACCGCACTATGACATCTATGCGGAGTTTATTACCATTCTGCTCGACGCCGGTATCGTAACGAAAGATTTGCTCAATGATCAATTCGTTGCAATATTCCACGAAGACTGGCCAAAGGTAAGTACAAACCATGTTTCGCTTTAAAACGCTTTACAAGTGCATTCGTAAGCTAATGCATTCTCTTTCTTGCATGGTGCAGCACACGCTGGATCGCGTTTCTACTGTCATTCAGCGAGTTTTGCAGAAAACTGGACTACCCGGACAGCGGCATGGGCACAACATTGACGACTCGCACTCGGAAATGTTCATGGAGATGCTTTCCGATATTGCGAGAGATATTACAGACCTTTGATATTCATCTTTTTGCTCACTTAAAGCGATATTACTAGCATTTATTCATCCGACAACTGGACGGCTCAGGTTATCCTCGCTAAAGCATCGCAGGAATTTTTCATTAGTTTTACTTCAGCTAGTGTTCAATTTAAATGTAATTGTATCACGACAATATGAACAGATAAAACAATTTTACTTTCCTTGTAAATATTCACGTTGCGACGTTCTACATATTTTATCCGAAAAATGGCCTCTTAATTCATAAAACGGTGGAGCACCACTAATCGCGGCTCTTTGTGATACAACTATTTGGAAAACAAGTATATAAGCGATATTAGATTTAAAATACCTTTTTTCTTTCTTGGTTTTGTGTATAGTTGAATTCTATCCTCGTACTTACTTACTCATCGGGCGCTACAACCGCTTCGCGGTCTTGGCCTGCTGCAACAAACTCCGAAACCGCTCACGGCCTCGCGCCGTCGTCTGCCAGTCCGTTATCCCGGCCTTGATGGCGGACGCCTCAACGCCATCTTCCCAC
>KB671643.1:0-141578 GCA_000349105.1 Anopheles epiroticus
CACAGACCTTTGATTTGTTGTTCCTTAGCGCTTCACGTGACGCGTTGGCATCCGGTGTCGAAGCCGGCCTTTACATAGGTCATGGCAGTCCATGCAGCGGCGGCGGCGGCGGCGGCGAAAGAACCGTATTCAGGTGCTCCGGCGAGCGGTTCCTCAAGAAGCAGTGAAGGCTCTGCAACGTTTATGCCAGACACGTTCAAGCGTCAGACCGGTGCTGGCGGTTCTTGGCTGCCAGCGCAAGCCTCCCGTCAACTGATTTATTACGCCACCCACCCCACGTGGCCAGTTGGTGGAAATTGCCTATGGCCGTCCGATGTACAACAGAAGAATTTGCGCAGAACTTCGCAGAGATGCTGCATTTCAGCAAACAAATCAGAATACACAAAGACATCTTAAAGAAAATATTGCACTAGAAATCTTTGTAACAATCCGCTTCATTTGGGGGAGGAAAATCACTCTGAAATAAATAAAACCTTCATCAATCAACAGAAGCTGTACAAGTCTTTAACTCACCAAAACGAAAACAACTACCCATCAAGCCTGTTAATGGTGCGCTTACTCTAACGTTCACTTTCCATTATCACTGGGCTTTAAAACCCATCTGCCCTATCAAAAGGCGAAAATCTCCTGCTCGTAGGAAGATAATTTATTATTTTTTCCACCATCCCCTTTTGCCTGCCTTCATCAGGGACTCTCCTTCCTTCCCAAAAAAAAAATTAAATTACGCCCTCGTGTTTTTCCTACGAAAATCTTTGGCGCTCATTGGCATGGCCCTTCTGTGTGTCCACGCTGCCGTGCTAAGTGACATTGAATTTTCGGCAACCGATGAACGATTAATTTTCCCGGCTAGCACCACTTCCGAGAAGTGCCCTGGGAGTGACATTGAAATTTCGAACCGATACAGGCTAACTTACTGCCACTTCCATCGAAAAGGGCAACGATGGTAGGACGGCCCTTCCAGAGAAAAGACACGCCACGGCTTTAACGTGCTGCGGGAGCGCCAGAAGCGCTGAAAGGATGAATGGTATATGGGAATTAATTTCATCACCTCATAGACAACGCGCGGCGCGGCCCGCAATCAATTCCGGAACTTTGTGTCCACACACACACACACACACCCCGCGCCAGTGCTGTCAATGTTCAATCCACTAGAATCAACGACATCGTTAGCCACTTCCTGCAAGTAAAAAAAAAGCAGAAGGGATCGTGCCACGTGCCCGGACGTTTTCCTCTTGGAGAAACTGAGAGGAAGACGTGGTGGTGATGTTTTCATGGTGTTTTCGACCATACTTACTTACTTTCGCTCCGAGCGATGGTTGAAGATTTATGACTCAATCAATTGAAAGTGTCTTCAAGTCGATGTCGATGAGGGACGTGGAAAGGAATCGTTCCCACTGTTTTTTTTCGGATTGTGCTTCACCGCGGAAAAGGCAACTGAAAACTGGTGATAACAGCGTGATGGCAATTCACTCGATTGCATCTACCCGGACCAGGAGTGTTCCCGGTATACTACTCTTTTCGGTCAATTCGGCTAACCACGGCTGGAAACGCAGCAGTTCACCCGTAGTAATGTGCCTTTGTTTCGAGCTGTCAGCCATTTTTATTTGGCTAGTTTTATTAAACCGTCTCCCGTGTCCGTGAATGTACCAAACTGGATTGCTAGTGTCGTTCTGCTGACAAGATAAGCAACAGCAACCGATCCTTCCCATTCACCTGCTTATCGATGATGGGTTGATCGGAAAGTGTTTCGAGAAACAACAAAACATTACGATACACTAAAGCACTTCCGATAAAAATGAAGGAGAATGTGCAAAAGTTTCCTATACACACGGCCATTATGTCACACGGAAACGTTTCAGTTGCAAAAAAAAACAGAGCGAACCGAAACGTTGGCGTCCCGATAGTCTGTACTGTCTGTACAGTGAGGGAAGAAAAATAGCGCCAAAGGTTACAAAGCGGGACACCAAGCATACGCCATACGGCACGATACGGGCGGACGGCGTAAGTGTACACCAGCAAGATGATGATCATTCGATAAACAGCGTCCCGATAATGGAAGCATTTCGATAAAGGATTCCTGTCCCATCCATTTCCCTCGCTAGCTTCCGGTGACGCAATGTAGACAACGGAAGGCGTCCACATCCTCACATCCACCAGTCCGATCGGATGCTCTCATTATGTTGGTCGCTTCTTTTCCGGCTCCATCTGGTCTCGCTTTTCCAGTGCACCAAACCCATCAACACGGATACGGATAGATGGGACGTCACACGGTTCGTGTACGCGGGCAACGCTTAAGCCTTGCAGCAGGACGAAACACTGGTGCAACAGCCATCCTCCTGTCCGTGTTCTGTGTGACATTATCCCGACAGTTTTAGAATGGAACAATAAAATGGGTTCGAACTTTTGCTCTTTTCATTCTCTTCTTTCCGGGATGTGTCTTCATCGTTTCCTTTTTAGCTTATCGTTGCCGATACGCGGGTGCTTGTAATGCATCTAACTACCGGAATAGAATTGGAACAGATTTAGAGTGCAAAGTTTAACTGACCCCGGTTCCGAATTGTCTCTTCGAATGGGAGAACAACGAATTACAATGATAAATATACAGTAAACGACACATTCGATGCTCCAATAAACATAGCTTCCTCCAAGTTGAACGAAATACTGTTTCACATTTTGAGCTGTTTTTAAACTTTAACTCAAACCTCTTCGGATATAGGTAAGTTAACACCTTGGAATAACCTCCCAACGGCCGTGTCTTCCACAACGCCCTCTGAAAACAAATTTAAACTACTTTTTATGTGAGAAATTATACGATTACTAGATGAAACCCTTGTATGACAGTTTCAACTGTCACAGTTGACACCTGAAAGTTTTCAGCGGACGGCTGAGCTCAGAAAGCTTTCAACATTGGCATTCTATTAGGCACGTTTTGCGTGCTGAACAAATTGAAAAAACAGAATAAAATACTGGTTTTCAATATGCAGATAGTTTTCGGGGACATAGATTTTGCTTTCTGTCTTAAAATTATCCTGATTTATATCCGTTCTCATTCCCCGATCCAAACACTTTGAAAAATCTATTTTTCTGAGCACATTCCTTTCGCCTTCAAATCCTAACCCACTGCATGTGAAGCACCCAATCACCTTGATCCACCCCGAAATTGCGGAAATAACCCGCGTCAGAGCCACCCGGAACGAGTGCACAAATTGACAAACAATAATGCAACCCTGCAACTGCAACAAAACGCGACCAAACCACAAAGGAGCTCATCACTAGCTACCCCGGTGTACGGAAGCACCGAGTTGTGGTTGAATCCGACGGCTCAACCTCTGACGGCTGTCACTGCAGAGGGAACGCGATGCCAATAATACCGCGACGACGTTCCAATCGTACGGAAGTGGGTGCTGGATTGCAGTGTTTTGGAGCTGCTCTCGAAACTGTGGAGGATGAACGGGGCTTAGGGAGATTTTCGGAGCGAAGAAGCATCACACTGCAACGGCACAGTGTGCATATAAGGTCTCAATTTACCAGCCTTTGAGTGCAGCTCGGAAATTCGAAACGACTTTGCACAAACAGGCACCTGGGTTTGACAGTGTTGGGGATATATTGATATTTTAGGGTGATTGATTTCTATTTTTATGTTGCTCCAGCCTAGTTTAAGTTTATTTTTCGAATAGGAGCCAATGGAAAAAGCGCGTCGTAGCTTACATTGTGTTTGTAAAATTAGAATATTCATGACTGAAATGTTATGCCCAAAAAAACGTTCCTACCAGCTCTGAAAGTACTACTAAAACAGTTTAACAGTCCTTTCGGTTCAACGTGCCATCTGTAACTTCCCCAAGGCCCTATCGAAGTAGCCTATATTTTTCTTATCTGCCTTTACGTTTTCCTTTCTTCCTCATTAAAAGTGTTCTTAAAATGGGTTTTACCGCTTTCTTACTTTTGACCTTTGAGCGAATAAAACAGATGGTTTCATTCTACATCCACGCGTTTTTCCTTCCATTCATCATTTTATTTGTTGCATTTAAACCGCTGAACACCTTTCCCGGTCCCAATCACGGTGCTGCTTATCGCTAATCAATCTTACGATAATTATCATTACTTACACTTTTATTATCACCCAGTTTTTACAACATCCCCAACCACCAGGCAATAAATGTTCAACAAATCCCAGATAATTACGGAATAAAAGTAAAAATCGTAAATCTCATTCGTCACAATTCAACGTCAATCGAACGCAAACACGAACGGCACTCCATTTTACGACCTCGAGAATATCAAAAGTTTGCTGCCGAAAAAAGCAGCATCCATCTCGAGCAGCATAAATTTTATGATACTCCCACCAACACCACCCACCCACGCGGCACAGATTTTTCACACCCCCTCGAATCGATCACCAACGGCTGGGAAAAAGCATTAATCTATTGCGAAATATAAAAACAAAACGAAAAGGTACACATCATTCTCGGACGGGATTTGTATCGATTTCACGTAATCGGTTGCAATCTTCCGATGTGCCGAGATAATGGAAGCCTACCACCGACGATTACGGGTAAAAAAAATTGATACACCACGTGAACCCGAATCGGAGGCCAAACTGCGCTCCTTGTGCAAATCCGACCTACTTTCAACACTTAAGAGAGATTATTTTTGCTCACCAGTGAGGATGCATTGGTTTATGAGGGGGACAGGGAGCTATTTGAAAAAGGAAAGGGCCAAAGTGCACCCAAAAATCCCTGAACCATTTTTTGCGAGCTCAGCCTACGATCAGCAAAGATAAACAAAGCCTAAAAGAATGATTTTTCTGCTCCCTTGGTTTTCTTGGGACTAGTTTTTTTAAAGGATTCCTTCAAATATGTAAAATCAAAACTTTGCACCAGCGAAGGACAAATGAGGGGCAAGTTCTTTGGAAACCATAAATCTAATGACGAACCAACCGGAAACAGGAAAACAGGTAAGGAATACGTTCCTCAAACATGTTCGCGAGCGCGTCTGTTCTGTTTGAGCTTTTCTACTTCAAAATCTATTTTTTTACTTTCATCCCGAAGCTCCACACACAAGAAAAAGTGCTCCGAAAAAGAAACGACTCATAATTAGGGATCGTACAGCAACCAAATCGGGGAATGGAGAATACAAATCCTTTTGCTTAACAATCTTAAATTTAATTAAAACTATAGTCAACTTCTACCATCAACCAAAACAGAAACCCAAAGAGGGGGAAAAAAGGTAGAACTGAAGAGATCCTAAACCTATCGAACCGGAAACGGGCCGAAAAGCGTGAAACTTCTGGATGGAAAATTATGCAAACTAAAACAAGAGAAGGTAAAATAAGAGAAAAGAGAGTCGCAAAGACAAATAAAATAATGAAACCTGTCAAGCATTGAATAAAAACGTTTAGTAAATTGTAGAGAAAGGATATTGAAACAATTAATGTAGAAGTTCCTTTTTCATTTGTTACTTTATTTTCTCTCATAAATAAAAAAAAATCTATACCACCTTCTCATTCTTTTTCGTTTGAAAACCCATACTTACTATTTAATATTTTATTAGCACTTGCAAAGTAAATGGATTCACTAGAAAACCTCTAAGCTTCCTGCAAGCTTCTCGGAATTGTTCAACTTCCAATTCCAATGCCTGCTCAGATTCTGGTTGACCTTATTCCCTACTTTCAATCATCATTATGCTCAAGAAACCATTCCGTTGCATAAACCTGAAGCGTTCATTATCGGTGCTAAGGACCGTTGGAAATCGAAAGGAACGAAACGAAACACATACTGCTGCCAAATACTGCCGCCTAGGAATCATAAAAATGGTGGTAAACGGTTTATGTCTTCAGTTCGTTAATTTGCCAACCAGTAATCCGACAACCCACCCACCCCGTTTTCCACTGGCGTGTGTTTGTTTGTATAAGCCCATGTTTGTGTAAGAGGTTTAACGCCTTACAATCCTTTTTTCCCTCTCAAATAGAAGACCAACCCGCTCCTTTCCAATTATTGTCCTTTCCAATTGCGGAGATGGTCACAATGTGAGGATGACATGACATGTGCTTCGATTTTCGTTAGCATTATTTCACTATTGTCTAGCATTGCTTCAGATTCCTTTCAATAGTCTTTACTGCATCATTTGGCCTTTCTACCCTTCCTGGAACTACCACTGTTCCGGGAATGGCTTCCACATAAGTCAATAAAAAACTCCCGTTCCACCGTGCGGGAACAATAAAACGGTTCGGTCGGTGGTTTGGTGGTTTGAATTTTTCGGGGGTTTAGTTTGCATCGGATAGCCGACAACGAGCTGGCACCATGCCTGTATGCCACTTTTCCTTCTCCTCCTTGTCACACGTCACATTAGTGGCCGTAAAAGCAGTGCGAGCGGAAAAAAGGGTCGTAAAACCAAACGGAAGTAAAAGGTAAGCAGGCCGTGCAGGAGTGACCGGAAAACATTCTTCCCGTTGTGGAATGGTACTGCACAGCGGCAGAAAAGCATACGTTTTTCATGGCATTCGATGGCATCGTATTAAAGTAAGGCCACGCTAGGCATGAAGCAACAGGAATGATTATTTGCTGCGGAGGTTTTGTATAGTGTTATTTTGCCACTGCGAGCCCATAAAAAACCTGTCCGATGTTTGCATTTACTATGATTGGTGGTCCTGTGGCATCGAATGCTTTATAGGATTGTTTTATTATTGTTGCATAAAGCAGTTATTTTCTGGAAAGAAGCATTCATCTGTGTACTAGATCTGTGAAAAGCTAAAACAGGCAATCGAACCAACGGTTATTTTGAAATATTCGGTAAAGTTTCATGAAAAGGTTTCAACGTGCGCGAAATATTTCAATGAAATGAAACACAGCAATCTTTCCACAGTGGTATTCAACTGTGGCAGTTCTCATTGAAACTTTTCAAAAGGGTCGTTGAAAAGGCGCGCACGACTGTAAAATTACAACTTTTGTAATTTTGAATTGCACATATGGCAATTTTTGCGACAGATAGATGCTATTTGCTTATTATGGTATCTTATTACGTTATAGAATAGGGTGGGGATGTAAATGACTGTCTTGTGCAGGAATTGGAAGATGAGGACACGTGGATGGTAAAATGACGTAAAAGAAGGAACTAGAAGGATGGTTTGGTTAGGTTCCTGGATTTGAATGGTCATAACATGTTCCATTCTGAACCAAATTACTAAATCGATGACCAACAAATGAACGAAATCCATAAGCGAAGCCCATTAGCTCCAATAAACCATGCAGTTTACTTGCAGAGCCCTTGAAGCGGAAAAACATTCTAGTCTTTGTTAAAAACTTTGATTTACGATTTATTTAGGATATTTTTCTAATAATTTAATGCAAATTAACTTCATTTATTATTTTATTTCTGTTCATTATAAACATTTGTACAATGTACGCCTTATACTCTTGCTTTCCGTTTTCCAATTCGATACTCGATCGCTTCTCTCTGCTCGATTCCTTACACTAACCGATTTACATTTCACTGGCATAATGTTTGTCTCGAATTATGCTCCAAATTATTTACACTCCTCTACGCGGCCTTTGACTCAATCAACGCACCTGCACCACCTATTTACAGATTACCATCAAGGGCAGCCGAAAACCACGGTGATCCCTTCCCGTTGGCACCAAAAAATCGCATCCGCGCGTAAAGCTTCCCACGGGGCCCGCACGCGAACGCCTTACGCACCGGCTTACACGTCCTACTGCACCGCGTACATATCATTTGCGTGATAACCGTGCGCAGGCCCATAATTGGCCACATTAAACAGCCGCTGATAGCTGCCATCCATCTGGTCCGGGGTGACCGGCAGCACCGACATCATCAGATCACTGCAAAGAAGAGAGAGAAAGTGAGAGAAACGGATTGAAATTACATTCTAGCGAAGGGAGCGAAACACAAGAAACAGCACTCGAATCAAATGGTAGTAAATGAGGCACGCCTTTTCGTTTGGCTTTCTCACACACTGCCCATCTTCTTGCCAATCGATTCGGAAATCTAATAGCGCGAGATCCCCGATCAGGTGCGGGTCAACGAACGGGAGCGCTTCGGATCTTCACTTGCTCCATAATTAGGGCATCAAATCATAAGGACGCAGCAGTACTTTGCGGATCAAAAGGTAGCACTTTTGCATCTTAATTTCGGCTAATACGATGCCGCAGGCCTGTGTGCCTCCTTTGGTCAAAAAAGTATGCATCAAAAGGACGCACCAGAACGCACTTCGTACCATTATGTCGTACGCTTTCGAAGGTTCTTCAGAACAACAGGCCACTAAAGCCATTCATGCATTCAGTTGTCGGGTTCTTCACATATTTTTTTCCAATTAATACGCTTCAAGTCCTACAAGTCTTTCTTTTAAAAAACGTGTCCTCTTTATCTTCGAAAACTCTGTAGAGCATTTCAGGACCAAAAAAAGGCAGATAACTTCACGCCTTTTCACAGGCATCCCAAGCCCAGCATCGTTGCATCGTTAATGAGCGAGTAGAAGAGAAAAAAGGCAATATTCTTGACGTCATAATTTATCGCCCCGAAGTCCCAAGGGTATTACGGCCATAACCCAGTAACGGAGAAAAAGGATCATCAGGCGAGCTGATCCTTTCGGGAATTAGTTCAACTCGCTGCGAGAGTGAAAACATGTGTTTTTTTTTTCCTGGCAGTCCCTTTATCTTTCTTGCAGGACATCGCACAACGTCCAGACTTCCAAAATGCCAATGTCCAGCCAGGCCGATGCAGATGTTGAGTAATGTTGCGAAATCCGTCCAATGGCGACTTCCGGACGTTATGGTCGGGTGTCACATTACCACTGCCCGAAAGCCCAAAAACGCCGTCCTCATCCTTCCCAAAAGCCCACAAACACTTACGGTCGACTGCTCTGGGGCGTTCGGTCCCGCTGCCGGCGGTTCTTGAACCAGTTGGACACTTGCGTCAGCGTCAGGCCCGTCTTCTTCGCCAGCGTCTTCTTCTCGTCCGGCGTCGGGTAGCGGTTGCGGGTGTAGCAGTCCTTCAGCGCGTTGCGGCTCTTCTCCTTGAAGCAGTACACCGTCTCCTCGCCGTCCCAGATCGTCTTCGGCAGCGGGTACTTCTTGCGCAACCGGTACTTGTCCACCGCGCCGAGCGGACGGCCCCGAACCTTTTCCGCCTCGCGATAGTGTGCCTTAAACCAGAGCGCCTGCAGATCGGCGTGGTACTTGGGCGAGAAGAAGTGTGACTCCAGCACGGCGTACAGCTCGTGGTACAGACCGCGGTGGTAGGCGACGAGGGCACGAGCGCGCAACAAACTCTCATTGCCGCTTATAAGATCGCTCGGCGACAGGCTCCAGAGAAAGGTGGCCAACTTCTCCAGATCGCCCTCCTGCTGCAGTGCCTCGCACATGCACTGGATCTGTTCCGGGCTAAAGCTGAAACATTTGCGCTCCAGATCACCTGCTCCGTTGCTGGACGCGAGAGGGTGGCCTGTGGATGCGGCAGTGGCTGATGGTTGAACGGGGCCTGACGGGGGAGGTTGTAACGATTGCAGGTAGGAGCTGTTGTTGTTGTCCGTCCGTGCGCCAAGAGCTCCACAGGACGATAGACCGTTCGGAATGACTGAGCCGTTAGCGAGAAGATTGCCACCATTGCTAGTTCCCGTACTTCCGTTAGTAACTCCCGCTCCATTAACCAGCACACCGCCCGGAGATGCTTCACTTAGGGGCTTACCTTTGAAGGAAAGTAAAGAGATCATAAGTTACTCGTCCGTTAAAGACACAGACTGGATGTCAAGGGACACTCACTGGCATAGTAAATAATGTCGCCCGTGTGATGCACCTGGCCCTGCGGTCCTGCCTTTATCTGATTGTAGCCGGTTTCGTGGAACTTTCGCTCCTGGTGGTGCTGGTGGTGGTTCGAGTCCTTGTCGGTGAATTCCTGTAGCTTTTCCGAGAAGAAGAGCGTCTTGATCGGGTTCGGGTTGTCACGGTACACTATATGGAAGGATTAGAAATAATACAAACTGTTGATAAAAATTGGGAATCTCTCAAGTACACTGACAACCATCCCTGTTTGGTTTAATATGTTCTATGAAATCTATGACCTATCTTTAAAATCTCCAAACTGTTCGGTAAACTTGTAAATTTTGCCACTTTAGTTCAAAATAGCATAGATGAGGGTCATTTACTACATTAACCATATTTAAAAACGTAACTATTCTGCTGACGCTTATGCTTTTCGTGGGTACATAAAGTCACAGAAAACGAAGTACATCGGTGGCTGGACAAGGCTTTACCAGCTAAGTAGAAGTTAAGAAGTACTCAATCTTCATCTCATCTGAATTCGTCTTTATTTTTCTGTTATTCCAACGCAACCAAAGGAAGTCCCAATGAGTTTCAAACAACATCAGGCTTATGAGAAACGATCATCGTTACCGCTTTTCCAAACAACGGGATGTCCCTTATCCAGAACAAATGTTTTTGGTAAGATTTCTACATCATTATGGCAATAAGTACAGCTTAAAGATAATCATTTTTCTATGACCACTTATTTGTAAGATCTGTAGAACAATAGTACACATGATTGCTGATTGCAACCGTTTTATAACCAAGATAACAAACCTAAGGCATTCGCGATGACAATATTTTCTATTTTAAATCATTCCAGATCCTCAATGCCACGATCGTCGCCTGAATCTGATCTCCTCAGACAGGGTACATGAATTTGCTTCCCTTAACCTCCACCGGAAGTGACCACAATGAGCGTCGTCGGTAGATATTGTTTATCCTATCGTTAGTCACGAGCTGGCTATTTCGCTCTTCCTTGCTTAACCGATTCCAGTTAATACACTCCCAACAACAGTAGCATGAACTGCACAGAACAATTCTGCACCAACGCGAACGTCATTGAACGCTCATTGACGATCGCGCCTTTCAACGAACTCGCCCGTGCACTGTATGTTTGTATGTTTTATGCTTTAAACAACACACTTTGCCACTCATCCTGCATGCTGTACCTTTCCGACCGACATCGCTTATTTGCACTGGGCGCGATTATTTCGCTACCGATTTCACTTTCTTCCCGTGATGTTTAGTTTACGCATAAGAGGGCCAAGAAATCGGCCCCGTACGTCTGTCTTGCACGGCATCACGTTTCAAAGAAAGAACTCATTTTAAAACACAACAGTAGCAATAGCAAAACGAACCCGTGGAATCAACAATGTCGTACGATCTTGCACGTACGTGGTAAGCGGGCAGCATCCGGGGGTAAAGCATAATTAGTGGAATTCAAGTGGCGATGACAGATCGCTGTCGATCGGCAATGGATGCAAGAAAGCATGATGCTATCGCATTACCAATTACTGATTTGTTTGTTCAATATTTTTACAGCAAGGATTGATACATACAAAAAGAATAATAGTTGCGACAAATAAATAGAATTCTAAAGTAAAAATTCAAAGATGTATAATGTCCCAAAAGAAGTGTCATATTGGAGATGATAAAAAATATCATTTGATCAAAACAAGTGCACGATTTCCTACTTGCAACAAACAGTTAAAATACAGTCCGAAGACCAATCTATGGCAAATATTGCCATCTGAAATATTTTAATGGTACACATACACTTTAATTTTGTTAAAATTACTTAAATGGAAGGTCCAATAACACCACAACTAAAAGTTTCTTATCTTATGATGAAATGGAAGGATCTTCCATGTTATAAAGGCTAAGAAATGTGCAATAAACTTCTACAATATACATGCCTATAGAACAAACAAAAAATCACTCTGTCTTAGTTTAATCCTTTTGAAACATTATATCTAAAATTGAAAAATAAAATCTACTTTGCTATAATATTTTCAAAACAAATGAAATTAAGATAGATAAGCGGAGAAACAAAAAATAACTCAATCCATATTTATTCTAAAAATTAAACATTCAACCAAACAAGAAGTAAAGAAAAATGTCTAAAAATTAAAGATTTGCGAAATATGATGATTGCACAAATTGTATGATAAATCACTTTCTTATCACAAGAAAACAAATCAAATCTTTAAAAACACACTATTTTTTATTATATTTTGTCCAAGTACACACCTCCTTGTGCCATGTAAATGGTTTGTCCGTGGTTGAATCCGCCGACGCCATCCGAGCCACCGGAACTGGAGTCCAGATCGGCCAGTGGGGATAATCCAGAGGTATCCATTGCTTTGGTCCAAACTCCACTGTACACAAAATCGGATCGGAGATGTTTGATATCGCTTTCTTAATTATATTTGAACACTTTGAACTCTTTTATTTTTAAGCACCGCACGGGAGGGATTATATCACAAATATTTGTTTTACATTCACTTGATCCTGCTTGCTTGCCCTACACAGCCAGTAATCCCATTTACACAATCCTTTACACACCTTTTGCGGGACATTCATGCACGCCAACACTTCATACAAATAAATGAACTCATCCGTTTTTATGACACAGTACAAAGATGTCTTCTTCACACCGATAAAACCCAACCACCAACCGAAGCGCTAAGGACGTACCGCACGCGACTGGAACCGCACCGAACGACGCGAAATCGCATACTGAGCGGGTCGAGACCGCACCTCCGAAACAGAAACGATGTTAGGCTCTTCCTTTATGCCGCTTATGCCCGCTGCCATTCATAAACACTGCATAAAGAACATGGGATTTCTGAGACACCACCTCGAAGGGTTGGCAGCACGCCTGCCATCATGTTCCGCCTCGGTCATTCCTTTCCTCTTCGCACCACCTGCAAAATTCTACAGCCCGGTTCCGTTCGTGCCGTCCCCTTTCAGCGTGCTGGGGTCAGTTTACAAAAATTTCATGTCGCTCAGCATAAAAGCGCATAGACGGATGGGCGAATGGGACATCCTGAGAGAGGGTTGGAACATGGGTGAACATGGGAGAGAGAGGGAGAGAGAGAGAGAGAGAGAGAGAGAGAGAGAGAGAGAGAGAGATCGTAAGTGTGAACGATGTTCTGGAGACAGTAAAAAATGGTGCAAACATGTAGAAGAGTGTGCAGTGTTGGTCAAGCGGGATTAAAAATATTTTATCATTTATTTAGAAGTTTTCAAAAATATTACCTAAATAAAGTGCCATGCACAGTCCAAGAGAGGTTCGTTAAATAAAAAATTGTTATCTAAAATCTTTAATTTTAAACTCATCCCGCTTTCGCATTAAGAAACCCTGCCAGGAGCAACGTTAAACGGTCGCCATGGTAATGACAATGTTTTCACGCTGCGCATGTTGTGCAATGTTCTCCGCTGTTCGCCATGCAGCGTGAGCGAGATGGCAAGCGCAAAAGGACAATGCTGTATTAGCTCCGCCCACTTTAAGGATGCTGCATGCTCCTTTTACCCGCAGCAGGAAAACCGCTCGCTCCAGTTGCCCTGCGGCTTGTTTATTATTTTAATCATACAAATTATTATACCACTATTATTTTCATCACACTTTAAGCGAACGGTACAGCTGTAATGCTGTGTGCGTTTCAAATGTATGTGCAAGCTCGATGCTACCGGTGCGCTTGCAATGCAAACAGGCATCCCAAACAGCCTTGAGCCAGCAGCGGCTTGAAAACGATACACGCCCAAAGTGATTATTTTAATGAAGCGGAACTTTCTAGCTCTCGCACAAAATATGCCACCAGGACGTGGTGGATTTCAAGAATGGAGTTGCTCTATAAAAAAAATCAACGGAGAGCAATATGTGTTATTAACATCACAATACCCTGTCAAATACATTAATTATTGATTTAATAATACTTGTAAGGAATATTCAACACATAATTGAAATTTAATTCAAGATTTAAAAAATCATATCATCAAGAGACGTCATTCTTGCCGTGTCACCAACGCCACCGTAGACCTATTCTTACCTCAAGCCAATTTAGCAAACAGTTGTTGGCAAAGAGCCATCATCATCTCACTACAACCTATTTGCATCGTCCGATCTGCCCCGATCGTCAGTCGTCTTTTACACCGCAGTTTGGTAACGTCTACTCCCTTGGTAACCCTAATCACTCTAGAATGGCTCCAAAAATCCCTACGGTGCTCTTCAAAAATGGAACTCCAATACCGGTGCTAGGGCTCGGAACCTGGAACGTAAGTCAGTCGCGCCCCGTAAGGATGGGGCTGGTGTTCTGCAAAGCTCCCCATTTTTCTTTCAGTCCCCTCCCGGGCAGGTCACACAAGCGGTGAAAGATGCAATCGACGTCGGCTACCGTCACATCGACTGTGCGCACGTCTACGAGAACGAGCACGAAGTCGGCGCTGGCATTGCTGCCAAAATCGCGCAAGGAAACGTCAAACGGTTAGTCTCACGGCTTCTTTTGAGGTTTTTTATTTACTCTTATGTTTTTTTTTTTTTTTTTGCTATATTTTAGGGAAGATCTTTTTGTTACTAGTAAACTTTGGAATACGTACCACCGACCGGATCTGGTGAAGGGAGCGCTCCAAGTCACACTCCGTAATCTCAACCTCAAGTATCTAGACCTCTACCTCATCCACTGGCCGCAAGCTTACCGCGAAGGTGACGAACTGTTCCCCCTTCGTCCAGACGGTAAGCGGGTACACTTCTCCAATGTCGACTACGTCGATACTTGGCCCGCGCTGGAGCGATTGGTCGAATCCGGTCTGGTGCGCAATATCGGTGTGTCCAACTTTAATGTGAAGCAGGTCCAGCGCGTTCTAGACGTCGCACGTATTCCACCGGCCACCAACCAGATCGAATGCCACCCGTACCTGCATCAGGCCAGCTTGAGCGAGTTCTGCCAGCGGCAAGGCATCACCATCACCGCGTACAGTCCACTCGGGTCACCGGCTCGGCCCTGGGTGAAACAGGACGATCTGATCCTGATGGAGGACGCCGTGGTGCAACAGCTCGCCCAGAAGCACTCCAAAACGCCCGCCCAAATCCTGATACGCTACCAGCTCCAGCTCGGACACGTGGTTATACCCAAGTCCGTTAGCCGGCAGCGTATTGCCTCCAATGCCGAGGTGTTTGAGTTCGAGCTGGACGCTACCGATGTGCAACAGCTAGCCACCCTCGAGCGGCGTGGTCGCATCTGCCCGGAGTCGTTCAGCTTCGGCCATCCGCATCATCCGTTCGAGGAAGAGTTCCGCAAAGGTCGGCCATAAGGGAGATAATCGCGCTGTTAACGAATGTAAGCGATTGTTGTGTTGTTGGTTAATAAATTCGTTAGCGCGCACATCGCTGTTAATGAGCACGCGTGATGACCTGGCTTCTTACGCCGTACAACGCAAATGGCCCACAAAACTCATTACCTGTCACGAAAGTAACGGCTTCAACGGGCGGGTGGAGGTTTCCAACGACGCGGACGACTCATATTTCGCCATTGATTTATCATCCAACTCGTGTGCGAGTGTACGCCCGTTGCATGATGTCTTCCATCGGCAATGCAGCAGGGGAAAAGGAGCACATCACACGGAAAGGCCACCCCAAATTGGGGACATCGGTTTTGCGAGGACTCTCCATAACTTCCGAACCGTTCCAACCGGGAGCTCTTGCTCGTGCGCAATGATGAAGGTTTCCCCCGGGACGGATTCTGTCTGGCTTCTGGTCGAGCGCAAAAGGGAGTGGCCTATCAACTGCAGGAGCAAAGGGAAAAACGGCAAGGGAAGACGACTCCTTGTCTGTGTTCTCGAACAAAATTCACCGATAAAGTATCATTCAGCAAAAATAGTCTATTCGGCAAAACTCCTCAATGCTATTTCCACCCGCCTAACTGCGTAATTCAACAGTACGCGAAGCGTCACCAGGGTGTCCTCAATTCTTTGGCGGTGTTGGGTGAAAATTTAGGTCCACAAAATTGCGCAACGGCAACGGCTTTGGGGGCTATGGATTCGAAAATTCCCGTTATCTGACGACGGTGCCATTTTTAACATCCACCTAGGGTGTCAAATTTGTGCTGGAGTAGGCTACAGCAGGCAGGGAGAATAAACATCCAAGTGGGCTGTTCCTGTTCCCCGGTTGCTCCGGACAACATTCAACAGCGCCCGGGATAGCGTCACGTTTCTTGGCTATTTTTCGGTTTCGAGTTTTTCTGCTGAGTGGTGTTCGAGTCTAGACTAGTGGAGGAGCTAGTCCGGAAACCGATTCTCGATCGGTCGAAGCCAAACGCACACACGTGGCGAAAAATTGCATTGGAAATTGCGATCAAGTGCAGCGCGAACAACTTGCTCCTGCTTGCATGGTGGCGCTGGGGCAAAACAAACACAATTATGAAACCCTGACTTTGAACTGGAAGCGAAGGTCGCGGTCAGAAATTGGAATAGGAACGGTAAAGAATGGGTGCTGTGCTAGCAGTTTTTGGAACCGACTGGAGGAACCGCCGATCGGGTAAGTATGGGCTTTTGAATTCTAGACCAACATGAAATGCCCCACGAGAACTCTCCTGTAGGTCTGAAGACACTTCCTGACCAAAAGTCATAAAACCACGGCAGTCACAAATAATTATTTGCCAAGAATACACTCGTTACAAATCCTCCGTTCGTCCGGGAGAGACCCTGAACCACAAAAAAACGGCATATCCAATGTCGATCGTATCCGTCCGGACGTCCAGTCCCATCGCACCGACGGTGACAATCACCCCCCACCCCACCATGCGTTAGAATGTGATCCCGGGATCTCACAAGAACCCTGAAGACGGAAGACGTCCCCACCAATGTGAAGTGATCTCCGGGACGAATTGTGGGAAGACAGGGGAATCCAAGGGAACGAGCACGATTGTTTATGTTATGTACGCTTGCTCGTGTGTCGCGTAACGTACCACGAGATGGGGCATGTGTGAAACACAGATTGACACTCGGCACGACACGCAAAATATTGCTGATTTGGAAGAAACGCGCTACCCGCAGTGATACTGGGGAAGACAGGAAGAGAGCCACAAGGCAAAACAAAAAACTGGACGAGTTTTGCATAACTCTGATGCGCTTTCCAAAACAACACAATTTCGATGAAACAATAGACAGTGTACATCTTAATTGAAAGCAAGTGGAGTGTGGGCGAGGGTTATCAAAATGGCAAACGTGGCAAACGTGGATAAAGGATCATTACTTCTTTGCTGCGGACAATGCATTTTACCACTGCACAAGAGCAACAGTTGATGAGAGCTTGGAGACTTGGATGCAAATATGATCATCCTAAACGCATCTTGAAAAGGTTTCACGGGTTTCGTGTTTCCCACAACACTAAACATACTTTATAGGATAAATAAAGCTGAGATTAAAGGGGGGAGGGGGGTATTTGTAACTAAACAATTGTAGACGATGAAAACACGTGAAGCATAAGGCCGCTTATGCACTTTGGAACTATGTATGAGATTGTTGATGATGTATACTCATTTATCAGTAGAGTCTGCCAACGAAGAAGTACAAAATGTAGTTCACAACTTAACCCATCAAAGAATAGGAATTAAAAAAGACCTGCGCGGTTACCACTCGACCATTAGATAACCTCATAGGTGAAAGTAGCATTTGCCCAATATATATCTTGTCTATTTAATAATCTTAGTTTACCTTACTTCTGTATAAGTTTATGAAATAGATAGCTCATCCACTTCATGCATTGCATCCTTAGACATCTTAACATGGTTATGATAGAAGAGAGAATAAAAACCCTGAGAAAATCTAAAATCTGAATTAGTATTTTACAGCTGTCTTTAACAAAAATTCTTTAGAAGGTGTGCAACTCTCATGAAAACCTCGTTACATGCAACAATTCAATCAAAGCCTTGAGATTAGAATGAAACCCAACCGCTCAACTGCATTTTTAGTTGTTGCAAGCCCTCCATTTTATGTTCAATAAGCAGATCCAATAGGAGCGGCCCGAGAGTGGAGGTGACTACACCGCAAGTCTCCACAAGGCAGGACGGGGATGGAAATCCCTTCCAGAGCGTAGCCCCGTCTTTATGTACTTGACTAATCAACTTCGTAATAATATAAGTCAAGTAAATCAGAAATGACTTACATTTGTCCTAGGAGGTTATTACGTCAAGAGGAAGAAGCAGTTCCACCATACGAAAATCATAATTTTTTGAGATCAAAGTTAAAGTCAACATTTGCTTGTAGCTAAGCAGTTCTCCAAGCAGTTCTCTATGCATATTAGGAAGCCCGTTCCAAGGAAACCTATTTAAGCAAGATTTTTTCTAGTTCCTTGAATTCTGTCTTATCGAAGTTTCACTAAATTTGGACATTCGTGTAGCTACCTCCCTTGATATTCAGCTATGTTTAAGACACTCCTAAAAAGTAACCTCTAGTCCTGTGATTTATTATTTGCGGATGAACGGTGTTCCATTGCACCGTCGCAAGTGGCGCTACGTCTGCACTTATCCCCTTCATTTCCCTGCTCTATGTTTTCTTCTTTGTTTTCAAATTTAATGAAAAATGTGCTTCAACTACTGCACTCCCGTGCCTTTTTCTCCTACTCTACTATTTCAAACGAAATTATTTAAAATGTGTTAAATCTATCCCAACTTTTTCACCGACCACCTATTCTGCATGCAAGGTAAAATGATTCCTACTGTTTCCCTTGCCATCCTTCTTTTCCACCACTTCTGGGTCATTTTTTACCCGTCCAGGCAGGCCCGTGCGTTGTAATGTGAGCGTCACCGGGAAACGGTTTACCAGAGGACAAGCAGAAAGGGGGAAAAGGCCCGCGCTCGGTGATGATTTATTGCGTCATCCTATTAATCATGCGGTCGGATACGTACTCGTACGCTGGCTCTTAGTAGCAACTTGCGACCAATTAGTGAAAAAATCACACCATGTAAAGGACCTGCCTTTCCCAAGAAAAGGTGTTACAAGAATTTTTACATCAAAATGAGTTTCATTTTCCCGGAAAAAAGGACTCACTTTCTCCTGGTAATCTTTAAGGCTAAGACGTTCCGACACTCGACCTGGGTTTTGTGTTTGATTATCTCCCACGACCACGTAACGGTTGTGGTTGGCCAAAGCTCACGCTGCTCTCTCGCAAACATTGCCCAGCGGGACGGTTCGGAACCACGCGCAGCAGGACACGGTTGTTGCGCATTTCTGGTTGCGATTCGATTCGCGCTGCATGGTAGCATGTGAAAAGGTGTTTTGCCAGCAGAACCTTCACTCTGCAGGCTCACGGTGTGTTTAAATATACTTTTAGGCACAATTAACCATAATCCCTCGAGGGCCAAAAAGGACACACGCTTTCCATGGGTGATCATGTATAAAAGAGAGAAAGAGAGAAAGCAGCGAGTGTGTGGAATAATCCGCAAATTATGCGATCAGCTTCTGTGCAGTGTGCATTATTCTTCAAGTGCGACCTTTGCTGGCCCTCTTTTTGCTTAAGAAGGAACAATAAACTTGTCACACTATTGAATCATTTTCACGTCGATCCATAAAGCGCAAAGGCATGTGAATGAGAATGACAGTTGGGACAAAAAAGTTACAAAAGCAAATCGTCATCAAATGTGCAACGGAACGTACAATCAATGGCTTTCCCTTGTAATTCATGTCAAACATGTTTGATTTGCATTCACTATCAATTCAACTACATTGCAAGTTCACACCAAAGGTACCATTTGTACCGGATGGGTTCGGTAAACCAATATTTTCTCTAAAAATTGATTGTTGTCCCTTCTTTCATCGACTTCATCGAGGACCGTTTCGCTCCATTCACCGAAGCAAAACAGAGAGACAGAAAAGACACATTTTCTCACCTCCAATCTTAAGGATTGATCCCTTTTTTGCAGTGTAAAACACGACGCCACGCTGTTCCTGGTGGCGTAGGTGACACCGGTGCAACACCGGTGAAAAAAGGTGAGGCTAAAGCCGGAGCCGGACGCACCAGCAGCAGGTCAAAAGCGCAAGCAAGCAGGAGAGATTAGCTAACAGCGACCGGATTAACATTCTTCTCTTTCCCTTCCTTGAGTGTTTCCACCTTCCGTGTGTCCATCTTGGACGGCGAGAGTGCTTTGCTTGTTTTCGTACCTTCTTGTCGTGCCTAATTTTGTCACTGACCCATAAAGCGAACCTTCTGTTTTCTGGTTTTCTGTCAGCGGAAATGTCTTGGAATAGATAAGCAAACAGCACCGAATGGAACAACACTTGCGGGTGCCGATCTTATCCATCGTCAAGGGTGTGTAAATATGCGTGCTGCTTTTAAGCAACGATATATCTCGATGCTGGCATTCCCCAGTGCTTATTCCGAGTGTGTCCTTTCCTCCCTGGAAGAGGCGAGACCGTCCAGGAATTGCTTACCAGGATCGATCGATAAGCGAACACGCTGCTCATCTTGATCGGGAAGGCTTACGATACAAATCAATGCCAAAATCAACACCTCGTCCGTTAAACGTTCAAGATTTTAAAGCACCCGAAAACGCTGCTGGTCCTCTCTGTAAACCAGCAAACCGAGTGTGTAATCTGATTTTCCCGGCTCGAGGTTTCCCGAGGTTTTTCTCAATCATCCCCTTGCCACTAGGGCCATTTGCTGCCATTTGCTCCCTAACGAAGGGATAGCGCTGTTGGGTATTATGTTTCCGCAGTTACGCTAGACACCTACGGATTTAAAAAAATAGGCTACAAGCCACTGGAAGCGAGAACAAATGGGTGTATTTTCTTTCCCCCATAAAAAAAACCATACCACTTGAATTTATCTATTAAACTAAGCAAATAATTATCTCTCCTGGGGTTAAAACGAACTGCGGGTGCACCCTTCCTAAGGCATAGAAAGCAAACAAACCAATCACTCTGCCCTTTTGGTGTGACTGAGAGCAACAAAAAATCTGTAATTGGCCATCCAATTAATTCAATTAACTAGCCAACGCCAATCCTTTCGCCCGGCGTTTCGACAGACCATGTGTCAGCGTTTAATCCACCACGTGTGTGCGTTGCGTAGTTGTTGCTAGGCTAGGTAGGCTACCAAGACGACCGGGAGAGTTCAGGAAGCTCAAAGCGAAAGCCTGGAGTAATAGTTAGCTTACCCTGTCCCGAGGAACTCCTTTCGGTGTCAGGTGCGTTTTGCTGGCTGTAAGGTAACACCGTTGGGGTTTTCACATTCTAAAAGGAATTTGAAAATTCCAGAGTTCAAAGAAATCATTAGAAACATTGCACATTTATGTTATTTTCTTTTCAATTTACCTTTGTTTTTTTATGGCTTTAATTTGCTTTTTCGGTTTGGAAAATACTTAATTCAGTTGAAAACCTCAAAGTTCCTGTTTAAAAATACAAAATACACTTCACTTTCTTCTAGACGCGCACTGCGTACTACCAGGAGAACAACTTCATGCGTTGTGGAACGGATTGGTTGTTCCAAGCAACGCCTGGACTGCTTTGATGTCGCATTTCCCAGACAAGGCGCCATCCATGGCGTAGCGTTGAGTGAACAGAATCGACATCTCACACCTTCACAACCCTTCGTAACGCCGCCGCTGCTCTAGGGAACGAACCGTTTGGTCCGACCGCGATGACGGACGACCTGTTCCCGTAATCCGAGAGCCTAACCAAACCAAAAAAAAAAAACAGGGGAAATACCGGAACGAATCGACGGTACGAGACACAACACAGCGCTGAGGTGCACAAATCGTAGATTTGTTTAATTAAAATCGGATTCCCCGGGCAGGCCCCGACGCATCCTGGCACAAATTAAGTCTCTCGAGAATTTTAAGGACTCTCGCTTTCCACGGGATATCGTTTATGCTGTCGTTTATTGCCATTCACAGCCGTTATCTAAAACGGCACCAAACGTTCTGGCAGCGTTCGTTCTATTCAACGTCGAATGGCGGACAGACCGGAGCGGAGATTCTACGCGGAGGTCGTGTGAAATGAGGTGTTAAATTACGGCAAAATCCTCTTCTGCAATCCGTGCGTCTGCCGCTGGCGAATGGGAAAACACGGTGCATGGATACACGGACAGACAGCATACCGGAAAGGTGAGGTTGTGAACAGTGAGAATCAAATGACATCAGACCCTCGGGGCAATGTGAACGATGCAGTCTTTTGGCCTGGGAGCCCCGCTTTGCGTAGGTCCAGGTGAGCCTAAGCTGCACCGCCGGATGTTGTCATCTCTTTATAGTAAATGATTTTAGAAATAAAAGAATTTGAGAGAACTTAGAACACACATCACACACTAAAGCGGGTGCACTTTTATTGCAAACAAATTGTTAAAAAGCATAATCTCTATCGTTTCAAGAAGCGTGTTTTAAAACTCTTTTTGATCCCATTAGGCTTCGGCAAATTGGTACGCCGCAACATCCTTGCGTACACGGCACGCTCGACCAAAAACATCAACCCACTGGCGCACCAGCCGACGGCCACACAGATCCATAGCGAGTTCAGATCCGTCAACCCCAACACCGTCCCATTGATCCCGTACTCCTTCCGCACGTTCTGGATCTTGGCCCAACGCTCGAACAACCGATCCACGTGCATCCGCAGGCCATTCTCCTCGAACCACAGCATGGACCGTTGCGCCAACATCATGAATGCCGTTTCCTTCGAGAAGCTGTACTGGAACCGCACATCGGCTAGCGGCTCGTCTAGAATGTAAAAGTTACGCCGGCCCGTAACCGGATCGATCGGTTCCGTCCCGTACGAGAGGAACAGGACGCGACTTCGAAGCTCCATGTACGCATCGTGCTGAATCGGTCGTGCCAACTCCTCCGGAGTACGCTTCACGAATCGTGAAATCAGTTGCTTCTTTTGCTCGGGTTCTATCTGTATCAGCGAGTTGGTGTCGTACGGTTGCACGATCTTTATGTTGGAGGCTAAAAATTCATTCAAATTCTTCGGTCCCTCAATGTAGCGAAGTGTCAGAAGCAGGGATGTGACCTGTGCAAGGTATGCCTCGATAAGCAGGAACGTTAGCACATCCGAGGCAAGCTGTATCCATTCCGGCCATGGGTAGTGATCGCCTAGGAGAGAACCCACGCGCTTACGCACGGTTCCGCTTCGATCGAGCAGATTGATCATGGCATAGAAATGGCCCGCCAATACACGAATCCCCATCAGCACACCGATCATGAGCCAAACTTCCGCACTAAACGGTTGCAGCAGTGCATCGATCAGGTTCAGCTGTAAAGGCCTCGGTACGATCAGACTGAAATAGTCGCGCGAGTTGAGGAACAGCTTTGGCATACCATCTTCGACAATCATGTCCCGAGTAGCGATAAAGTCTACCGTCCTGTTCAGCATTGCAAGCGAGTATGCTCCACCGATGTACGAGGATTTTTCACGCTTCACGTGCGTAAACTGAAGGCGCAATCGGAACTGGGCGATAATCCAATTCCACACATAGAAATCAGTCCCAGCCCAGTTGCGCCCCCTGGTGTAGCTGAAGGGGAAAAAGTTATACAACACGCCGGACACGCGTATCCCGTCAAGGGCAGCAATTTCAAGCCGGAACAGATGCTGAAAGTTAACGGAATTCATAGACCTACGAATCTCTTGATGACCGAAACTGATACGCGCTATCAGTAAGGGGTTGTCGGGGGAGTTAACTTGATCATATGGTAGAACCAGTGTATATCCAATACCCAGATTGTGCAGCGTATCCTGCAGATATTTCAAATCGATACGTATCTGTTCGCGGAAGGTCTCATCAACTAACAGCACAAATCTGTTGCCTCCAGGATTGTCAATGCGCTGTAGCTGCTTCGTCAAGTAGAGCAAGCATCTGTTTTCACGCTGAAAAAGTAGAGGTATTTTATAGAGAACTGCATTTATAATGTTTTGGGAAGGGGATTTGTAAGCTCACCATCGGTTCTTTTCGTGCATCAATAACCACCAACGATTGGGAAGCAATTTTCAAGTACTGATTCCTTTGTATAGTTCTGTTGGACGTGTCCTTCAAAGGGTCGATAAGAACACGTGGATAACTTCCCCTGAATAGTCCCGAGTCGATGTCTTTGCCGGTAATGTAGTATACGACGTTAATTTCCGACGAAGCAAATCCATCTTCGATTAGTAGCTGCAGAAAAGGTTTCCTAGCCTGAAGTACAGATGCAAAAAGCACAAGAATACTTATCCGTAAGACTAAGGGCATCTCAAGCGACGAGAATGAAACAACCGTACTTAATGGCACAGTACATCGAAAGACGTACCTTTATATAAAGCAAAACTCTTCCAGTATTCGTTTGAGAGTCACTTAACCGATTTTAAAAGCTTCAAGCCATTAAGCTAGAGTGTATAATTAAAGGATATAATTAATGGGTTTAGATGGACATCTCATTCAACACACACTCACATTCTGTATACGAGGTATCTTTTCTGCTTGAAATCACTACCAGTGAATGTGATAGTTTTGAGTTTTTACTTTTACTTACTTTTTTATCTATACTGAACATGAAAAACATAACTTTGATGAACGTGTTAGTAAAAGAGATCAAATTAAATTAAAATTAAAGTATAAATGCCTCAAACCTCCCAAAGAAAGCTGTGCGTGAAACATTTCACATGAAACATTTCAACAATTCAAACCGTTCGTTTAGCATTCCTCTTTCGTCAAGCGCCTTTGGCGTGAATGCATCTGGTCTGTCATATCCTTTTCGCCCCAAAAAGTCCCCCCCCTCTTTCCTCCTCGTTCTCTTTCCTCTCCCCAAAGGCTTTTCTCCTCTTCCACCTATCCCATTCTGAACTGAACCAGTTCCAGTTGTGCGGCCAGTGCGCATGTGTTCCTGCCATCTGCACGTTTGTTTTGCCCACCAGAATAGTCATACTCCCATTCTGCACAGAACGGGGCCTGCGAACAATCACACACGCGCTCGTGCCCGACCGTGACACATTTCGAGTGGCCGTCGTGACTGCATCGTTCTATCGAAGGGAAGGAATAATTAGGGTGGCTTGTCAGTGCGTTATGCAAACGACGAGAACACCTATCGCCTGAATGGAAAAGAGGCTGTAGCTTCGCGAGTGAGTAGTTTGCACCAGAAGACAAGTGTCCTGACCTTACTGTTTCGTGCGTGCGTGTTTCTGGGAAAAAAAGATAAAGATAGTTCAGCAAGGAAAAGGGGAACACGGACCAACATGTTTTCTCGCAGGGAGTTGCTCTACCTTAGGGCGTTATTTTTCGGTAAGTAAAATTAAGGTAGACGCCAATCCACGGACAAAGGATTGAGTGGAAAAGAAGCGTACTGATGGGGCCATCTCTTCATCTTCCAGCCACATTGCTGCATCTCTGCAACACTTTGCAGCTGGAAGGACTCTCGACCAAGAAGCCACGCATTACCAAGTACACGATGAAGCCAACATCCAGCTCGGTAAGAAGCCAATGAGTAAGAGTAATCGTTTAAAATGAAATCTTTCCCCTAACGTATCCACGACCTGGCGTTCTCGTTTATGAATGAATCTTTCGTTCCGCTGCAAACCAGAGAACTTGTAGCATGGATATCGATTTTCTTACTCCGCCACACACCACACCAAGACGTTGTCTGTCCACGGGGTACGCAGTGGTGTGGGTGGGATGTATCCCTCAGCGTATGTGTATGTGTGTCTCTCACACAGAAAAACGCTTTTCGCACGCTACGACGACGAAACGGAAATTTTCCATCATGTGACGCCACCTCCCCCAAACGAAGTTGTTTGACATTTCTAACCGTTTTTCCCGATTTTTCCTTTTTTCCGACACGCCGTAGGCTACCTCTGTACCGTCCTCCCTGTCACTGTACCGTCTGAACGGGTCGAGTGGAGCGACGTGCATACTGATACAGACCGATGCGCTGCTCAGCATTCAGTACCGCGATAAGTACAACGAGGATAAGGTAAGTGCAGCGTGATGAACGATCCGTGACAGTGTGCAACCGTTATGTACCGTGTACCGAGCGGTGTGGCACACCTGTTGAGGTGAGAACACCTAATAATGTCCTTCTGCTTGGACCTCCCCACTTCCACAGGAAGCCGACACCTTCCTTCCCGACCAGATGGACATCTCCGGCGAGTGCTGGGAGGACGAATCGCGTATCACCATGTCCTGGAAGGGCTTCACGGTCAACATTTACTTCTCGAAAACTCCGGGCGGCGAGCGCTGGTACGTGAACAGTGTCGATTTGGCGTACTCCTCGTCCAACAAGCTGTTCGAGCACATCGATCGGCCCGGGCTGGACGTGAAGCTTTCGACACCGCCCGGCACACTGCTCTTCCCGACACCGGTCGGCAAGTCGTACACGTGCGACAACGAGGTCACCATCACGATGTTTGCCCAGGACGAGAACGACAAGTCGGGCCACCTGGCCAAGTTGTATCTGCGCGAGCTGCGGATGCAAAGCTTCATGTACAAGGCGGGCAACGCTTGGGGCCCAACGTTCCAGTGCAGCGCTACCGGGACGTACCGCGACGAGACGGCCCCGATCGCCGTCGGTTCCACGCTGGCCGTCGCTACCGTTTGCACCGTTGTCGGCTATGGGCTGTGGAGGTGAGTCTCATTGCTGTAAAAAAAAACGTTTTAAGTCAATTTTCTAATGTTTTATAACTCACAACCATTTCAGATACTTCAAAGTCAAGAAGTTCCAGTATGGAACTATGGCTTAAGTCGTTTTTTTGTGCTTCATTCAAAAAAGGGCAAGAGAAAGATAACTGGGAGAAAGATTGCCCCATCGTGGCCAAAACTGTAGAACAGCAACAGAATGAATGAGCGAAACTGGAAAGGTTTGATTTAACACGACGCTACTTCTTTAACAAAAACACACCTTTCCAAACAACTGTCGCAGAAAGGTAACAAGCGAAGGCACACGTTCTTTGCATTGAAATTCAATTAAAGCAACATAAAAATCGTACACTTGAAATGAAAAGAATCGGGATAAAACATCCACAGACACACATACACACACACACACAAGTCTTAACAAAACTATACAGTGCCAGCGGCGATCTATTTACTGTGTTTTAAGCATAGAGGAAGTGGAAAACGCGGAATGTTATAACTAAATATAAAAAAAAAAACAATATATACATATACACATGTAGGTATGTGTGAGCATACAAATAGCAAAAGGATAACAAGCGAAAAAAAAGCAAAAGGAACGAGAGGGAACGAGCGAATTGAAGCAACAAACAGGACATGATTGAGCGTTATAGAGAGCAATGGAGAAGAGGGATAGGAATATATATATACATATATAGATATACAGTCGTAAAAATGAGTCGCATAAAAAGCAAAACGGCTAGCGCGGAACAGCGTTAAAGAAAGTCTTCCATTTTCATTTTAATGATATAATCGTGTGATTAAGTAAATTTATGAACGTTCATGAAAGCATTAGCAAACACTTACGAGACAAAAAACACTACAACCAGAATGAATAACACATAGAAGGAACCTAGAGCTAGCTCTACAAGCTTATTGTGGCGAAAAAGGGGTCAAACTAATAGGGTGGCCAATTGAAAGCAGGCAAGACGCACGACGTTAGGAGAAAGGTTTATGCTTAATACGTGTCCCTATAATCTTAACACTTGTACACACACCGATACGGTCACAAGAAGATGTTACACCTTACTCAAAAAAATGGACACTATGTACACTCGACAGTCGTACACCAAAGGACGGAAAAGAAGGGAAATACCAACAGCATCGAGGCATTATCAATTCCAGCACCAGCCCAACACACACTTCTCTTGTACATAGCACACGCTACGAGCAACGCACCAACGTTCGTATGCACGTGTCTCGCGTGTAAAGCGGGAGAGTAAGGTAATTTTTACATACTCCACTTTTTTCTCCTCTTCAGCATCGTCGTCTTCTTTAATCTCCGGAAAAATAACAATTAATAAGCACACTTTTTCGAAACGTCACGTCACGGCGCACCTGCAACAATTCAAAACATATCTCGGTGTCCTCTTGTTTTATTGGTGCATAATTTACTATCGTTGGAAATGTATTGTGACTTTACTACCCGTTACCGTAAAACCTTAAATGTCGTACAGTTTTCCCACAAAGCAGCAGCATAGGGCTCGTATTCGATGCATAAAACAAAACAAGTTTTACGCAACTTACTGATAACCAAACGAAAAGTAAGAAAACAGTTCGTTTCGATATTTCAGTTCTCTAGCGGATAAGTAGAATATCTAAGAAACCACGCAATCTGCTCCTAACATGATACAAATTAAACTGTCTCTATATGTCGTTCGCCATCGTTAACGCACACAACAAACAACCTCCTCTCGCATTTGTCGTATTATTATCGTTGCTTCACATTAAAAGTCTATTTACAGCTCTTTTTTTCTCGAACGTTGTTTTATCGCAGCAAAACATCTAATGCCATAAAACATAAGCAACCGTGTTCTTTTAGCAGAATGAAACATACTATTTATGTACATCATTATGCTGATCAAATGTTATAGTTAATTTAATTATAGCAAAAGTTTAAACAAAAACATTACGTTGATGTTAACATGCCATTACCGTAAAGGAAAAATGAATAAACAATAAACAATTAGTTCGAAACTTAGCACCACCATTGTCATCTCGTTTACAGCAATATAGAGAAACCAACAGCTTTTATCAACTTGAAATAATATTTCAAATACTGAATATACATATATTTTTCACTGTTCACAAATCGGCATCGAAAACGGGGGTGGCTATGTCATTCGGTTTTCTTACTATAAATCACCAAAAATACATTAAACTCAATTAAAGCTACCGTATTAAAAAAAGACTAATGATCGAGAATATATATATATATATATATATACTTCAAATTGCGTTCGTACAAAATGAGGCGCAAACAGTTTGCTAGTATTTTGTTATTTTTCTCTTTCTCTCCATTTGTTTCGTGTATGTGTGTTTTTTTTGTTTGTCTTGCTAACTTTGCTATTGTATTCTTGATAAAAAAAATATTATGCTATTGTGACGCGATGTGATTTGGCTGGCCGGTTATGTTATATGATAGTTGCGCTTACACTGTTCTATTGCGAATATACGGACTTAAAGTGAAGCCATTTGTTTCCTATTGGGTGGTGACGAGTTCTTTTCGTGTCATTCAAAAAAATATGCAATCGATTCAACTGATTACAGCTCGCTAATAGTTTTGCGGACTACCTATTGGTTGAAATATCGTTTACGTACCTTTTTGAGCTGCTGTGATTGCACGTACATGGATTATTCTGATAAGCTGCACTGTTTTACCTTTGCATTACCGCTTCAAGCCAGCAAAAATCGTCCCTCACACGCAAAATGCGGGGTTACATTCGTTATAATTATTCGTCCATCTTCTTGCTCCATTTGTTAAACACCATTCCTAATACTTACATCACATTAACAATGTTTTGTGATGCACTTCAAAGAAGAAAGAGAACTGAAACTGCCCACACCATCATACAACCCTTAGCCCCTATTGCTCTGCACACTAGCTCGATTTAATCTCAAATCCCTTCCTCTCAGTGGTACACACCGCTTCCACACTAACAACACATCACATTCGGTTTTGTTTCGTCGCTCGTTCGTACATAAAAATTTGCGCCCTACACTAAGCACCACCCAGCACTGGTTACACTAAAAAACTAACACAAAAATCGTTTCGATTCTTCCAACGGTTCATGGTGCTTTCTTCACCTCTGGTGCTCCATTGCTTCTACTAGGCGTATCTAAATATGACTACTTCTTTTATTACATTTCAGTTCGTTTGCGTGGCAGCATCGGAACTTTTTGGATGCGTTTCCGCGCCACCATCACCACAATAGTACAGCGCGATGTACCATTTTGCTTTTGCCTGCATTTCCGTTCGTTTCGTTTCGTTTTCTACCGTACGCAGAAGGTTGGAGCGATAAACATGATCTAGTAAAAGAAGTTAAGGGAGAAAAACGTCAATCTGTGCTAAAGATACACTTAATCATCTTTACGCAATGGTAACCCTGTGGTGTTTCAGTTTTGTTTTACTACCTAATGTACGCAACGAGGAGCAATTGATCTTCTTAACTCAATCAAAAGCGATCACCTTCCTCCTTACAGATGATCGTCTGTAAGGAGAAGTACGGCCTAACAAATTACTAACGAAACAAATTAACCAACTAGAGAGTATTTCAACGTGCACTATTCCATAGACTAACTAAAACCTTTAAAAACGCATGATATTCACTTGGTCGTATCGCTCGTTTTTCATTTTCACATGAGATTCATCTTGCATCTTGCTATCTTTCCCTTTCTTCTTCGCAATTCTATACACTAGTCACTAGACTAGGGTGGGTAAAACTATTTTTGATGGATTTTCTTCTATCGCTTATAGCACAGTTTTTAAACACAATAGATGAATAAAGGTTTACATTTACATAACAAGCAAGCATAATGGTGCTTACAACAATCAAAGACTTGGACAGCAGTTGCTTTAAAGCAGCATCCAACAATTAACTAGCAAAATATATCACTAAAACCTTTACTGAGAAGTAATGAAATCCACCAACAAAGAGTTGACAAAGGTTGTTCAAACGTTCTGGTAACGTTCTACTAACATACGCAGCTAAAAAGCGACTCGACACGTAAAAGAGACAAAGTGACTTTCGTCGTTCATAATAAGTAACTAAACAACAGCATTTACCATTCTATTATCTCCCTTCTTTCAAGCTTGATTGATAATATTTTCAGATTTAATCCACATTGCACCAACTTATCGATAAGCACCTAGTGACAAAAACTGTGATTATTTATCATGCCGATATTTCTATGCTTGCAAAAATCTAATTTACTTTAGTAAAAGCACAGTACGAAACTTCATCGTAAAATGCCTAGCACTCGCTGCCTTTTCCGGTGTTTGCTTTATGGATCGGTGGAAAGCTTTGATGCTTTGAGCTCATCTAAAAATCTACCATACCCGGACGGGAATATGATATAAACCTGGACATAATGCATTTAAAAACTAATTGAAATCTTGCACCAAACATTGGTTGACAATTAAAACGAACAATGAAATCTTAACCATTTCTTATTTGGTACATGAAGCGAAGCGACCTGTTGTATGCAATATTCCTACTAATATGTGTTGCCATTTTTGGACACTTCCAAATTATGTTACTTTGTGTGTTGCTTGCATCATTTATCAATAGAATCGTATGTGGTTTATCTTCCGCTAAACTATTTACCATTACAACTGAATTCTAGTACATGTGTAGAACGAGCGTATAGGGTAAGAATACTAGCAAGCCTCTTAGAGGTGATGCAAATTACAGCTCCAAACATGTAAACTTTAGTCTCGTTAGTTATCCAGTCGGTTCCACGCACGTACGCGGCTTTGCTGCTGATGGTAACGTTGCCCTTTCGTTCTAGTTAATATAGTCGTCACCGTCCAACTCCTCGCTGGATTCCGTCGATGTCAGTGTCCAACGGTTGTCACTACCACTCTCCGGATGATCCCCAAGCGTCTGATTGTAAGCTCCGCGCAGATTCACATTACTGCTGTTACCAACATTACCTTGATACAGACGGCCTCCAGCAATATTCCCGACGCCACTGTGGTAGGACTGCGATCTCAAAACGGAGCTAAAATTACAAAAAAATAATTTAATGAGCAATGGTGGAACACTTTGCGGTTGTTACTATAATCACACAACTGCACCAAAGTTCATTCCTTCTTTTCTGAGTTTACCATTTCACCCTCTTTCAACCTCCGGCATCCATAAAAGTTTATATTTATCAAAAAGCAAACTCACAATTTATTTACGACGCTAAACGGTAACAATAAATAAAAAAAGTGTACACATTCAGCTGATTGCAAGATGCTTAGGAATGTTACTATGTTGATATGATGTTTAAGATACGATGACATAACGTTACCTAGTGAAGCTACATCTTATCTTGAAACAGTTTCATTGCCATGAAGAATGCGGCAAACAGCATTGCAAAACAATTGATGGTATCAGTAACTCTATTTTACAGCATTGACCTTCCCAAAATATTCATTACTTTGAAGGTGAAAGAGATAAGAATCCGCCGAAGTTCAAGGAAAAAACAAAACCTTGTTTATGTATTCCCCAGGTAAGCGACACACCACACACGAGCAGTAAATACAAATGCAATATCAGTGAAAAGCATACACACAGTTATTGAGAAGCTTACATTTGCTTGCATTGCAGTGCGAGTGAAGGGATAGAGAAGAAGTGAAAATATAAATTCTAGCAGGGTTCCACACCCATCAACACTGCATCAACACTCGATAGTGAACACTATCGAGCCACATACGAGCTGGAGAAGAGGATTAGGGTCAGACATAGCGAAAGAGACAGAAGAACAGAGACAGTGTGAGGTGAGGAAAGCAGAAGCGTTGCAAACCTTTCACTCGATTTACTTTGCCGGTCCGAATGTAGCTGTGGCGTTTGCTGCTGTTGTTGTGCGGCAGCTGCAAGACGCCTAGATTCCTCCTGCTGCTTCTTCTTGCCTTCCAAGGCAGCTTTCATCGGATCGTAGCTCGCGCGTCTTCGCCACATCTCCAGCTCTTGCTCTTTAGCAACTTTGACCGCTGAAACAAGTGGGAAAAGCAAAAGTTAACAGCACGTATAACACGCACGACTCTTTCGCCAACTTACGATCCTTCTTCGCGACACCGCCCGTACCGGTGCCACCGACACTGGACTTGCTGGCCGCACTGCTCGCTGACTTTACGCTCCGGGCACTCATCCGTGTTGGATCGGTACGACTCATGGACGACGAGACGGACGCACTGCTCGGGCTTTTCCGCACGCCCTCTTGCCGCAGCAGGTAGCTCTTCGATTCGTCCTTCTTCAGAAAGTTGGCCGCATTGGAGGATTTGTATTTCGAGATATCGAGATACTTCGGCTGCACCTTACCGCCCGTTCCGACAGCCGACGATGACGTCGTGGAGTTGATCGACTGGGTCGACTGCTGCTGGCCACCTTTGCCACCGAGCAGCATCTCCCGTCCGGTGCTAGATTTGCGCATGTTCAGATCCTGTTTCATCCGATTTAAGCTAGAGTCGCGCGGCATTGAGGCTCGATCTCTGACGAGCCCTCCGACACCACGCATCTGTACCGCTCGTCGCGGTAATTCGGGCGTGTTGGGGCATGCCGCAGCACCGCCGGTTTGTTTAGCACCGCCTCCCACCGCTGCACCACCACCTCCTCCTCCTCCAGCTAGCTTCTTGTTCTGTTCCATGCGCATTAGGAACGTTTTGTTGTACCGGGTGTTGGTAAGCGGCTCCTTTTCCAACCTTGCCCCATTCACATCAAGATCTTCGTCGTCCAGATCGTCCACCGGATCTTCCTCGTCCGAGAGCGAGTTAGACGAGTAGCCGTCCTGCTGCCGACCAGCACCACGCATCTGCAATCCGTCATCATCCCCGTCGTTAATGTACAGCATCAGCTCATCCGGATAGTTCGGGTCCATCACCAGCTGGTGACGATGGTGCGGTGGTTGCACCGAATGATGGTGATACTGTTGCGGCTGTACACCATTGTCCGAAATACCAGCACCAGCCATCTTCTTAAAGCTGGTGCTGCTGGCCGATTTCTGTATCCTCGAGCCACCGGACACCGCCCGTCCGTTGACACCGGTAAGTCCGCCCGCTTTCGCTGACATCGTCGGTGTCGCCGGTTTCATCACGTTCGGCTTCACCGAGAATGAACTTGAACGTTTTATAGGTGATGTAAGATGTTGCTGCTGTGATTGGGGTTGTATTTTCTGTGCACGATTCGCGGCAACAGACTTCTGATTCGCTACGATCGGTTGTTTGGCACCGGTGGAAGTTTGCAAATGCTGCTGCTGAACACTGCCGGACGTTTTCCGTGGTCCGAGTGACATCGCCCTCGGCCTCGGCATTACGCTACTGCTGTCCGCCATTAGGGCCGCCTTTCTGTTCTTCAGCTCCAGCTCCTCCTCATCCTCATCGTCATCATCGATGTCCTCCTCGAACTCTTCCTCGTCGTAGTCCCTGCAGTCGTCCGGGTCTTCCATATCCATATCCACCTCACCGCCGTCGGCATTCCCCGCGTAGTACCCTGCAACAGCTGAATGATCAAATTGCTGAAAACATTTTACTGGCTTTGGCGGCAGCGAAGACATCACACCTTCGTACGAGTTGTGCCGCGTATGATGGCGCTTGGAGAAATCCAGCTTCGGGCTGGTCGTGTTGGTGTTGAGGCTGCGCGTCATGTGCCCCGTTCCGACGCCTTCCGCGGCCCCACCATTAGGTAGGTATGTGGTCGGGGAGCCGACTGGATCCACACCGCCATCCAGCGAATGGTTTCGCTTGTGCCCGTGCCCGCCAACGTTCTGGTGGAGCTGATGATGATGCAAGTTGCTGCGCTGATGAGGATGGTGATGGGACGGTGAGTATAGTGGCGAACTGACGTCCCCATAGTTGTTACTGCCACTATTAAGCCCAGGTGAATAGATGGGCGATTGCAGAGAGTTCATCGGTGACACCTTCGGTGACATCTTGCGCGAACCCGGACTGAGCGGACTGGAAGAGTGATGGGAGGAACTGTTTCGCAGCGAATTACGCCGTTGCAGGTTTTGCAATGTCGAAATTGCGGCGGCCGTCTTCTGTAGATACATCTCCGTTTCATTGCCGGAAAGATCCTACGGACGGTGAAGATTACGAGAAGACAAGAAAAAGGAGATACAATTAATTGATTTTCGAATGAGATACACCTAATTCTAATTGCTTTTGAGGAGGGGGAGGGAGGATTTCATCAACCAGCATGGTGAAAACAGTGGCAGAGCATTACGGAGTCTTCAATCATACACGCATAAGGTAGCGCTCCCATATTCAAGGTTAGCTGTGAAACTAACCAAACATATACAAACATCTGTGACTGCATTCTGTATCACACCGTTTAGTCAGTGGTACTGAGGAAAACAGCTTACTATAAATAACTCCACACTACTGAAACACTACCGACCCAACCGACCGTACCGTACCATCAGCCGGATGATGGCCTAGACATACTGACGTGCTCCGACTGGGTACGGTCTTCTCACGCTGCCACACAAATCATCAAAACACAGAGCGTCAACATTAGCCTGGTAAGAATAAACACAACAAAGGTACGACCACCGTACATTGCGGAAACGTTCTCTGCTCCTAGGTGGTATAGAATTTGAAATCTTCTCATTTACCATTCACATGCTGATGCAGTCATCATCCCACCAATCGTTCTCCCCCACAGTTGCTTACATAAAAGTGCTAACGAAATGCGACGGGAGCGGCATCCACACCGCAGTACAATCCTGCCCGCTGCCAAATAAATGCCAAAACATCACCGTACCGTTTTCGATTCTCATGGTGTGTCTTCTTTCGGCGGCCTGAGCTGGATAGTACATCACAGCATGGTGTGCTCATGCAGGTGCCGACACTCTCGTAGAAACTCGTTTCACATCGGAAATTCAATCTCTAATGGGGCACAGACTATAGGGTCGAGAGAAGAGTTAAGTTTGGCAGTTGAACTCCAGCCGAGCAAATTAGTACCAGTCATTCTGCGCTCTACTAGTTTATGCTCACAGCACGAAGAAGTGGGCAAGAAGACCCGAAATATGAACATGCGAAGACCTACAAAACCAAGGAGAAGCAATTAAATTCATCAACCTTCACAGCGTCAGAATGTCAATGGCTATCGCTGAAAGATGGAGTGCGTCCTCTAATCTGCCGGTTGTTCGAATAACTTTACTACTTATATTTAGAACGCTTCATGGTTTACCCTTTACAAATGACAAACTTCGAAATAGACGATATGACCAAGGTTAAGTAAAATTCTATCTCTGCGTGATGTTAAGTAGAAACATCATTTATAGATTTAAAAAAGATCATAATATTATTTATCTCCTACTACTGACATTGAGCTTATTCGAACGTTGGTACAATCTTCTTCAGAAATTCTACAAGGAGAACTCTTCCTTATAAGGAATCCCGGCCCGTCCAAAAAGGTGAGAAATCGTTTCCTTATATCCCACCATTGGCAAAGTAATAAACTATTCCTCGGCGCAAAGCACGCGGGACACCCACAGCAAGATTGTGGCTCCATTTATGGAGATTCTCTCGAAACAGCCGCGTTATTGTGTGATATGCGTTTTTGAATTTACATGAACACTCCATTATCACACTTTTCGTTCGCTGCACGTCTGACGAGGGCCATAAGACAACCTTCATATCTGTCATCGTTAATGAGAGGGCATCCCTTATCCCGGCTGCTACAACAGCGCTCATATAAGCGTTGTCCCCACTGCCTTGAGGCCGTGTTCGGGATGTCTCCGTCCTTGACATTTCGAGGCACATGTCACTATCATGAATTTCTCTGTCCCACGGACACTCTGGTCATTCGAGTTTGTGACCTTCGCGGTGGTAAGTGTCGTCGATGCCATCATTATTGAAGTCTTGCCTGTACAATAAAGAAGATAGATTTATTTTCGAAAATTTTTATATTATGTTTCTATACTTTAATATAAAGTTTTTCCATACCAAAAGCTATTCGTTTGTATTACCAATTAATCCAACCTCGCTCGTAGAATTACCATCACACCGCCCACCTTTTTATTAACATTGGCTAACGTACCAATGGCACGCATCGCTATGCAGATTCTGTCCACAGTACGGAGGTGAGGTGGAGAATGCAATGATTTTGTAACGCCTCTACCATTCGTAATTCCACCGAATAAGGCAGAAAAGTAGGAAGCAGTACCTATTCCAAAATGCCTCCTGCTAGTTCATTAGCGTCTCATTTATTAGCAAAATAGTTTCACACAAGAAACTGGGGAGCCCAACGGTGCAACACACCGCACAAACAGCGATTCAGCACGCTAAAGCTCTCCCGTTGAAGGTTGCGCACAAAAGTATGCTGCTGTTACTTCCGTACCAGGGCGGTAGATGGTTCAGGTGGATTTATTATACCATCCGCATTTATCCACACATTTGAAGCATTTCCAAACTATGCGTTGTTTCCTGCATTTTAGCATTTCGATCACAAGGCAGCATCCCCTGCATAATTTAGCTCACTCCAATATCTCTTACTAGCAGCATTTCCTTGACATTCAAAAATTAGCATTACTTAAAAGGTACTTCTTCCCACGAAGGCACAGGAAGGGAGCACACCACGCGGTGCTGCTGCTAATCGTTTAATTGGACACCACTCTAACAATGCATTCGCAACAAAAGAGTTGGTTTCTTTTAATTAGCATTTAATTTTAGAGCCTCTTTTTGGTCGAGACCACTTAACACCATGTCGATGATGGAATTATCATCGTCTTCGGGTTATGCTTTTAAATCATTCGGAAATTTTCGATTATTATGACTTAATTAAAAATAATTAAATTGCTTCTGATAAGTACACTACTTCCCTAATTAAATTATCGATCTACAAAAAAAAAAACTTTAAAAAGTGCTGAAATGAATGAGAAAGCCTAATTGCAGCTTTTGCTACTCGTCTTGAGCAACTACAATCGAATTAATAGAACGTAAACAAGTTGAACAAAACCCGATCAGCCTGCTCAACCGTTCCCTTCAAATCAAAACAAGCCATCAAAGCATAATTATACACTATACCCCCGTAAAGCTTCCAGCCACAAAAATAAAGTACATTACTGTTGCGCAAAAGCAAATCACACAACAGTGGCATCAGTGGCGCAGTCTAGCCGTCTACTAATTAAGCAATACACAAACGACGATTGAGATGTGCAAAATTGACCAGAGAACCGTGTCAGCTGATGCGGAAAATTGTGGTGCAATCGGAGCAAAATGCAGTGCCGAGTGTGCACACATTGTCGCACAGGAAATTATGGGCCTTCGGAAAACGAATTGTATTGAAACAGAGAAAATAATACAAAAGAAATACTTCCCTTTGAAGCCCTTCCTAACAGCGTCTGCAACAAACCGCTTAAAATGCACGTACTCTCGTATCAATCAAGTGCACGTGAATGAAATGTCTTGCTTGCACAGTGGCTCTCGCGCGCAGTGGAAACAGTGATAAGGCACAGTGACAAAGGACAGTGGGGTCTTATGGTAAAACAAACTAACTAGCGACACAATTCACTACGACAGTGTCGTGTACACTTAAATCTTTTATTTTCCTTACGTTATGTTAAAAAAAAAACATATATTATCGCTTTTTTGTTCGTATGACTCATATGCAACAGGGCTGTGCTAAAATTATGTCATTGAGTAAAAGACGGATCAAGAAACATGGCATACCATACCCATTCATCTTCGAGATAAGACACTGCAGTGTAAGCGAAACAGCGTGATGAACGATTCGTTTATGACTCATTCCGGACTTCTCGCCTGGGATCTTTTTGCTATCCTCACTCTCGACTGCGAAAAGAGGCCATAGTGTACAACCGGATCAATGGTTACCGGTGTTCGGACGCGCCGGCTGGAGCTGGTCATTAAGTAAGCACACAGCATAAATCAATGCGCCATGAAACGACACCCACGGGGCCATTGTTGTCGGGCGTCTGACTCGGTCTTGATCTGCTTCGTCGATTGGAGGTGGTTTATTTCAAGTCATCCATTGCTAGAACTACTGTCTCCAGCCTCTCGCCCTACTAATATCATGCAAAATAACTGTCAAGCTCTATACACTTCCAGAGTTTAGTGTTATCGTGCGACAACGTTTTGTGTAGTTCGTCGGTGCTGCCGTCTAAAGTGTCGTAAACGTCCATTTCTGGTAGTTCTTCATTAGGCCATTCGCATCCAGTGGAGATAGTGTCTCAAAAAGTGATGGGGGCTTTTGTGGGTGGCTTTATCGCTTAATCTCTAACAAAGTTTGGCGTTTCACATTGAAAGTTTTTTCTTTGCGGTTTTTTTTTGTAAATTATAATGTAATTAAAAAAAACACATCAAAATAGTAAACATCATTAAAATTCGGATAAAATATTAAACAAAAAAAGAAAACAAAACAAGCGAATAAAACCAGCTTCGGTAACACAGGAGCTTGTTAAATGAAAGCGTTAAGTAACAACTGCTCCAAACACCGAAACAAAACCAAATAAAAACATCTCTCTCTCTCGTTTGGCTCCCGTTTGACACGCGTGCGCGGGTGGTGCTGTTCGATTACATCAATCGTAAAAAGTTAACTCACTTTCACTGATTTGTTTGGCAGCAATCAGTCCACCAGCAGTACCAATACCGCACAACATCCGTATCCACCAACACACAGCGCCGATACGGTATCTTTAACAGCCGCTTAAAAGCAATAGACGCTTCCAGCACTCCCCCCTCCTCCCTATCTATCCCGCATCCGATCTTCATCTTTATCTTTAACCTTTCTTCTCCACACTATCCACCGTTTCTACACACTTGTTGAATAATTCAAGCGTAGCTGTTGCTTTTTATCACTTGATGCATCGAAAATTAAAACATCAAACCGACGTCCCGTACTCTTCGGTACGACCCGGACACCCCGTCACACCCCTTACATACACACCCTCCCATCAACCCCCCCCCCCCACCCCTTTTCGAAGATGCGCAAATGCGTCTTGTGTACAATTAATCCAATGCGCATGCAACCATGACGCACCCGTTACGACGATATATGGAGCAGAGCGATAAAGGCTAGTGTTAGTGTTCCGTTTCATTTTTCTTCCTCTTCCTACTCCCTATCACGCAAAAATTCAATTTACTATCCGATTAAATCCGATGTCAAGTGCATAGATCACCGCAGGCGCAATGCCTTTTGTTCTCACTAGCGTAGCGGCTGACGTTTATATTGTTTCCTTGATCATTCTTGATCGAGCAGAGGTATGGTGCTGTGGTAATTGCTTGATGTTTCGTACTGATGATCGTAAGTTCTACACCTGTTTCAAGCTGCCCCCAACATATTTAAATCATCAAAGGCTGATTTTTACTAATGATCTTCACAAAGTATCTCATCTCTAGTGCTATCTTGACTGGAACCAGACCCAACAACCAAATGGAACTTTGACTCTTTATTCAGACAAAAATAATGTAGCCTAAGAGAGCGTATATTATTGCATAAATAAAACGGCAACTAAATGTGTGACTAAAACACACATATCAAACTCTAGAAAAACACTGTGAGGCAGGATCCTCTGAAATATAAGACACACGGGAGGGGTTTGAAACACCAAGCATTTTGATCGTTACACTACTCTTCTTCTCCCCAAGGCGACTTACTTTCTACTGGCTTCTCGTGTACCCCAAGGGAAACCATTTTTCACTCTTACCTAAACCCAGCACTGAAGCTTTCATTGCAACATACTAAAAGACGACAAACTATTTCTGTGCTCAACCGGCACACAGCACACTCTCCCCCTTTCTTACCCCTCACGATTGATCGTGATCTTGATTTTCACGATCACGGACCGTGTCACGCGCCGCTGGTAAAGACGCGCGTTTCGTTGCGGCTATTTATAGGATAAAAATGGAAAATAATTTACCACAGCTGGAACGGCAATCGGACGACCGCGTCCGGTTACCGGGCGGGATATTGCGAAAACGAATATCAAACTTATGAATTTGCTGCTGTATAAAAATTCGATATAAATTTTTCATCTAAACGGTGCGGAATATTTTATCACAAAATTAATACAACATTTTTAGCACTCGCCTTTTTGCACCGTTTGTTTTTTTCTTTAAGTTTCTATTCACCTTCAATTCGGAGCATCAAACGTTTGCGATCGCTATAAATTCCATTTTATAGACTTGATCTCAATCACATCTCTTGCACGGCGACCGTGTGTTTGCTTGCTCTCCGATCGTAAATGTCACGATCGTTGACAACCTTCTTAGCTTGTAACGATTTCTGTCCATCGATACGGTCGAATGCCACCGGAGTTATTGCACAAAAACACATAAACACACACAAAAACGGGTGCAGGAATATGGCACAAGTAACTTGTTTTGTGCGGAAGGAAATGCACCATTAAGCATCCAACCTTTCGCCCATTTCCCATTTCTATCAAATGCTTTAAACGGGCCTGTTTCTCGGTTAGGAAAAATCTTACAAATAACATGATTCTTTCTCCCATTGGCGAAGAGTTTTATTTTGTGGGAAAATTTTGGATGAACAGTTCTTCTCGCTCCCTGAACACTCTATCTGCCAACGAACAGCACCGATCGGTCAGTGCCGTTTGACCCCGTTTTCCATACAGTACAGTCAAATTATTTACAAACTCACCCACGCCCACGGGTCCGAATCAGGTTAAACATTAATTCTATCATCTCTCACCCAACCCCGACCCTCCGCACAACATGTACACACATGCACATTGCCTTATTAAATTGGAGCGTACCTAAACCGCAAACGAACGGTAAAATCGCGCCGGTAAACACATCAACAAATACGGCAGCGAACCAAGCTGTTCCACCACCAACCGGACCACAACAGAAAGGGAAGCGAAACGACGACTCGAGACTGGTTCATGATGGTTTTTCTTGACATACGTTTCTTTCGTAATGTCTTCTCGGCCCCGTACAGGCAGCTTGAAGTTTTGATGAGTTTTGAAACAAAAACCCGCCAAAAACCGGGCACAAAATTTACCCTAACGGACAGTTTGCATGTTTAGGGTGTGGAGAAAGACATGGATAAGCAAGATACTCCATCAAGATGCCACCAGATGAGAGAGATCATTACGATTCGCAAGCGTCGTGAGTTCAACGGTTTCGAGTAGCAGAAGGGGCAGCAAAAAAAAAGCAAAAGTTCACTTGAAATGAGCCATCACATGAATAATGCATTTTCTCTTCTTTCTCGGATGCAGTCAAACGCACCCGGTTGTTGCGATGGTTGTGATAGCTCGAGGAAGAGTTTAGCTTTCCTTTCATAAAGCATTACTTCGCCATCATTACCCGTAGATGTGGGGTTTGTCTTGCTTTGCTAAACAAATGATTAATTTGCCCCCTTATCAAGCCAACCGCACCCATTATTAGGATGTAGATGATTTAGATAAGTGTTAGAAGATTGTTTTACAAACTGTGCTTTATCAAATCAGAAAGCCAAACCATCAGATTGCATTATTTTATCTTCAAGAAGAGCTGCTGCCCAAAAACAAACATAGTAGGATGAAAAATGACAAAAATGAAGCATCTTTTTCATTATCTTCTCCAATACTTTGAGACTTATTAGTATTAGTAAAGCCCCAAAACACTCTCCATAGAATCTATATAACAGCAACATACTTGTCCTGGATAAGATTCGAGCTCATTACCTGCGGTTTGCGAAGGCCAAACACCTATCCACATGACCATGGCATCTCCCCGCAACAAGCGCGTCAAATTCCTAAGTAAAAGGCCACCCTTTCACTCTGTTCTTCGCATTGTTAATGTCCGTACAGCAAACTAATAAGACCTGTCGTCAAATTAATTCTATCAAAATTCTTCGTTTTTGTTTTTCGTTCATCCGTCCATCAAACCACACCCGTGTCTGCTGGGCTGCTCACCGTTTATTGCACTCAAAGGAAGGCAGCTCGCTAATGCTGCTCCCAGCAACACAAAATCGATTAAGTAAAGGCAGGGCAGTAGCAGCAGCAGCAGCAGCAACATGTGGCTGGACATTACTCTTTCAGGCAACACATTTTGTGGAGCCAAATTCCTCTACGAACCTCGCCCATTGCGCTCATACTGATTGATGGGAACATAAAAAAGAATAACAAAGAGAAGACAGTTGCGGTACCAGAATTCAAATTGAGAATCAAACAAGCTTGCTGAGCTGATAAGCACAATCTAACAGTTGAAAAGAAAAGGCAATGACAAATATTTGTGAAGGTTAAAGCCTGCTTCAAAACAGGTTAGTTGCTGTTTACATCCGGTACCACTCCCAATGTGTTCAAACTGCATATACCTGGAAAAGAACACATTGACTGATGGATCTAATCTAATACCAACTGGAAACCACAGCCGAATGCGAACGTACGGTGCAACAGTATCAGCAATGACGAACTGGAAACAGATCCCGCACCGCGTACCAGATGGCCTTGGCGCACCACTCGATCACGAAAAGGGGCAGAGGAGAATGATCATCAACAATGAAGCTTAAGATAAACTTGAAAACTTTTCATCGTTGGTAATTAATTTTGATTTTGTGAACAAAATCCGTTTTCCCTATTTGTCTCAGGGGTTTGGTGCTGAGGGGCTTCTCCTTTCATTCTTCTTAATATATTAAAAAGTAAGTAAACTAAAACAAATAAAAACCAAGAAAGTACCACTTTCCACAAGCACTCGAAATTCAGCCATACTTTCCACACCTCCCCCTTGCTGCCCGCAATTAGTTTCGATTATATTTTTCTCATTCAATTTCAACTGAAAGAGAAACTGACACGGGCGCAACAACTTGTTGAAAGTTGGGAACCGAGCAAATGCGCCGAACGAGGGAAAACAGAAACAAACATCGAGGCGACGAAATCGAAACCGAAAATCGATCCCGTGGAAAAGGCACACTCGATCGCAGCACTGGTAGCAATTCGGAAGCAGTGTAGTGGAAGGAATGTAGGGAGAGAGGAAGGGAAATCCCACCCGGAAGATTGTGGGGATTGAGGTGGAAAATAGAATTGATCGTTTCGGGTCGATCGGTTTGAGAAACAGGGGGTACTAACGTGTATGACGTTAGACGCAGCTCGGATATTAGTGTAGCATCTCTCTAGCCAAGGTATCTTCACGTCTTTATCTGGATGGGAAACAACCACCAGATGTCGAAGAACAAGTATATTTTCTGTGGTTCTAATGGTTTTCTATGTGAAACATATGTTTCACGATCATAAATGTTATGTTAACCTACCAGAGTGAGGTGTAATGCCAACCGCTTAAGTGTCTGTTTCAACCTTTCCAACCTGTCTTTCCTGTACGGTTTAGCTAAAAACCATTCCCCGACACTGATCTCGTGACACAGGAATGTGTTTATTACATTCACCACCACGTCTCTAAAGCCAGTAGCAGCAGCCTCGTCATGCCAGCCAACCGATCATTAGAGCGGTTTACCAAAGTGTGTGAACATAAACTCATGCTCGATCAGCACCATAAGGGTTATAAGTAGATGTGTGTAGCTATAAGCAAAGCAACTCCTGTTCACGTGTAGTGTTGCGCGTGAGTTGATTCTTCTTATGCGTAAGCAACTCGTGTCTGCGCACAGCAACTCGTGTCACGCGTCCGTGTGATTCGATCGGTGGTGGAAGAAAAACAAACGAAAACCACAACATGCCGTTTGCAAGCCAAGCTCGATGAACTATTCACTAATTGTAGTGTTAAAAGAAACGGCGAAATGGTTCCTCGCCGGGGTGGCGAAATCCATCGGAGAAAGTTCCCAACGCTCGCCTTCTTGCATCAGCTGGAAGAAATTGGATTGAATTTTGTGTGCTTTGCTCTCTCTCTCTCTCTCCTTTTTGACGGATTATTAGATGTGGGATTGTTGTCTTTTCTTTTCATTTTTTTTTTTTGCAAACCATTCATCGCCTCAAGGGTTTCGTTGTGCATTCGAGTGCCGTTTCCCCGCAAAGGCCCCCGCATTAAAGCTTACCTCCAATATTTATTGATCCATACACGCCGCAGCTACTTTATGGGGCGAGGAAAACATGCTTAAATTAGGCAAAATTCATCATCCTGCCGGAGGGGTGCGAACGATGGTTGTTCAGCTTCCATCAAAAATAGGCAGACAACAAGTGCACCTACCGGCTGTGTGCATATTTGCCGTGCGCGGAAACAGCCCTCTGGGGAGAGGATCGTTCCGCCACATTCAAACGAGCAAATTGTGTGTAGCGATGGGGCAAGGAGAGATGGTTTAGATAAACATATGCTATTACGTTGTCCAACACCTACCCTTCCAATCATTGCATTATTCATGCTAAATCCTCTTGCTTTTCTAAAGATATATACATTTTCTTCCATGAAATAGTCACACTAATCCGGTAAGAAAATGCCACAAAAAAGACGAAACTTTAATGTCTAATTTTTTTTTTCTATGTTTCCCACGATTAGGCGAAAGAAAATGGAACGGAACACAACATGTGTGAATGATGCTTGAGCAATTTATTTGATCAAAAATTGATCAAAAAACATCATGCGAAAACCAATGAACTCATTTCCCTCATTTTATTGACCCACTTCTAGGCGAAAACGTGACCGAACGTACAGTCAATTTACTGTACAGTTTGAAATGTGGATGAGTATAATTATACTTCGCCTTCTTGCAAAAACCGCAACAGACAATTTGGACAATATCATTAAAAATAATACCGTCTTTTCAAAATTCTGCTTTTAAATTTGCACGCTTTTGACCATCAATAAACAGTGGGCAAAACGATGATCTCACACGCCGATCTTCACAACAAAAAACGAACAAACTCCCACAACTCCATAATCAAATGATGATGGTGGTGGGTGACCATTTCCCTACAGTACGCTTGGAGGGTGGCCAACCAGCATTCCATTCGTCAGTGAAGTCCAACTGAACAGCCGAAAAAGAATCTGCCAAGCGTCCGCAAAATAAAAATGGAAAGCGAAAAGTAACTGCTCAAAACAAACCGTCGAAAATGTGTCATCCTGCAGTGGGACAGTCAGACCTTGCCGAGGTGGGAGCAGGGGGAGAAGCACCAAACGTTAGCCGTTAAGCCATAATTGGCCATCGTTGTCAATCGTTCGAAATGTGGTGCTCACAAAGGGAATGGAATAAAATCGAACAAATCGTCACCTTGAACGTCATACGTCCCACACTCGCTTTGATTCGATTCGAATGCCCAGTCATCGTAGCGATACCACCGTCTGGACAGAGAGATAGAATGGCTACCAGTGGGAATTTATGAATCACGGAGCGCAATGGCACAATGTAAGTCGTATGGCAAATGTGTATTTTACTGTTCGGCACCAATTTCTATCAGGTGATTAATAGGACGGGGGAGAGTGTAGTGCAAATCTCAATCAGATTCACGAATCTGAATGAATCTTTGAAATGAATCGATGAATGTGAACTTTTTATGAAAAGTTTTATGGCATGAAAAAAGTTTTCATGAATCTTGAGCGTTAAAAATCATAACTTTTTCAAAACTTCGAGATTCATCTATCTTCGAAATTCCTTACGGTGGACCGGAAAAGCCGAATCTAGCTTAACCATATCATTCATATCGAGAATCTACACTATATCATTAATATCGATAAACTGTATTTTTCAACAATTAATCATCAAATTCGGAAATCTTTGAGAATACTCTGAAAGATTAATTGATTTTGATATTTCTCGAGATTCGCGATTCTTAGGAATCAGATTCAAGATTCGATTCGTGATTCTAAACGGCTCTTCGTTGAAGATTCATGTGAAGACCTCTTTGTAAACGATTTGTAAACTACAGCACAAGAATATGATGAACAGTATGCTAATTAAACAGTTAACATGGATTAACATGCTATCAACAGTATTAAAGGTATGATGAAATCACAGTTTTGAAAATGCATAACGACTTTCAAGTGCAGATGACTCATCCACAACGTAATCATGATCTCATGCCACGATGCCGAACAAAGACATAAAGAGTGTTCTCTCTCTCTTCTAGGACAAATAATTAACACATTCCCTCTAATACCTAATTTCCGGAGGAACAAACAAGCGTACAAAATACGATGAGTCTAAATCGAAGAATCTCCCTTCCGAAACACTTTTCACCCGCACTCATATAATGGGGCCACGTACGTCCCCCAAGGTGAGTTCACCGGTCATGAGTCATATGAACCCACCCCGTTCCGTTTACTACCACCGAAAAGAAATCCAAACCAAATTCCCTCAAGTTGGGCATGAAATCCGCTCGAAACCGTAAAAGTAGACAAACCCCCCGTACCTCCCGGATATAGTGTTTCACTTCCCACCATCTAATGGGGCCACACAACATGCTATGACCTCACTGTTTTCACCACCTGCCGTACCTTGAGGTGTGTACGTTAGCCAGGTCTGGGGTGTCCCTTTTTAGCAGTTACTAGACTATACAACTTACCGAATTGCTACCCTGTAGACTTCGGTTCCGACTGACACTCCGGGCCCGTCCGATCGAGCCGATCGGAGACGGGATCTTGCTCGGACTCATCGGTGGTTTCGAGGCGGCCGATGGCGTCACCGGCGATGCCGGATGCTGAGCGTGACCATACCGTCGCATCGAGCCGCGCGATCCTGCCCGGACAAACTCGTTCATGCCGTACGGGAGTGGCTCTCGGAACAGTGGGTCCTCTTCTGGGGAGGTCGTCGCAAGCTGGTGCACCGCAGGCTGCGTGCGGAACACTAGCGGATCACTGCCACCGTCCGTGCGCTGGTTCCTTCCCCCAGCGACACCCCCCCGATAGTGCTGCTGCCGATTGTCCAAGTTGTCGCCAAACTCCTCGTACTTCTTCGCCTCGTAGTAGTCGCTCTTGGTTAGGTCGATATCGAAATCGTAACCAAACTGACTGTTTCTGCTGCGCCGGCTGGCTGCCACCGCGTCCCCCTCGCACTCGCCCCCGAAGCTGCGTGTCATTGATCCCGTCCCGTAGGCGGTGGTGGCCGTCGGTGGTTCGTGCGGATGCACCTTCGGGCTGGTCGACTTGGAGTACTCGCGTGCGTTCTTGGCCCACTCCTGGATCCAATCCTTCTTCGTCGCCACCGAGGTCAGGGCGGCCACATCCGAGGGCGTTTTCCGCCGCCCGCCAACCGGGCTCACGTCACCCTTCGCCACCGACGGCTGCAACCGATGGTGCTGGTGTGCACCAGCGACACCGCCGCCGCCACCCTGGTGTGCCTTCTCCGAATCCGTGTAGCAGTTAAGAATCTTCAGTTCTTCGTCCGCGCTCGCCGCCGTACCATCCGTACCGACGTCCTCCGTTCTGGTGGCGTGAATGTTCAGCTTGGCCACACCCTGCACATACTCCGAGCTGTCGATGTGCGATTTGGTTAAGCTGTTGCGCCGCCTCTGACCGGCAACGGCCATCGCCGGATTACCCTCGAGCAGCGTTGGCTTCACGCTCAGGATGCCGCTCGTCGTCACGGAGGTAAACGTGCCCTGGTCCGGCGAGTCCAGTTCTGGTGCGGCCATCAACGTCTCCTGCTTCCTTCCCGACGAAGGTCGGCTGGATCCCGTGCTGCTACCACTGCCGGTCCCCGTTTTATGCGCAATATTTTTCATCCTCGATTTGAGCTTCTCGATGTAGGACTGTTTGCTTTTGGTGCGTTCCTTCCCGCCGGGCGACGGCTCGTGGAAGTAGGATACCTCCAGTATGTTGTGCTTGCGGCTTTCCGGCACTGACTGCTTCACCGTCTCTTCCTGCTTCCCACTGCTTCCCGTCCGTTCCAGGTCAATCACCTCCAGCTCGTCCCGAAAGTCCGTCGGCCGTACGGCTGGCTGCAAGGCCACTGGCACGGGATCCACCACTTCCGGTGGCAGGGCCACGTGTTGGGCCGGCCCGATACGATCAATGTTCATCCGCTCCTTCTGCTCCTCGGTGTAGTTCGCCCCATCGATCGTGTACGTGCCTGCCTCGCTGACGTCATCCTCATCGCCCTCCTCGTCACCGTCACCTCTCACCTTGCGGAAGTTTTCCAGCGGTGCCTCCAGGCAAGGTATGCCACCGGACGAGTCGAGACTTTCCGCGTTGAATTCCGAGCTCGAGTAGGAATAGTCTTTCCCCTCGAGCGCTAACGCTAGCGTGGTCGATTTCGGTGCAAAGCGATTGGTCGCGTTTTTGGCGGCCCGGCCATCACCGCCAGCCGGGAAGTTCGTTGCCTTCGGTGCTCCCATATCGCTCAGGCTCGTCCGTGGACTCCAGCTGTGCCGCTTGATGGTGGCGGTGCTGTCCCGCCCAACCGAGCGCTGATTTTTCTCCCGCAGCTTCACAGCAACTGGCCGCCCGGTGACATCATCGATTACGACCATCTGCTGGGCGGGCTGTTGCTGGTCCGCCGTTTCATACGTCCCTTGCTGCTGTTGCTGCTGCTGCTGCTGTTTGTTACGTCGGGGCAGGTTAACGCTTGCCGGTGCCCGTGCACCTTGCTGTGTCCGGGCTGTCGAAGACGACGGGGATGATGTGCCGGAACTGGTCGACTCCAGCTTCGACAGGGATACACCTCGCTTGTGCCGTGCCTGGAACCGCTCCAGCATCTTTTCGTGCCGCTGCGAGTCGACCGGTTTTCTCCCATCGCCAAAGTCGATCGTGAACGCGAACGCATTCCGCACCGAGTCCGCATCGGTCGGCTTGGCGGTCGGCTCTTCGCTAGCGCTGCGACCCTTCTGGAGCATTTCCTGCAACGAGAAACTTTTGGCCACGATTGCTCGATCCCCGAACCCTTCGGCGCCGGCACCTTCCGGTGAGCTGTCACTTTTCTTCGAGTTTTCCGGCGTACAGTCCGTCTTCTCCTGGTGATGTTCCGGATCGTTCGGGCTGGACGGTACCGTGCCCGGCTTGACCATCCCCGGGGGCATCGCGTTGTTGTCGGGCGTTGGGGTGGATTGTACATTACTACTAGCGCCTCCTCCACCACTTCCAATATTGCACTGCATTTCCCCGAACGGATCCATGACTGCGCTGTGTATTTTGCACGTAAAATTTCGATCACGTCTCCTGCTGTGGTGAGTTGCTTTCCACGGGAAAAAGTCCTAAAAAAGAGAACGACGCACAGACGACTGCTTTCTGTTTGATAGAGCAGAATTTAGCACCTGCGCCAACTCTGTCTGATACCACTTGTTCTCATCCAAGTAGTCTGGTCTCACCCAGACCAGCAGCTGATGTCATGTTTTCTTAATCGCTTTCTTCTCGCGCACACTCCGCGCCACAACATTCCATCGCTGCATCGTCGTGCATTCTTGCTTACGGTGGACACCGAAACTCCGAATATTTGTATTTAGACACACACACCCACTCCTGCGTCTGGCTAGAAGTTGACAGATGAAGGAACACCCCTTTGTCTGGTGGTTCTCGGTCGGCAGTAATTATCCTATCCCTTCTCCCTCCGTTCCGGTTCCGGGGCTATCCCAACGACACTTTTGTTGCACCACACGCGCACACACACCGCAAAACACAATTTTCTAGAGGTTATTGCTCCATCACTTGTTCACCATCGCACCTCACACACTGATAAGTAAATGTAATCGGCTAGCTCCGTGTTGGACGGGGGATTCTCTTTTTTTGGCACACGTCACTCCCTTTTTACATCCTTTTCGCCTATACGTGATGGACCCTTCACACACCTTTCACTCTATATGCCACAGGACACACACATACACACACTGTTACACAGAGGGATACTTTTCATCCAGACCGTATTGACGTGCTGTGAAGTAGCACCAGAAAGCAAAACGGGAATCAATTTTTGATTTTCATGCAGGACACGGCAAATTGTTTCCTTCACCCGCCTGAACAACACACACAGGGACAGACGAACGCTGAAACGTTAATACGGAAACATGGGGCAATATTGGCACCCTGTATGTTGGTCTAACTACAGTTTTAATACAAATGCTAAGGTAAAATATGTTTTCTGTTAGACGTTTTACGTCGATTCGAGTACTGTAGTTGAATAAGAATTTAAAAACTAAACGATATAATTTTTGTTACCTTGCTAAAGTGCATGTGGATTGTATTATTCATTGATAAACCATTAAAGCTCTGAGTAATGTGAAAAAAGGGTGTGCTTTGCCATAAATGGGAAATACTACAGCCTAACATCCTTAATCTGACCATATTGCCCCATGTTCCCCTATTTCCCTGCTGCCGACGTACTATCGTCATAGTTACCCGTAGAACAACTAGAAAAGCACCACCCTCCCCACACACACACACAAACAGTGATTTTTTAAGTACGCAACTGTATTCTTATTACATTTCCTTCGCCTTTGCCTATACTGTACGCATGGCAGCTCCAAAATGGTAATATTGGGTACACTTTCTCACCAACCAGGGGACAGTGATGTGACACTTGACTGCACATGGTCACTGCACTTTTGGGCTTCGGTGTATGTGTATGACCCGCATTAGCTTCTAGGTGACATTATTTTAAGGGACACACGATTGAAAATCGTCCTTTCGGGTACACCACACATTATCAAGAACCACTACACCTTCACCGCAGACAGCAAAACGCTGCTAAACAACCGAGGTCACTTGAACAAATCGACTTATGGCCGCACTTGCATGGACGGTCGGTCGTCATTTGTTCTTCTCGTTCTCCCGGCCACTACCTTTAGCTCTTGTTTCTGATTTGCAATTACAGCCACCGATACAACACCAAGTGGTAGCGAACCGTAGGGCACGATCAGCACGGGATACACATTACGCACCAGAAAACGCAACAAATGTTTTCTCCGCCACCTATGCGTGAAGCACCACGAACGGGGAGGATCTGTGATGCTGAGCAATTTTTGTTGTTGCTCTGTGCTTTGCGTGCCCGTCACACCCAGGAGGCGCAGATCATGAAAAGCTGAGAGAGATGGTTTTCTTTGCGGGATTTTCATTTAAAACTGTCGACATGTGGTAGAAATTTCGCTCCATTTTGATTTTTAATATGCCATTTTTCTGTGGGTAAACCAATCTTGCATGTTAGAAATAAATTAATAATATATTTGTGTAAAATTTTACCTTATTAAGACCTGACTAAAGCATTATTTTTATTTACTGCAAACCGCGTTTCCTGGGAATTTACTCGGTCGCTAGGTTTGAAAGCTGTCAGTTGCTTGCTTGAAAAATAATTCTTATTCGAAATTCTCTTCCATACAGTGCATCTCATAGCGTACACTCTAAAAATTTGAAATTTTATTTTTCTGATTTTTTCTGAATTCTTTTGAATCTTCTTCCAAGTTTTTGTTACACCATGTGAATAGACTAAGAGAACTTTACAGGCTGAGTTGTCTGGGTCCGTAAGTAAAATATAGCGAGTCCCCCCGAGCCGGGCGAGCACAAACTACTGCTCAACAGTGAGGTCGTTCTACAGCTCGCAAAGCTCGTCATTGTATCCGCTTCTCCATTGCTATTTCTCATGTATGGGCCCAACGATTCTTCTCAGCATTTTGAAGATGTTAAACACATACTAAAATAAAATAACGTTGTGGCGACAGAGCGTCGGATAAGAACGCCAATAATGATGTTCTCGAAGGATCGCAACCAGAAGGTTCGCTTCGAAGAAAGTAGTTTCGTCCGATCCTTGGATAAAAGATTTCTCATGAAGGAATTCGAAACGGAAGGAAGGAAAAATAAAAATAGGAAAACATTGATAAAACGTTATGGACTAGATATTGGATGAACCTTGGTATGTACAATTCAATTGCCTGTCAAGTGTATTCACAAAACTATAAAATATTAACCAATTAGAGCTAACCTAATGCTTTCGAACACACAAGAGCATTCGCAACGTATTCTTCCTTTGAATCCTTTGAAGGTTCCTCACTGCGTGTCTAAATTGGTGAAGATTTATTTCTGCAATCGTTTGATGTCAAACATTTCCTCTAAATCATTTATACCTTCCACGAAAATTGGGTTATGGTGCTTGGCAGTTGCACATTCCGCACTGGCCAAGTCTACTGGATCAGATGCTGCTGCTGAAGATGTCGACGTTTGTTCTTGGACCTGTTCATCGATTATTTCTACTTTAACGCCAGCAACATGGCTCGTAGTTTTTGGAAGTGTTACGGGTAACACTTTCGGAATAATAAAATCACCTCCCCTAAACTTTTTGTATGACTGCTTCTCTGACATGACATTGCGACGAATGGGAACACTCCTGCGCACACCCTTCGCCTTCACGCGGGTGCTTGAGTTGTGCAGTTTCTTGCGCATAAATTTCTCCACCGAAACGTGATCCGCACGGTACACTGAATTGGTTCCAGCGTACTCAAACAAATTTAGTAAGTTTTTGTACACGTTCATCGGTCGTTTGTCCCGTCCGCCACCGGTCCAGCTGAAGCCGGTGAAAAACTTCCGATCTATGAGCAGATCCAACAACGTATGCATCCGATGCTCGGAATCTCGGATCTGGCCAATGCTAGCATCAATCCATTGACATACCTTGGAGCGATATTCATCATCCTCCAACTGCTTTTCAAACTGCTCCAACTCTTCCATCTGCTTCATCGAGTCGACCTTAAACTGGTTCGGCGGGTCGGGCGGATCCCCCTGGTATGCCCTGGCATCTGCTCGTCCCATCTCGTACTGTATAGCGTTCGATTCGCGGCACTTCCTTTTCATGGATTGAACAGAGTGTTCCACCTTCCCGAATCCTTCCTTTAACTTTTCCCGAAGCTCCTGCTGGTTCGATTCAATCAAGCTCTTCAGCTCGTACATGAGGTTCAACATCTGTGGGCATGGTTTCACATCACCCAATGGATCATTGTCTTGCTGGGAGGTGTTAAGGCTGGAAAGTAGCTTCTGTACACAATCTCTCTGCCGTTGTGTGTCCACTTTTGGTGTCCAAGTTAACTTACTCGGCAATGGTCGGAGGGGAGGCACGTCAACTGACAAAGGTTCCGATTGGTTGAGTGTCGTAGTCACTGTCGAGATGGTTGGTTCATTCTGCTCATACTGGTTTTCCAGCGTCTCGATCATTTCATCTGCCAGCGAAAGCGACGGTATGTTGCCACACAATATTTCACAATCATACTTTTCCCACACCTCCAATGGAATGCTGTACTCGTCTTCGAACAATGCGCTTAGCTTCCGTATGCTTCTAGCGTACGGCCAGCACACGTATGCTGTTCCAGTTGCCCTCTTTTGAATCCATGAGGACGGTGCAGCTAGAAGCTCTTTGCTGCCGACAGGATTCTTCATTTCCACCAAAATGTACGGCATCCTAAAAATGGACGGTGGAGATAAAAGAGCGATAGTGCATACTACAATCAGGCCGTTTCGGAACTGTGCTTACCTGTCCTATATGTAGTGAATTAACACAAACTGTTTTCGTTTGCCTCAATGCTCTACTTCTCCGTGTTTTATTATACTGATTGCTTTTAAAGTATCCAGCTTACATGCGGCAGTTCAAGAATTGTTTTCTGCACGACTCTTCTTCCCACACACTCGTCGTCCTTCTTCGTAATGTTTATGTTCAACAAAAACATAACAAATGAATGTCATTGGGCGGCGGACTCGTTGCTTCTCATTAATTTGAAACATTTCATCGTATTGCTTTGCAAGGATTTCAAGCAGATTTCACGCTGGCCAATAACAGTAGACCAGGCCAAGCGGATCTAAAATAGACGTACAGTACAACGTCAAATATTCGGGGACGGATTATCCGTGACCCAACAATTTGACAGATCCAGAAGGATAATTCCCATTACCATACGTTGAAATTAAGACAAGAGCCACTCCTTAGCGTAAAGACAAATAAATCATGGTTGTATAAGTGATTTGCGACCCTTACTTAATTGAAAAATATATTACATAATTTAAAATTAACATAAACCGAAAATCTCAGCTAGGATTACAAATATAAGCTTATTAACACGGGTTAACTATCCGTGCTAATCGATTATCCAGCATGCGTCCGGTCCCGATCGCCTCGGCATTCTACATTCTACTGTATTTATTAACAACAAATACTGTTCGTGATATTTACTGAGTAAAACATACAGTTTGGGTAGATTTTTTATTCTACTGTCTTAACAGCGAGTGTATATTTGCTGGAAACAAACGAATGGCGTAGCATGGCACCAATGGAGTGCGTTTAATTTCCGTTTAAATTCAGATTATCGATGGCGGAGTTATCTACTCGTCCAAACTTCACACGAGCCTTTGCGTGATTGTCGAATCTGCGTCTGTGTCTTGTCAAGAGCGTTATGTATGTGTTGTACTTTTGAAATATGTAATAATCTATTAAATTGAAAGGGTGTTGTGGTTCATCAATAAACTAAACATTAAATCATCTAACCCTATTAACACTTACAAACTTAGAAAACCCCATTTGTACCGCCTAACGCCTGACCTATTATTAAGTATTATCAAATGTGCTCAGGGTGTCAAATTTCGTTTGAAAAAATCGTGCCACATATCGATGGTCCGCTCGATGTTGCGCGGTTGTCCCGATGTACTCAAACAGATGAACAAAATTGTTGAAATTCATCAACGCTTGCTTTCCCTCGACCGTGCCAGACCAATCAAAATTGCGTAAAAATGTTCTATCAACCAATCTGTCCAATATTTCGTCCATACGCTCGTCAGGAACGGCCAAAGATCCTACAGTTTGATCGATCCAACCGTGAACTACAACTAGATAATCGGGTTCTTCCAATCGTTTTTCAAAATCGTTCAACCCTTCCAAGCAATCAATAGCATTAACCTCTACATACTCACTGGCACTGGACGCCACTTCGGTAGTGGTTGAGACGCTCTCGTCTTCAGAATCCAGCTCGATTACTTGGTGCACATCTTCCGCTTTGATTGCGCTTGCAGGGGTAGAAATGGTTTCGCTTTCTGTTATTTTTTCAATGCCCAAATCGCCTTGGTCTTGTTCCCATTCACTCCTATTTCTTTTTAAAGAATTACGATCCGCCTCACTGCTATGCTTGCCGTGCAGATTTGTCTGGGTATGGGAGTTACTTAGTTTTTTTCTAAAGAAAATCTCCACACACCGTGCGTCGGCTCGATGTTCCCCCGTCGTACCAGCATGCTCAAAAAGCTTGCAAAAGTTCTTGTACGATGCCAAACGAATCTGTTGGTACCTATGTTCCAGATTCCATCCCAACTGGGTAACGAACGTTCTGTCTATCAGTTTTTCCAGCAAGTTTATCATTCGTGTTTCTGGATTAACATCCGAGGCAACGATTGCGTTTATCCATTGAATGACCTTACGCCAATACGCTTCATCCTTTAGCCGGGATTCGAGCTCATCTATCTCTTCCCTGCAACTTACAGGTTTCACTTGAAACGGGAGCGATAAACTGTCTGTTGGTTCGATTGTATTATCCTTCGCAAAACGATCACGTAATGCATCTAGCATCGATTTCTGCAAACGTTGGAAACCTTCGTTTACTTTTCGTCGCAACTCTGTCTGATTGCTTTGAATCATGCGTTTAATCTCGTGCAGCAAATCGAACAGTTCAGCCATTGAAATGTTATCCTGTGTGTCTCGCTGTCGGTCTGCTTCCTTGCTAGAGGCAGTGCTTTTTACATTATCTTTTGACAGTAGCTTCTCATCTGCAGTTGTCATCTCCTCCAAAGGCACAACTACTCTACCAATGGATTCTTGCGTATCTTTAGTTGTAACGCTACTAAAAAACTGCCACATTGCGCTGATTGGCTCACCCTCCTCCACTGTCATTTGCAAGCTTTCTACCGGACTGGAAACAGTGGGGCGCTTCGCGGGAAAGGGTTTGCTGTGTATATCTACAAATGGATCATAACTATGGTCTATCTTTTCCAACGCCGTCATCTTCCGCCTGCTCTCATTTGCCCGAATCTGATTACCAACCTTTTGAATCTCTTTGCTCATAATGGGCGCTTTGGTCGGCAGAGCCGATAGTTTGGCCATCGCGCCTTGCTTTTGCATCGATTCGATTATCGTGTACGCCATTTCTAGTGTGGCAATGTTCGTGCACAGGACTTCGCACTCATGCTTTTCCCATTCAGCTGTTGGAACGCGTTCGCTTCGTAAAAGTTCACTTATCTTCTTGCTGCATACCAACTTGGGCATGGAAACGAACGTCGTTCCATTCGCGTTCCGTTGAACCCAGCAATCTGGCGCTACAGCCACCTCGTTCCTGCTTAATTTGCATTTTGTCCTTTTTACCACAACGTACGGCATGCTATAATGAAAAGTAAACATGGCATTAACACAGTGCGCTACTTACCCCATTGGTTGGGGATATCCTGGGCCCTTTCCGATTACCTTCGTTTACGCGCACAGTTTATGTGCTTCTCTAGTTCATCTGATGGTGTGAAATAGATTATTATCAATCTTCAGATGCCGTTTCGGTCGTCGCAATCATAAAATAAGATACACACAGTACAGAGCGTAGAACACGACTTTCTTTCCTCGTTGCCGGTTTATGATGATTGCGCGTCCTCCGTTAAAACATAAACAAATAAATGACACATCAGTTGGCAGCACCTATTTGTCTTGTCAACAGAGTGGCCAGATCAATTTCAACTTTATCGATAGAAACGTAAAAAAAAATCGGTAGTTATTGGTAAGCGTTTTAGCGTACCATTTTCGGTGTAAATTATGAAAAATTTGTATTTTACTTATTACTCATCTGTATTCCGCTAGGCCAATCGAAAATCGGTAGGAATACAGATAAATCGGTAGTTCTGATCACACTGCTTGTCAAGCGCGCCCAAATTTGGCGGTTGAAATGTTTCAATTGGTTTGCTTTGTATCGCCTCCTGAAAGCAAACTTAATTTCGGAGAGAAGATCTTGGAATCGGGTAATTCCGATTCCAAACTCCTTATTAACCATTATTAACCATTATTTATTTATTTATTTGTTTGAGTATTACGGCCATGCCGTATTGTTGAATGTACATTCGACTTTGAATTAGCCACCGTCTGGATTAGTAATCCGGTTTTTCTTGGGTTTAGGCGGAACTAGTTTTCCTTTTCCGTTTTTCCCTCTGGGGATTTTCGTCCTCTTGAGCCCATGTCTCTCGACGTCGTCCTTGGGAAGGTCTTCTGCCTCCATTAGGGTAGATCTAATTTCCATACAAACATTTAGGAAACATACATGCTAACATACATCTCAACAACTCCCACCAATATACATTGAATCTTCGCAATGCACGCATTAAAAATCTACAATTAATATAACCGAAGCTTATTCGTCAATTTTATTCTTGTTCGAACTCTCTTTAATTCATCATACGTATCCTTCAAGCCTTCAAGCTCTGCACCTCAATTTAGGATCCTTGGTCTAAAATCTTGCTAAAGAAAGTAGCAACAAGTCTATGATTCAATATTACTGTCTGGTGTATCACGGTCCTGCTGGCGTACTCAAATAGGCGAACAAAGTTTTTGTATTTAATCAGCGAACGCTTTCCACTGGAATCCATCGTCCAGCATAAGTTTCGCAGAAAACGTCTTTCAATCAACCGTTCCAACAACATTCGCATACGTTTGTCTACATTCGCTTCCTGGCCGACTGTGTTGTCTATGTACTTTTTTACTTCGCTCTGTGATTTCGCGTCAGTTAGACGATTTTCGAATGCATCCATTTCTTCCATAGATTTTATAGTGCTTATGAACATCGGGTTGTCTGAAGTTTGTGGAAACACCACCTGGTTGCTACTAGTTTTCTGTTTAACAGTTTCATCTTGGCCAATGATACTATCCTGCCGTTCGACAGTTACCGTATGCTTTTCCTTCTGCTGTTCGACAAGTGCATCCCGTCCAAAGACATCTTCCGCCTGAACAATTTCCTCTCCGATTATCTCTTCTTCCTCAATTATTAACCCCTGCTCGGCAGTCTCATCTTGTTCCATTGCCGTCATCTCGTTCACCTTTTCGTCATGCACGCTCGACCGCAAGCTTGGTGCAATGGTACCGAATTTAGCAATCTTAGCTTTAATTGATTTTTTAGCGTAATAGTTTCTTACGTACTTCAAATTACAAGCGTATTTAATGCTTTTGATAAGAAAATTTCTCACCTCTATGTCATTTAACCGGTGCACACCGGAGGTACTGCCGGCGTACTTAAATAGATTAAAAATATTACTGTAATTTTGTAGAGCTAATTTACATTTCGAACCAAACCAGCTGAACTTAGGGAGCAGATTTTTGTCGAACAATGAATCCAACAAGCGTTTCATACGTTTATTTGGACTTTCCACCTGTCCTACGACGTCGTTCACCCAAACGTGAACCTGTTGCCGAAACTCCTGGTCGCTCAATCGTTTTTCAAGCACATTAATTTCATCTATGGTCGTTAATCGAATCATTACCGCCATTACATTATCTAACGTTTCGGCAGGATCGGCAGGACGAGTGCTTTTGTTCAGCGTTTTGCGCATTTCTGATTCAGCGTTTACCTGCCTATTAACCCATGTGTTAAAGGATGTTTCCATTTTTCTGTAGCCCTCATGTAGGTTGCCTATTTCTTGCTTGTTCTCTTTAATCAGCGACTTTAGCTCTACGAACATGGCGAATACTTTGTTGAAGAAAAGCATACCATCTTCGGATTCTTGCTGTTTAGTTTTCGCATGACTAGGGGTACTCGGGCCGGAAGTGTGTAGTTCGTGTCTAATTGAAAAAGGGTCAAAAGTTGGTTTCTGTTCAGACATTCCTTCCTTACCTATATCTTCGAACGGATCGCTTTGCTGCTCTACTTCCAACATCGAAAAAAGCTCTTGCTCTTCCTCTTCCTTGATTACAAATTCACTCGAACCCGATTGTTCCAGCCCAACTTTAGGACCTGGATTAGAAGGATCACTCAATGGATCCTGTACTTTAGTGCAAGCATTGAAACTGTCTTCCGGCACGCTATCACTAAGTTTCACAGTTTCCTGTTCACATTTGATAACGTGACCACTCACTAATAGCGTCTTCTTGGCGTCCAAAGCAGTGCGACCAGTAGTTGTTGCATTTACGGTTGCTTTGCGCTTTCGTAAGATCTGTAAAGTTTTTGCTGCCAACGTTAGGGACGAAATATTATCGCACACGATTTTGCATAACCGCTTTTCCCACACATCCATCGGGGAGCTTTGATCATCGGCTAGCAGAAGGTTCACATTCGTAACCCTTTTTGTATCGGGCCAATACACAAAACTGACCCCATTTCTTTCGCGTACAAGCCAGGTTTCCGGCACAACCAATAGACCCTCGCCATTCGTGCTGCCAAGAATTTCCACGATCGCGAACGGCATTCTACAATTGAAAAAAAATGTGTATAATACTATAACGAGATAGACGTCATATAGCTAGATACCTCGTTTTATTGTTTCGACGCCGTGGATGTTAAATGTTTTTCCGTGCACCAGCTAGCTTTCTTTTCTAGCTCTACAAACGGCTACCCCGATTGTGTTCTAATTTCCTTTTGGGCTTTTCTTTTTGTTTCCAAGGAAAACTTTACTCAAGAAACCGTACCTTACAATAATTGCCGGCTTTTGCAATGCACAGAAATATTCTACGTTCTTCTGCCGACATGCGTCCCTTTTGTGAATGTTGTTTAGAATTCTCCCAACAAATCTGACGTTTCTGGAAATTTCACAATAAATTAACGTTTCAGTGAAATATTTCGAATGTCTGTGTTTTTAATTCAACAAGACAAAGCCATCGCGATTTTAGAAGAAACCATAGCGTAGGAGCGATTGAGTGATGGCAATCCTGCAACTGATTTTACGGATTCAATTATATTGCTGAACTTGTCGTTATCGAGGAACGTCCGTTACTTCGAGTAGGAACCCGCGGGCAAATATCATTTGTAAGTAACCCCAGACTCCGACGATGGTCAACGTACGTAACGTACGCACGGACGATGCAAAGCGTGCAGTAAATCAAGCTAACCTTATTCAGGTAGAATGATAGATCAGTTCTTTCATTGTTGAAGTTGCCGTTTTCAGTTTGCATGTAAGATGATTTTGTACAACGACATATTCTTATTTATTTTACGTCTGCTTTTCCACGACATACCTCTGCTCCATACTATGACACACAGTCCAGCGTTTGACTAAAGAAGCTAGCCACAAATCCATGATTGTATATAACAGTACTGCATACCTTAGTGCTGCTAGCATGTTCAAAGAGTTTGACAATGTTTTTAAACTCCCCTAATGGACGCTTTGCACTGCTGCTTTTATTTTTCCAGCAAAAGTTAAGCAAGAAATTTTTATCAACTAATCGCTTCAACAGTTCTTCCATGCGTTGTTTGGTGTCCACGATAGGGCCAACAGTTTTATTCACCCATCTAATTATTAGCTTTTTCTTCTGTTCATCGTTTAACGTTATTTCAAATCCTTTCATTTGTGCCATTGTTTTTATGGGTTTGATAATTATGTCCGGCATGTTGTCTTTGTCCCGAGGTAGTTGCGAGGCACCTTCTATTTGCCGCTGTTCTTGTGAGCTACCTACGCTAGGTTTAGGTTTAGGTACGTTAGGTTTTGGTTTAGGTTCATTTGGTTCGGTACTTTTGCACTCAGTTCGATTGTGGCCCACACTCCCTTGCACGCCTGCTGTTCCTGCTGATGTTGGCTGTTCTGTTGTACTTTTTACCAATCTATTCAAGTCCTCTGTTTCCCATCCCTTCGCTAATTTACCTCTTTCATGTGTTGAGGGTTTATGGATAAACGTTTTGTTTGTCCTAGTTTTGCCTTGTTTACTCTTTTTCATAAGAAAATCTTTCACACCTTCCCGCGTTACATGCTGCACACTAGAGGTGTCTATGTATTCGATAAGCTGCATTATATTACTAAATACTTCCATTGACTGTTTATCGTTTGTGCCGGTCCAACTGAGTTTTGCAAACAGCTCGCTATCGAATATAAGGTCGAGCATTGTATTCATTCGACGTTCAGCGCTATCCTCTATCCCAACATTAAATTTCACCCAGCGGTGAATCTTTTGCCGATACTGGTCGTCCTTCAATTGCTTGTTAAAGTTTTCGACTTCCTGTACACTCGTTAATGGGTCGAACGTGAAAACTTCGGCATCCTCACAACTGAACAATCTTTCAGTACCATCCGGTTCTTCATTCCCCTTTCTGTCCAACAGGAGATTGATGGTTCCTTGTATTTTGTGCATTCTTTCGCCCACAAGTTTCCTGATCTCCCTCTGATTGCTTATCATCATGCATTTCAGCTCAAGTACCAGGTTGATCAGTTCGGTAGTGGTTTTGTCAGGCTCGGGCGGATTTTGCACTTGCTCAGATTCTGAACGGGTGAACAAATTCGAACTTAAATCTGTTCCCCCAACGACAGTATCTCCTGAGAAGCTTATATCCTCGAAAGGATCATTTTCTTCATTCTGGCTTGAATGTGACTGCTGTGTATGGCAAGTGTCTAAAATCACTGGTTCATTCGAGATGGTTTCCAGCAGGACTGATGAAACCCCAACGCCACCAAATGAATCCTCTCCTTCCTCAATCTCCTCATGCTTATCTTTCAGCCTTACATCTGTTTGCGCAATGAATTCCTGCACAACTTCATGCGACTGCTGCGTCTTTTCTTCATCAGTTTTTTTGACGCTTTTCCCAGAAGAGTTACCTCCTATCGTTCTTTTGTCAGTGCATGCGGCATTTATGATTCCACTATTACGAGCTTTTAGTTTTCTCTGAATCTCCAGTATGCTTCTTTCTGCCAACACTAGCGTTGGAAAATTGCGGCGCAGGATTTTACAATTTCGTTTTTTCCATCCAACCATGGGAACTGTACAATCGTTTCCCAACAGTGATTTCCGACTTTCAATGCTATGCGATTCAGGCCAATGCATATAACCAATCGATTCCGTTTTGTGCACCAACCATTCGTGAGGTACTGCTAGCAGTTCTTTTTCACCCGACACACTAAACGTTAGCACTATTGCGTATGGCATCCTGCAATTCTAAGGCAAGTGTTTGTATTAACATTCTACAAAAAAAAACATTGTTTTTCATTGCTTACCTTCTTGCTCACTCTATTTTTACGGGGTATACCAATTTAGAGAATTATTCCCACACGTAAATAACACACCTGGTAGTTTGCCTTTTCCTTCTGATACCACTTGATGCTTCTTAATACTAACTGATATTTATGATGTTGATTAAACAATTTGATAAAGCAACATTAATTTTCCACCGCGGACTTGCTTTCCGGGGCGTTGTATACAGAGCAAGCGTCCGTGCGTATACACAACAAACAAACGTCATAGCTTTTTGAATGATGTTTCGCACAGCGTGCTGGGCTCACAGAAAACGTTGGAATGAAATAGGCAAATGCAGTCATATAGAACCTCACTAATCTGGCAAACCCCCTCTAATCCTAACATATTCTTCAGGACATTTTCTCTCAAATCCAAAACCCTCTCATATTCGTGTACTTTTAATTCGGTGTATGATGTTTCTATGATGATCGTTCTACTTTTCTTTCTTATCTAAAAGAGCAAAGAATAATCGAATCGAAATGTGAAATGGAGATAGCGAGGATTGAATTTGGTTCGGACTATTTAGCTGGCCGATTCGGTGATCTACGAAGATCATATTTATGTTTAAAAACAATTTTAATTAACTAAAGTACTAATAATATGGCAATTTTACAAGCTCGGGTCTGCCAAAACTTCCTGGGTGGCACAAAAACCCTTGTAGGCATGTGCTTTTGTTTTACGATGCAACAAACTCCGAAACCGCTCAGGGTTTCACGCCGTCGTCTGTCAATCCATTACAGCGGCCTTGATGGTGGACGGATCTACGCCTTCTTCTCGCCTGGAAGATTGAACTTACCATGCCTCCTCTGTCCATGAGGACGGCTTAAGAGGACTTTACGGACAGGGTCTTCCGGGTCCATGCGTATAACATGGCCAGCCCACGGGATCCGTAAGTGGGATACAATAAGATCGTTGTAAAGCTCGTACAGCTCGTCGTTGTATCGGCTCCTCCATGGTCCCTCCCAATCTAGCGTAACCTGCGTAAGAAAATCTATATAGGGAGATAAATGCTTACCACGGTTTTTGTGGATTATCTTCACTTAGCGGCGACTTTCATTTTGACGATCCTTACTATCTAATAGATCATATTTCGAGGGAGAACGTTCTTTCATTTATTAGGATTATCCTACTTTCCTACGATACGTTATCCAGTGTCTTTTCAAAGAAGCTATAAACTAATCCATGATTTAACACAACAGTATTGAATATCATGGTTCTGCTGGCATATTCAAACAGTCGAACGACATGTTTGTACCTTTCTAAGGGACACTTTTCACCGTTGCTCGTATTTGTCCAACTAAAGTTTAACAAAAAGTTTTTATCGATCAGCCGTTCCAGCAATATTTTCATCCGTTGTTCAACATCAGCAACATGACCAACCGTTCTATCGACCCAATTAAGAACTTGTTTCTGCGTCTTTTCATCGTTTAATACATTTTCAAAAACATCCATCTGTGCCATTGTTCGAATCGCGTTGATATTAACCTCTGGTAAGGATTCTTCGACAAGTGTATGTGAAGGTTGGCTAGGTGTTGGCGGAGATTGTTCTGATGCTGGCTTAGGTTGACCTAGTGGTAACAACGGCCGGCCTGCTATGGGTAGGCATTGGCTTTGTGTTGGCAGAGGCGTTGGCAGAGGTTTTTCTGAGGCTGGTAAAGATTGGCCAGGTGTTGTGAGAGGTTGGCTTAGTTCGGGTAAAGTCCGTATCTTTTCTAAACTGCTATTATTCTGCGCAGCATTCGCGTCATAAACCGTTGTGGTACTCTGTTTACTCACGTTCGTGTTTTGTTTCAATGATTCTATTGCTGTTGTATCAGGCAATCTTTTGTCTTCAATATTCTTAGATCTGGGCTTACGTTTGAATTTTTTTCTCGGCACAGACTTGATGACACAAGAATTGTTTAGTCTACTAGAGGCATTGCTCAATTTCTTCCCAAAAAATTGTCTCACCACATCAGCATCACAACGCTCCTTACCACTTGTTCCGATGTATTGAAACAGGGCCAAAACGTGAGCGTAATTTCTGAAAGCGACTTTCTCTCTACCAGACCAACTAAACTGTACTAAAAGTTTTCGCTCAAAAATCAGATACAACATTTTATGCATTCGATGCTCCATAGTCGGTTCACGACTAACACAAATATCTACCCAATTATGAATCTTCTTCCGATATTCCTCCTCCTCCAATTGTTTGTCAAAGTTTTCTGCTGCCTCTACTGTAGTTAGCATATCGAATTTAAATGGCGGTTCCACTTGCAATTCCTTGTGTAATTCTTTGTGCAATTCCTGCAATTCATGGTGCAATTCCTCATGTACATCCTTGTCTAGCAAAACACTAAGGGTTTTATGCATTTTCAACATATTGTTTGACACTATTTTCTTAATCTCCTTCATATTATCTTCCATTACGCACTTCAGCTCACACATCATATCAATTAGGTTTGAAATCGATTTACTGTCCTCCATTTCGTCGCCTTTCTTCTCTTTGCTCGAGGAAGGCGAAAAACGCTCTGCATCGTCTGTCAGCTGATTTGTATCGATAACAGACACACGCGGCCTTTTAGGAGGTGGATTTATCGTCGAGGTGCTTGCAGAAACATTTTGACTTGCTTGAGGATTTTCCGGCAAAGAGCTTATCTCTTCGAATGAATCGTACACCATTGCCTCGATGCCTATTAATGACAACAGATTTTGCTTGTTTCGCTGTACATTCGTTTCAGTTGCAACCGTTCCAATTTCATCATTTGGCAAATCATCCGTCTCCATTTTTAGCAGCACTGATGCACGTTCTAGATCCTCAAATGGATCCTCTTCCTCTTTTTTCGGAAACATGACACAAAGTGGATCCTGTATATTTTCACCCGGTTGGGTTTCTTCCACCACAATTAACGTCTCTTTGGTCGGAGTATTGCTTGGTGACGGACCCTTTTTCTTAGTTTCTGAGGCTTTAAGGTTTTGACCTTTTTCTGTCTTCGACACCTTAGTTTTTGTTAATGCATCACTGAAGTTTCGGTTAATATTTGCGATTTCACTGCTAGTAGCAGCAGTCAACGAACTCTGTAGAATTTCCACCGTTTTCTCTCCCGATTCTAGCGAAGGGACTTGCTGGCATATAATTTTACATTCACGTGTTTGCCATGCCGCCGTTGGACGGCTTTTTTCGTCTGCCATCAGTTCTTTGAGGTTTTTGATACTTTTAGCATCAGGCCAGCGCAAATACTCTCCCTGTTGGAACTTGCATTCCAACCACGGTTCAGGTACTACTACCATCTTCTTCGTGCCCGCCGCGTCCTCCGTCTCTACTATGGCATACGGCATCCTACAAACATTTTGCACATTAAAATGTCTTTGAATTCAACAAAGATAGATCTTTCCTCATCACTTACCTGTCGCGTTCTCGAATGCCTTTTTGAAGTAATACGATCGTTTAAAGATAATGCACTGATTATTTATTACTAGTGTTTTTCGTTTCGCTGTTACACAGAAACAACTTTCATCACTTAATAATAATCCAGATCGTATTATAATACATATTCTAATGCGTTGTGCAGCCTACTTCGCACAGCGTCCTTTTGCCTACTTTGCTGTGGGTTCAGAAACCGTAAAACCATAACAAACAGCCGTCATTTCATTTGACACTCTCGCAAAAAAACATGAGTGAAATATTTCAACACTTGCCGGATGTTTCGCTACCATTCCGTTGCATCCTTATCCTTGCTTAGCCTACGACACGTTACCCAGTGTCTTTTCAAAGAAGCTATAAACTAATCCATGATTTAACACAACAGTATTGAATATCATGGTTCTGCTGGCATATTCAAACAGTCGAATGACATTTTTGTACCTTTCTAAGGGACACTTTTCACCGTTGCTCGTATTTGTCCAACTAAAGTTTAACAAAAAGTTTTTATCGATCAGCCGTTCCAGCAATACTTTCATCCGTTGTTCAACATCAGCAACATGACCAACCGTTCTATCGACCCATTCATAAACTTGCTTTTTTCTCTTCTCATCGTTCAATGCATTTTCAAAACCATTCATCTGTGCCATTGTTCGTATCGCGTTGATATTAACCTCTGGTAAAACTTCGTCGACTAGCGTTTGTGAAGGTTGGCCTGTTGCTGGCAAAGGTTGGCCTGTTGCTGGCAAAGGTTTACCTTGTGCTGGTAGAGTGCGTATCTTTTCCACACTGGTGTTATGCTGTTCAACTGTAGTTACCGTTCTTGCACTAGATTTACTCGCGTTCAAGTTTTGTTTTAATGTGTCTGTTGCTGTCTTTTCCGATAAACAATTATTCTCGATTTGCTGGGGTCTAGATATACGTTTGGATTTTATTCTTGGCACAGACATGTTGGAAAAGGAAAGGTTTACCCTAGTATAAGCATGTTTCAGTTTGTTCAAAAAAAATTCTTTCACGTCGCCAGGTTTACAACGGTACGTACTATCTGTGCCAATGTACTCAAACAGGTTTAAAATATTAACGTACTTATTCATTGGAATTTTTTTTAGTCCTGACCAACTAAACTTTGCAAACAGTTGGCGATCAAAAATTAAATCCCGCATTGTATGCATTCGACGATGTGCACCAGTTTCAAAAGTGACCCAAAAATCTATCCATTTTTCAATCTTCCTCCGATATTCCGCGTCCTGCAATTGTTTGTCAAAGTTTTCTACCGCCTCTACGGTTTTTAGCTGCTCAAATTTATAAGGTGCTTCTTTGTGCAATTCTTCATTTAGTTCCTGATAACCTTCTTTATCGACCAATACACTAAAGATCCTATTCGTTTTTGCCATACTGTTTGAAACTATTTTCTTAATCTCCTTCATATTATTCTCCATGATGCACTTCAGTTCACACATCATATCGATTAGTTTTGAAATCGATTTACTGTCCTCCATTTCGTCGCCTTTCTTCTCTTTGCTCGAGGAAGGCGAAAAACGCTCTGCATCGTCTCTCAGCTGATTTGTATCGATAACAGACAAAAGAGGCCTTTTAGGAGGTGGATTTATCGTCGAGGTGCTTTCAGAAACATTTTGACTTGCTTGAGAATGTTCCAGCGAAGAACTCGTCTCTTTGAATGAATCGTACACCATTGCCTCGATGCCTATTAATGACAACATATTCTGATCATTTCGCTGCACATTCGTTTCAGTTGCAACCGTTCCAATTTCATCATTTGGCAAATCATCCGTCTCCATTTTCAGCAGCACTGATGCACGTTCCAGATCCTCAAATGGATCCTCTTCTTCTTCTTTCGGAATCATGTCACACAGTAGATCCTGTATATTTTCACTCTGCCGGGTTTCTTCCACCACAATTAACATCTCGCTCGTCGGAGCATTGTTCGATGATGAAACCATTTTCTTGACATTCGCCGCCTTAGGTTTTGTTAATGCATCACTGAGGATTCGGCTAGTGCTTGTGGTTTTACTGCTTGTACCAGTAGTCAACGAACTCTGTATTATTTCCACCGTTTTCTCTCCCGATTCTAGCGAAGGGACTTGCTGGCATATAATTTTACATTCACGTGTTTCCCATGTATCCGTTGGACAGCTTTGTTCGTCTGCCATCAGTTCTTTGAGGGTTTTGATACTTTTTGCATCAGGCCAGTGCAAATATTCGCCTTCTCCCAGTTTGCATTCCACCCACGGTTCAGGTACTACCATCATCTTTTTCGTGCCCGCCGCGTCCTCCGTCTCTACTATGGCATACGGCATCCTACAAACATTTGGCACATTAAAATTTCTTCTAATTCAACGAAGGAATAGATCCTTCCTCATCACTTACTTGTCGCGTTCTCGAATGCTTTCTTGATGTCAACGTTTAATACCTTTCCTGCAAAAGGATTATTTTTTGCTTACGTTTTTCAATACGCTACTGTACAGCAACAATTTTAATCGCTTTATAGTATGCTAGACCGTATTTTAATGCAGAACACATAAGAAGTTGAGCAGCCTGCTTCGCTAGGCGTCCGTTTTGTCTACTTGCGTGGTGGATTCTGCTTGTTGCGACCTTAAAACCACAACAAACAGGCGTCATGTCATTTGACACCATCGAACGCAGCAGTAGTGAAATACTTCATTGAAATCCGCAACGAAATGTTTTTTGTTTAAATTTATGATATCAACAAAACGATTATCGTTTTCATTCTTTTTGTCGCTTAAATTTGAATGTTTCAATCAATCGTACTCTTCAAAGTGTTAATTTAACATTTTGCATTTTCTGGAAGATATGATTTGTAGATAAGTTTTATTTCTAAAGATTAGTTTATGTACATGGATTACAAATTGGAAACCTCAAACTCAATTCGATCGATTCTTTAAATTCAATTCGATCAATTACATTAAACTTAAACACCTGTTTAATGCTATTCCACGAGACCTCCACAGCTCTAACGAACTACGTTGTTCGTGCTTCTCTTTTCGATAGTCGACATCGTTCAAATGCTATTCAAATCTTCTCATCTCTTTTATATTCAATCATTAATACGCAAGATATTCGTCGAAAGTTTTGTTTTTTAACTGTTCCAATCTAAACTGGCATCATGTTCAATCCACGATTTAAATGTGGTTTGCATTTGGATGAAATCTTCGTGTAGTTGTTGTGTCGTCTCGTCTTGATCGGCTTGAACGGTTCGCTTTAGCTCTAGGATTTGGCCGTATAGGCAAGGCAAATCTTTATCATCACCTGTTGGTTCGATTTTATCTTTCGTTTGGATATCATTGTCACTAACAGATGAACCTTCATTGCTTGGTAGTTTGTTCCATACTGAATCATTTATGTTATGTGGAAATGGGTCCACAAAATCGCACTGATCGTTGAGAGAATCATTTGGCAGGTCTGTGTTTGTATCGGAAAGTGTCGGAGCGGCAAGGCTTACACCACGGAACGGATCTTGCTCTATGCTACCAGCTCTATCACTACTCGCTTGCACACACTTCCCACTCGGTTGATTTGCTTCAACAGGTTGCAGCACTTTTGGTCTAAGTGGAGACGTGGTCTTCCCAACTTCAATGATTACTTTACCAGTGCTGGAGCTTTTCTTAGCTTGTCTATGCGTTTCTATTATTTGCCTCGTTTGTTTTGCCACTGTCAATGATGCTATGTCCCTATAGATGACGTTACATTCATGTTTCTCCCAAAGAGCCGTCGGAGAGCTTCGATCGTCAGCTAGCAGTGTGTTAATGTTCCGAACACTTTTTGGATCCGGCCAAAGCAGATGCTCGACACCTTCGCTTATAGCAGCAATCCATCCTTCAGGCACCGTTAGCAGCTTCGCCACACCAGCGGTATCCATCGTTTCAACAAGAGCGTACGGCATCCTACAATTCCAAGCATATCCATTCAAGTCATTCAACTGCAACTGTTTTTTATTCTTCCTGCGCTTACCTTCTTCCATTAGTGGAGTCTGCGTACGCGAATGTAGATCTTTTCCTTAATGTTTTTCAAATCCCATACTAATTCCTGGGTTTTCTGTATTCTGGAAGCGATCAACTTCGCAACGATCGAACATGTCCAAGCTGTTGTAGATGATTGTATTGTTGATTATCGAGAATAATAGCAAATGGACGTCAATTCGCAGAATTTGTTTGTTGGTGAAATATTTCAACACAATGTTCTGCCGAATTGTAACTGATTAATTTGATGTTTTCTTTAAAGTATTTTTAAATATCATTTACAATTTTATTCATAATTTGTCTATACGGTGTCGCTCCGACTCACACCGCCGATTTTACTGTACAACTAACCTTTTTTACAACATACCTAATCGTGTAGCTGGTTCCCTGGAGTAGGCTTAAGGTGTCCCTCAAATTTTCAAATATTAAACCATCAAACCATAAAATGTGTACAGCATCGAGCACAAAGAATAAACACTCTTCTAAGTTTATTCATTCAATGAGTGATTAGTTTAATTGGTGTGTTAAAATGTTACAAATGCGTTTTTTTCTCACGCCGCTATAGACCGTGGTTATTTGATAGTAGCCCGCTTGCCAGCATTTTTCAGCACTTTGATGAAAAAGTCTGCTACATAATTGTGATCAGCATGATGTGAAACGGTAGTGCCAACGTACTGGAACAGGCGCATAACATTGATGTACCTTATCAGCGCATAGCTGCCCGGCTTTCTACCTGTCCAGGAAAATTTGGCCAGAAAATGACGATCAAACAGCAGGTTCATTATTTCTGCCATTCGACGCTTGGGATTAACCTCGTAGGCTACAGTCTCATTAACCCACCGATGTATCCCATTGAGGATATCCGGATCGCTTAGTTGCTTCTCGAAATTGTCCAACCCTTCAATTGTAGAAAAGCAATCGATATAAACTTCGTTGCAGTTAGAGTTGCTTGCGCGCTGGGCTGTGACGGTGAAACGAAACGGAGAGGACGTGTTTGGTGCTGTTCGTGTGGTAGTAGCATCCATCGTATACGATGGAAACGAGCAATAGATGGGCATTCTTTGCCGGCGCTTGGTCGTACTAGTGGACAAATATTTCAGCTTTTTGACAAAAAATTTTCCCAAAATGCTTGGCGTTGCCAGATGCGTTGGAGTTGTACCGGCGTACTGAAATAGGCTGATGATGTTTTCGTACTTGATGAGTCCGACTTTAGACGTTTGACCAAGGCCGGTCCATGATAATTTGGTTAAAAATTCTCTATCAAACAACGCGAACAGTATTTCTTGCATTCGCTGGTCCGGATGACGCTCGCAGCTGACGGTGCAATCGATCCAGTGCTTCATCTGCGTCCGGTACTCTTCGTCCTCCAAACGTTCCTCAAAATCGTTCATCTGTTCCACACTGGTTAGTTGGTTCACGTGAAATTCAACCGATCTATTGTTTAAGTGTGTAGCAACCGTGTTTCTTCCACTGCATGGCAATGATTTCGCCATTAACGTATCCAAGCCTTTCTCCACTCGGCGAAATTCATCATACAGCTTTTTTTTAACCTCGGCGTGATTACTTTCTATCTTGCGAGTAAGCTCAGCGAACATTTCGACCAGCTGCGCCTCACTCGGTTCATCTGTCCCACCGTTTTCCTGACAATTTGTTTGCAGTTCCTCCCTATCATACGGCTCAACCTTGATTTGGTTCGTCGCGATCTGTGCCTCACTCGAGGTGATCTTCTTCGCTGCAGCACTATGATCATTCCAGTGTTTTTGTAACGTTTTGATCATTTTGCCAGCCATGTCAAGGGATCTTACGTTCGCGCACTTGACTACACAGGGATGTTTTTCCCACCCAGGCAACGGTGTGCTGCTAGGATCGGCCAGCAACGCGTTCAGCATTGTAGCGTTTCGTACATCCGGCCAATAGAGAAACGCACGCGTTCCACTTTCGTCCCGCTCGATCCAGCTTTCGGGTGCTGCCAGTAGCTCTTTGTGACCGGACGCGTCTCTCGTTTCTAGCAAAGTGTACGCCATCCTGCAAGAATGGACAATCATTATTTTCAAAGAGATGGACATTTTATTTTTTACTTGTTGATGTTCTTACCTGTATGTTATGTTACTTCAACTCATCAGCAGTACGAATTCAATATTTGGTCCTTGTTTGAATGAGATTTATGACATATTCTACTCCTGAATCGATGCCATTCAACGCGTTGGTGTTCTGTTTCTATTATTTTAGTTGATAGCTCATATACGTATAAGAATAAATATATGGAATTCATGTGACCATATGTTCTGATAGCTTACTCTGGTGGATTTGATAATCAATTCAGTTCGTGATTCTTTCTTCTTATGCAGGGGTTTGTTTTAAGATTTTCCGTTTTATTATTTATTTGCTAGTGTTGTTCGGGCCTTTCGAGTTTCAAAACAAACATACGCAATTTCACTTTTGACAGTTCTTCATCGCCGAAGGCGCTCGATGAAATATTTCAATGCCTGATGCATGGAATTTCCCCTGGGGTACGGTTGTAGAACAGACGTTTTCAGTTCAGTTAATACTTTACTATATCTACTATCTATATCTATATTGAGATATTAACTTTTTGAGTTTTCGATTCGTCTAGCGTGGCCTTAATATATTTTCAAATAACATGCAAAAGCGTATGTTACGTCAAGAAAATTATACAAACTAAGTTATATGAGCAAGCCTGAACATGGTCAATGTTTTTCTGTCCTTGCCGTGGAGATACGGATGGAAATTTAAACATAAAAGGTCAGGTCTATATTTCTTTGTTTTGAATGCCCACTAAGGATTTACATCATTCTTACCCATCCTCCGCACTCATGAACAACGTTGGCTGCATATCAGACGTTGATTTGATCTCAATATTACTAAAGTCTACGTCTTCGTGTTCCTCCACGACGACGTCCTGCAAGTCGGCCAGAGTAATTTTGTACCCATCCTGCGTGCTGTTACTATTCCCATCTGAGTCTTCTTCGTTGCCGTACGCAATCCGGCTAATCTTGAAATACTTGGAGCGCTCTTCGCCATCGCTAACACTTTTCGCTGCTTTCCCACCTCCCAAACGCAATGTTGTCGTTCTCGGTGAGTGTGGGACGCACCTCCGAAGCCCCTTTAGCGTAGCAGCACGGTTGGGGGCGTGACGAAGCTTTTTCATAAAAAAATGAGTCACAAATAACTTGTCTGCCCTGTGCATCTCGGTCGTACCGGTGTACATAAACAGCGCGATAATGTTCACATACTCTGAGAACGCGCGTTTAGCAAACCCTTTCGGGTTAGTACCTGTCCAATTAAATTGCGGCAGCAGGTGTCGATCGAACATGAGGTCTAAAATTTCCATCATGCGACCTTCCGGGTTGCGCTCGTACGAAACGATACGGTCGATCCAGCTGTGCACCTGTGCTCGAAAGTTTGAATCCTTTAACCGCTCTTCGAATTCGTTCATTTCCTCCACCGTTGTCAGTGGCCTCATGTCAAACTCTCCGTCAATTCTGGACGTTGTTGCACTTGGCGACTGTGAAGCTGCTGCTCCTCCATCTCCCTCTACGGTTCTTTGCCTGTGCATTAGGCTGACCAATGTTTTCTGTATGCGGTGGAACCCTTCGTTCATTTTTGTCGTCATTTCCTCTTGGTTTTTGTCGATTAGACGCTTGAGTGCTGTGAACATTTCCGGAACTTGCGACGCTGTCCCGCTGGTCGTTTCTAACGGATCAGAAGCGGAAAAAACCTGCGCAGCGTCACGCATAGGTTCGCTAGTTCGTGCTTGCGTGCTGCCACGAACAGCAGAAGGAGCATTTGCAACTGGGGCTGCAGAACTCGTGCCCTTTTCACTACCATTCTGAATCGCATCTACCGCTTTAGAGGCCAATGCAAGGGACAACAGTCGTGACCGTTTAACGACGCACTGGTGTTTTTCCCACATCAACGACGGTACGCTGCGTTCGTCGAGAAGCAGTGCATTCAGCGAGCTAATGTTTCGCACGTTCGGCCAACACAAATATTGCTTGCCATCTTTATGCCGCTGGATCCAGCATTCCGGTGCAGCTAGTAGCTCCTTGTTGCCGAGCGCGTCCGTTGTTTCCACTACAGCGTAAGGCATTCTGCAACGAGTGGGGAGCCTAATGAGTTTGCTGCGCTTTTAATGAAACACCGTCACCGCTAACCTTGGCTTAAAACTCACTAATTACTATCACCGGCAGATTCCCCGTTCAGTCAATGAGGAATTGGTGGTAGTGTGCGTTTCTATTGCTTCAACTACTTATCTATGGCGCAGTTAAAAGAACAAACCTTGCATAGAAGAAATCGTGTCTCGATGGAAAACAGATACAACCGTAAAAATGCAATATTTCGTGTTTCTATATTCCTTGCGAGTGAAAACACGGCCTTCCCTGGTGGTGATGCTTTAGTTGTTTACGCTACAGAACTAAACTACCTAATGTTATTGTCCGTTTGACAGGCACAAACATCGCACGGGTGACCAGACAGTATTGATTTGTTTTGGAGTCTAAGCAATTTTCGGTTTTCATACCAATCCTGTGCGTCAGATGGATAGTAAGCTTAAAAGCCATAATTTCCACCAATTTAGAGTATTGTGCATGTGCATTTTAATCCCAACTCATTAACATCTATCGATTTTTTCTTTCCTGCCGAACGTAGAAAAGAGTCTGGCCACCCTGCACATCGCCCGCTACGATTGGTGCGCGTTTGTTCGAGAAGAACAATAAGCACAGCAAAGAGAGTGTATTCCAACGAAAGCTGTCATCCTGAGCGCGTCATTGAAACAATATTCGGCGCGTGGGAACTTTGAGACGCGGTACGCTCTGCAAAATAATCTGTGAATTGAACGGTCTGCATAAAACGTATTCGCATCTTTGAGCAAAACAGTGAACCAGCAAAATGTCCGGAATCGCAGCATCGCGGCTCGGTGAGGAACGCAAAGCGTGGCGCAAGGATCACCCGTACGGGTTTGTCGCCCGTCCAGTCAAGAACGTCGACGGTTCGCTGAATCTCATGACCTGGGAGTGTGCCATCCCCGGCAAGAAGGGAACCGCCTGGGAGGGTGGACTGTACAGGCTCAAGATGATCTTCAAGGATGACTATCCGACGAGCCCGCCGAAGTGCAAGTTCGAGCCGCCCCTGTTTCACCCGAACGTCTACCCATCCGGCACAGTGTGTCTGTCGCTGCTGGACGAGGAGAAGGATTGGCGCCCCGCCATCACGATCAAACAGATTCTGCTTGGCATTCAGGATCTGCTGAACGAGCCAAACATCAAGGATCCGGCACAGGCGGAAGCGTACACCATCTACTGTCAGAATCGGCTCGAGTACGAGAAACGCGTGCGCGCTCAGGCCAGAGCTATGTCGTCCACAGATTAAGAAGCCCGGTTCCATGGAAATAAATGTATAAAACCATACCGACTGCTCTGAAATGCTCCCGAACGGGGGACTATTGTTCTTTTTTTAATTTTAAAGTCAATCGGTACGCAAGTGGTTCATCATTCGCATTAAGTTTGTCAGACCGGGAGAAGGTAAGTAAATAATCGGCCCCACTACTGTTGGAGCGCCATGATTCCATACACTGGCGTTCGGCATAAATTCACAAAAAGTTTGGAAGTCAGTAATAGTGTTTTCTGTAAAATTTCAATGGACAAGTTCCCAGTTCTGTTAGCTGAATATATTCCACTTTTTTTTCGTTTTACAACATTTGTGCGTGCTAAATGGATTTTTGTTTTCGAATTTTTATCTTGTCCTACCATTCCACCCTACTAAATGGAAAGAATGGAGCAAAATGCCCAATTGTGTAGCTTGTCAAGGTTTCCATGTTGTAACGCTGCTTGTGCAATTGCATTCATCGGAACGGTCACAACTATTTCAGAGAAGGGCAAAGCAGATCAAAGAATAGATGCGTGAGGTTTCGTCTTTTGTTTTTGCTTGTAGGTCGCGCCAAATAATGGAAAAAGATTAGATTTGCATAGGGGTCGGGTGTTTACAAATTGGTTCGGATTTAGCGCATACTGTCAAATATGCAATCCACCAAACGTCTTTCAACACCAAAGAAAAATAAGAAGTAACGTCTTCAAGCCAAAACCGCACCTATCATTCATGGATGAATATGGAATAAAACGACCGAAAAATGAGACGATCATTTCTTATTTATTTTTCCGTTTTAATAGCTTAAATCATTTCAGTGTAGTAACCTTCATTATTTATGTGATTGCACTGCAACGGAAAGCGAAATATTTCAAAACTGTTGCAATTTGCTTGAAATCGATTACATGGGCCACAGTTTACTTGACGTCTGATTCGACGAACCTACTTGACAGCTGACAGTCAACATCAACTTCCGCTCGGCGATCTCCGGCAGATTGCTGTCTTTTTCGCTCTTTTCCGTCAATCGTAGGCTTCGATAGTGAAACACATTTCGTGTCGCTTAGCAAAGAAATCGCCGTAAGTGCTGAAAAATATCCCTCTGTGCACCGCCGATGGCATCAAAACGGATTCCGAAACGTATGGTTTCACGCTGGACGTGTAAATTGCTGCCCGAGCGCCTCGGAAGTGGCCAGAAATGAGTTAAAACTAGATGCACCGCCACCGTTGCATTGAAGGATGATGTGTGTGCGCGCGGATGTGCGGATGAAGAGTCGCCCGGTGGCGCTCCGGTGTAGCTGTTTGTCAGCGGACGGAAGAAGTTTTGTTGTCAGCGCGGGGCTGTCGCACGTGTAGAAAATTCAAAGGTCTTGAAATTAACTAACATATTGCTTTCTCTTTTCCCGTTTTTGCCCGGATTTGGCCATCGTTATTAATCGTTCGGCAGGCAATGTCCGACGTCGAAGTGTAAGTATCAGTTTGTTGACATGCTCTTCTCGAAGCCTCGTCTGAGATGGGACAAGCAGTTTTGGGTGCACAGTGCGCACGATTATTAATGGTTTGTGTTTCGTTTGCTACCTCGCTCTACGAATCCTTGCAGTGAAGCCCCGAGTGCGCCCGTCGATGGCTCGATGGATGTCAACACCGCCCTCCAGGAGGTGCTGAAGAAGTCGCTGATCGCCGACGGTCTGGTGCACGGCATTCACGAAGCGTGCAAGGCGCTCGACAAACGCCAGGCCGTGCTGTGCATTCTGGCCGAGAGCTGCGATGAGCCGCAGTACAAAAAGCTGATCACGGCGCTGTGCAACGAGCACCAGATTCCACTGATCCGTGTCGATTCCAACAAGAAGCTCGGCGAATGGTCCGGTCTGTGCAAGATTGACAAGGAAGGCAAGCCCCGAAAGATTTGCGGCGCCTCCTGCGTCGTGCTGAAGGTGAGTGATGCAATACAACGCTAGAACCGTGGGCACTTCTAATAGAGATGGGAATTTCTATGACAAAGGGTAGCGCAAAGTTACTTTTTGCTTTAGTACGAGTGTTTTGTTACAAGTAATTACTGAAAGGGCAGTCATCTCTAAATCTTAAACGTCCAAATACTCATTTTCTAACATGACGCATTTCTACTGTTTTCGTGTTATATTTTCGCAGGATTTCGGAGAGGAAACTCCAGCCCTCGATGTCATCAAGGAGCACCTTCGGCAGACTAGCTAAACACACCACACAGTCAGCCCGTGCATTATGCGTTATTGTGAGAGTGTAAGAAGAACACACACGAACCGAGGTGTATCACTATAAAAGATTACACAAAAACACTATTTGTAAGCGGTGTGTCGTGCATGTTTACTATCGAGAACGTTCAAATCTAGCAGTGGTTTATTTTAGCTGACGACAGAATTCTTTATGGTCCGACCAGTCCTTCACCTGACAGTCACTGTACGAAATCGAAAAAAAAACATAGTAGGCGGATAATAATGGTAATAGGACGTGTCCAGGTATGAAATCTCGTTTAAATATCTTACCGTGAACAGTAGTATACATGCAAACAGTTGGAGCACTTTTTCGTTGCCACTGCTCCACAGTTGCCACATACCTTTACCGCGGCTCCTTCCGCTGCTTCCTGTTTACGTTTGCTCTCTTCCTGGTCGGTGTACCTTTCCAGCAGATCGGTATTGTAGGCAGCACCGATGCGCTTTGCCATCTCGACTACATCGTGCTCCTCTAGGTCGATGAAAATCTTCCGCTGGTTTTCCACAATTTTGTCCCATCCGGTACGTCGGGCTGCCTGAACAAGCCTTTCGCGCACTTCGGGCAGCTCTTCGAGCAAAAATGAGGCGGAAGTGCCGCTCCCGCCGCCCGTATCGTGCGAAAGCTGTAGCGTGCACAGGTGTTGTTTCAGTGGAATCAAAGCAGGCAGCTGATCTAGTAGCTGGTCGTTCATCAATCCAACGCATTTGCTAATTTCCCGCCGTCTGTAGCCATTGAGTTCGTAGTCTCTCATGAGCTCACCGTTGAACAGCAGTCGATAGAGGCAGATCCACGTTTGCGCTTCGGTTTCGGTCACCTTCACCAGAGCATCACCATGTGCCGGCACCCAGCTGGCGTTACGGTATTTTTCAAACACACCATCGCGGTTACGCCGCAACCAGGGTTTGGTATGTAGTATTTCCGCAAGTAGACAAGGAAAGTCATGAATTCGCACGAGACGTGTGGCGGCACTCAAGGGCAGCAGGTCCAAACCGTCAACGAGATAGGACAGAATGCCGAGAGATTTGATACCGATGCGGAAGTCCATTCCACGTCCCAGTCGTACTATTTCCTCAGATGTGGACTCATTTAGCAGCTCTTCCGGCGGAGGATCATCCTCCCGATCGTTGTACCCGTTCGCTAGCAGGGCAATCAGGCGACTGATCGCCTGGGCACAATAGTCGATCAGATCAAGTGCGTTGCTACCGAGCGCTTCGCAAACGGTACGATGGTACAGGACCGTTTCCAACAGCGAGCAAACGTTGGCTTCGTGGTAAAGCACGCTGTACAGTAGGAAGGTAGCGTCTGGGTTCCTTAGGGCAAGAAGACGTGGCAGGACCTCCGTGCGCCACACTAACACACTGTACAGCTCGTGAATGAGAAGCGGAATTTTGTCTTCTAGTATTAGGTACTCTTTAACGACTTCCTCCTGTTTGGTGGACGCTTCAATGAAGGCCTGCTGGCAGAGCTTTTGCAACACTTCATGCTGTTCTATCCAGCTGACGAAAGAGGGTACGTGTGAGTGTAAATTAAATTGGCCTCTAAACCGTTGGGACTTAAGATTCTTACCTTTTGCTGCCAATATCTGCTACCTGGTATGCACGAATACTTTGCACAAATGGTTCAATTTCTTCCGGAAAAACTGCACACGGGTATGATGACATGGTGGTTGTTTCAATTATGCTGCTAGCGAGCGATTGCTTTAACTTGTGTTGAAATAATACATTTTCTTTCCAGAACCGTCACCTAGCAACAGGATTAAATAGGGTTACTTGAAAACGTCTCGCAAAGCGCAACGAGTTGAAAGGGCATTTCTGTTGGCGGTACTTTTCATATTACTCTTGTCTGAATTATTAAAATCGTAAACTTATTGAGTAAAGTGGAGCGTATTTTAGGATTCACATTTCGATTCGTTCGCTACGTGCTGCATCGTAAACGTTCTCACCCTACCAATTCTGGTCACCGCATTATCATCCCCTATTTGAAACGCTTCAATCCCTCAACCCGCCTCTGTAAATACCGCGAACTCACAGGGCTGCTGTCAAAACAAAACCAATCGAGGGAAAAATTCCAACAAAATTCTGAAAACAACGTAGTTTCGCTGCGAGTGCATTGGGCTGGGTGCAAACCTCGGGGCAGAATCTGAGTGTGTGTGTGTGTTTGTTGTGCTCGTGCGGGCAATATAGAATGATCGCTAAATTAGTTGCCGTACCTTTTAACTAATCGATCCTATGTGAACGCCAAGGACAGGCTTTGCCCGTCGTTTGTTACTCCAAGCCCCTAGAAACGCGGAACTTCCTGCGTCGTTTTCGGAATCGTGGATTCCCTTGTGTGGGACTTGCTTGCCTATCATCCAACCCACCGCTCCAACCAATCGCCTTCCTGTGATTGCCATCGTGTGCGCAACAAGTGTCTGCACCAATCGTTGTGTTAGGTAGGTATCCTCGAAAAAAATAAACAAACACTAACTATTATACGGGATCGGGCCACACGATGCTTTGGATTAGGTAAGAACCAGGTACGGGCGTTTGAACCAATAACCAAATTAGTTTATCCTCTCGATTTAGAGTGTGTCGACGGAAAGATATAAAGACCTTCTGGAAATGTTGTCCATATGCAGGACCCACTCAGTACAATCGTCGATTCGCGACCATTCGAGCTTATCAGCAGGTGAAGAAATCGCGAACCCAGCATTGAAATGAAACGTACAAGCACGGGGGCGCTCATTCGTCACCTTTGATATTGATAAAGCAAACGATCACAGGTGGTAGCTGAGTGGGGTGCGCGTGATATGCTGGTTCGCGGAGGAACAGTATGGTCATAAATTTCATGACACATAATCCTGTGGGAAGGGATCTTCACCTACACATGCTCGTAAACAGGCATTGTAGCATTGCTTTTTGTTAGTAACTGCATGATATCAGTTGTAAGGATACTGTTTTAGAGCTACGCAATAGTGAATGGAAGCTGCTGACTAATCAGCGGCTACGATACTATCTCTTGCTATCACCTCATTACATCTGAGTATTTGGCATTCATGCATTTCCAGCAATAGTCGTCGTAAGGCGCCAGTGCCAACATGAAGACAAATTGAGTGCAGTAGCAATCCATCGTGTCCCCGCGAGCGTCGCTACGAGTGACCTGGTTTTCAAGGCAAACTGGTTTTCCATTTTAGTGTCCAGAGGCCTCTAGATTTTCTTTTCGTTTGCAAGCGTGACCGGTGACAATTAACACATTTATTAAACTTTTCTTTGTAGCGCACATTCTAAAAGTTGTCTCAACCCTTAATCGAGGGAAGCAAGATGGGAAACACACACAGCAATGGTAGCGGGAAGTTGGCCGGTTCTAGCAGTAGTCCATCCAAATCCAAGGGAGCTAGTGAGCAGATACAGGTGAATGGAAGTGGTATAGCTACCGGAAGTGTTGGTGTTATACGTGGCATGACACGCACAGCCAGCGGTGCCGACATTCAAGACCGTTCGCAAACACAGTTTCAACCGGTGGATAAATTGGGCCGCATTCTGGCTAAAAAGTGTGAGGAACTGCACGGAATCCATGGTGTTACCGGAGACGTGTTTGCGGTGAGTAGAAGTTTCGTCTTCATCAAGCCTTCCGTTTGATTATTTACCATTTCTCTTTTCATTCCTATAAAGCGTTACGTGTTTCCGAAGTATCCGGACCTAGGACTTAAGTTGTTTCGCTACCTACGGTTCATGAGCCATGCGAAAACGGAACACTTGGGGCTTGTTGCGTTCCGGCAGCAGTGTGAAAAGTTTCTCGCTCTGCTGGACGATTCAGTTATACTGGAGAACTATGTGCGCATGTTTGGCGATCTTAACGAAAGTGAACTAATAAAGCCAGAAAACCTGAAGAACTTGCTGCGTACCTGCTACAATCTCGCGATGGCACATTACTCCGACGGGCCACAATCGTGTCGGCTGGTGAGTAGGGGAAAAAGTCGCTTAAATGACTTAACTTTAAGAGGAATGGTTAATGGTACACGTATAATGTATTTATTTTATTATAATGCTGCGGGTTAAGGTACAGGATGATGAGCTATCGGTAATATGTTCCTCATCGAAACATAATTGTAATCGGTCGATTATTGATCACGATTCATGTGTCACTAATTTACATTTTTTGTTACTCACTTTAGCTGAACCGTACGCTCGATTCCGTCGTACAGTCGTGCTTCTTCTCGAAGGAATCCCTCAGCCCAGGGTACATTTGCCGCTGGCTCGAGAATAATGTGCCCCGACTAGTGCCGCCGATTCACAAGTACTGTGTGCACGCGCTCAGCACCTCCCATCGGACGATCATGGACAACAGTATGGTGAGCAACAGTGAGACGGTCGTTTCGATCAGTGCTATCAATGCGGGCGAAGCTAGCTACGGGCTTGAGCTGCAAACACCCATACTCGAGAAGACGAACCCGTTCGGCAAGGATCTGGTGGGTGGTGTTGGCATCGGGGGTGCCGGAGTCGGTGGTTCTAGTGTGCAGCGGGAACCGGGTAAACCGTTAACGGCGGAAGAACGCGAACGATTGAAGAATCAGCAACCGTTATTGCCGCTGTCTGAGGCTTGGCTGTTGGCAGGTTCGCTACCGCCACTATACAGCAAGCCACAGTCCGTACCGGCACCGATTAATCCTAACTCGGCCAACCTAACGTCACATGTACGTATAGAACACAGTGGTTAAGATGATACGATACTAACTACATTCTTGTGAGGTTTGTAGATATTCCTTGCGAAGCTGTTATCGCTCGTACCCTCCCACTGGACGTCTCTGTACGACTCACGGTTGGACGGATCGGGCACAAATCGGTTTCTGCACCACGTGCTCGGTTATCGGGGTCCCAATTTGATTCTGTTCCGCTGTGAAGACGATCTGCTGTTCTGTGTGGCCAACCCGAACGAATGGCGCGAAACGCACCTTTACATCGGTGACGAAGGAAGCTGCTGTTTACAGCTGCTACCGAAGTATGACGTGCAGAAGACTGCCCTTTTTATTATCCACTTCCCATCTCACCGTTGACCGTTCTTCTCTCTTTGCAACAGATTCCAAATGTTAGAGAAGAAACCGAAAAGTCTCTACCTGAACACGCACATACGTGGCTATCCGAAGGGGCTGCGTGCGGGTTCCGATCCACGCAAACCGATCCTGACGATCGACGAACACTTTGAGCGGCTCGAGTACCGCGCACTGCAGCACAAGATCCTTTCGATTGAGGTATGGGGCTGTGGTAATCAGCAGCAGCGTGACGTTCAGCTCGACATTAAGAAGTGGCAAGTGAAGGAAGCGGAACGGCAGCGAACGGTCAAGATGACGGCGGCCGACTGGATGGACCATCCCGATCGTTATCTGCTCGAGCTCGGTGGCCGTCAAAATTATAATAACTCATCCACGTAATCACGGGACGGCAAATCGTTGCTGTGTTCAGCAGCGTTAATGTTATTTTGCTTAAAAGTGTCCAGAAGGAGTACGGATTTCAGCACTTGTAGTTTAATCGAAACTATTTACCCACGTGGCCAGTGTTAAATGGCGGGGCTTGTAAAGGGAGTGATGTGTACTTACGTTGTTTTAAAGTGTGCGTGCGAGTGTTATTAACATGTGCGAAGGGAAGGAAGCTTTGTAGCCAATTTGAAAAATACTTCAATTTAGGACGTTTAAAATACGCGTTTGCGGGACAAAAAAAGACAGTGATATATATAGGGCAAAGATTAAGCATCGCAAGAAATGTTTTACACTTATAACTTTTTTTTATCTCAAAAATGTATGGCCAATACCGATTTGTTTCATCACCGGTGGATACCGATTTGTGCATGGTGCTTTACAAGGAGCCAAAAGCCTCGTTTTCATATACCGGTGCTTGTGTTAACTGTTCCAATAACGTGTACTTAGCTAGCACTGATCAAGAACAGTGTTTGCTTTAATAGAGGTCTGGGATTCATGCTACTCTATATGGATGATTTTCAGCACCCACAAATATTTTTCAATGCCATTACAAATCAGTGTACTGGGCGAAATCAGGGTGCCTATTGTTAGGGTGCAATACCTAGTGCAAGAGCTTTTGTTTTCATGGCCAATTATTTCGTTTGCTGAGCATAAAAAAGAGCTAAACTATCATAAATGATGTTGGGAATAAAAATATAAAAGCGATAGGCAATAGATGGCAACACGTTGACTATATTTAAGTATTTCTTACTTGCAGTAATGTTACTTATTGATGTAGCTGTGAACAGTATAGTGTCTTATTGAAAGTGACGAAACGAATAAAATACAAAGAACACAATAAATGAATCGTTATGAATTGGGTGGAGCAATGGAATTAAAGGGTGTGTTGTTTGTTTTTAATTATTCAATGTTTAATTAAAGTAATAAATTTACTAAAATTTACCGAAACAAAATTTAAACGTGCGAACTGTACAGAGAAAAAAAAAACGTAAACAAAGTTTGACACACGTATCTGTCAAACGTCAATGTGCTATCGCCTCTCTTTCTCTCTTCTTTTTTTTTCTCTATCTCGTCCCTCACTCTATCGCACCCTTTTTAGCATACCACGTGTAGCCACCTAGATATTTGCTTTCCGTTTCCTTCTGCCTCGTCTAGATGGGCGATATTTGTCTTAACCCGTTCCTCACGCAAAGTGTGTCCGCAGTGTGTGTGTGGTGCTCCGCGTAGAATGTGCGAATGTTGCTGGCAAAACGGTGACAAACCAGAAGAGCATAGGCCACGCAGCAACAAACCGTCTCCTTAAACCATCCGTCCCTTTTCCGGTGGTACGCGGTGGATCGGTTCGATCACATTTCGCGCTGCCCATTTCGTGTACACCTTGTAGCAAGTGCCCTGAATATTGGGAGGAAGGAGTGGAAGGTACTACCACGACACTCCCCCCCCCACATTATGTAAACAGTTCGTAATGGTTGCAATCGTCGTTCCCCTTGTGTAAAAAAATGCAATTTGTGAATTCTCAATTGATAAGGTGAACGATTGTGTGAACGAAAAGTGCAATCGTTGTGCGTGCTGGATGAAACGCATAATCTAACGCGATAAGGCGGTGGCTGCGGTCTTTAAGTGAAGGTTTTTCAGAGCATTCCCACAACCACGCAACGGGACTTTGATGTTAGTGCTCAACAGCATCTCAACGCGGACGGAGCAAAGGCATCATCAGTGAGAGCGCCAACTCCTCCCCAAGCGGTCTCTGGGCTATTGGGAAAGACGTCGTTTGTGAGATTGACCACGTTCGAAACAGTACTTTCACTCGTTGTTAAAACGACAGTGCCTTGCCTATGATCACGGGCTCCACGACGCGTTTCTGTAGCAACCGTCTATATTCCACCCCTTGATGCGCCGGGTGGTGGTGACCTAAGACTGCTCCAACATACATGTGTGCCATTACACAACGCTCTACCTAAAGCACACACGCGTAGCGCGTACTACCGTGAGGCAAGGCGAAACGGTGAGATGTACTACCTTTCGGCTTAAGTTTTGGTCAAAGGTTCAGAACTCATGCAAAAGCAAGGACCTGAAGTGACAAAAGTGATACTACAGCTGCAAATTAAATACTGCACATAACGTTGACTGGGGAGAGCAACGGATAATTGAAGAAAATAGTCGAGTCGATCTAAAGCAAAGAAAAGAAAAAGATCGACAGCATGAGCAGCAAGGATCAGGAGCGCGCGAAGAAAACGATCCGCGTTGGTTCGCGCAAAAGTGAGGTAAGATTTTTACGAGTGTGGACACAAAGTTACCAGTTAAAACCTTTTGTTTTATGTAGGATTTCACCCGCTTACCGGGGGGGTGCCGTTCAAACAATGGTTGGAAGCATTTAAAGCCTATCGTAAACGATAAGGGTTTCCATATGGATTGTTTCAAAATCCATAAACTTTCTATGGCTTCTTCGATTGAAACCGATGCTGTTAAAGGTGCTTTTCTTTGTTAAAACCACGAAGCCTTCCAAACAATACACATTCTCAAAATTTTGTCCCCCGGAGGAAGTAAACATATTGACTCAAGTGTTCAAACTTCGTTGCCGAATTCCGGCTGTGATTGTTTTTCCTGTTTTGTCCTACCTTCCGGCTCACAGACAAGCATGTCTCACACGTGTCACGAAGTTGCCACGAGCCGCATGGCCAAAACGGGAAGGTAGAAAGTGTTTAATTACCCCTGGTTAGGTCAGGTATTATATTTTACCCCTGCCAAATTCACTGAAACATGACACCGCTTGAAGAGCCAAACATAAATTAATAATTCAACTTTAAACTTAGCGATGGTTCACGTAATGTTACGCAGCATTGTCTGTTGAACGAAATTCGATTGCTGCTGTACACGCAATTTATTGTAAAGACGTAATATAATTTTCCGTGGAACAAACAATCATCCGTGAAGAGGGAAGGAACACTTTTGAGTGGCGGCAAAAGGACTTAAAGTGATCAGAAAAAATAGACTGATGATAGTCCTCTCCCATATTAACGGCACGAAAGCGTTGTTGACCGTTTGCTGCTGTTGGTGCAATATCCAACGACGAGGCCGAGGCAATTAGAATTTCAACGTCGACCTTATGACACATGGCGAACAGAGAAAAAGAGGGCGCTTAATGGGGATTAATGAAACAAGGGTGAATGAGGGAGTTAAGCACACTGAATGCTACCTCATTATGCTATCATAAAATTGCAATTCCAGAGTTGTATTCTTTATCTAATGTGCAGCTAAATGGAGTTTAATCATTTTCCCCCGTTTATTCCGTTCTTCCAGCTGGCTCTCACCCAAACGAAACACGTGATCTCACTGCTCCAGAAGCTCAATCCGGATGTGGTGTACGAAATTCGTAAGTATCCCCAGAACCTTAAAATAGAAACAAATGCTGTATCCTTCTCTCGTCGTCTGGTCTCGCAATAATTCTATTACAGCACGATCGCGCACGGAGCGATTTGAAAGTCATCGTCCAACATCCCGTCCAGTCGATTGATATCTATCAACGAACGGGTGGGACACCACCGCCGCCAGCAAATGGCTAGTCATGCTCACGCGAAAATGCTCACACTTTTGGCTTGGACTGACACTCTGTCCGGCGCGCAGTATACGCGCAGCGATAAATGTACGCTTTACGTGTGGTGATAAGAAATTCTCCAAAGCAATTTCCGGAGCGAAGCAAAAGCAATTCAATTTCAATCAATCAGAAGTACACCCTTTCGGTACAGAGGTATTGATTTGAAAATTTCATTGCTTTTGAATTATGCGAATGCATGAAAGATCACCCAGCACGTTTTCCGCTTCAAGGGACACGTGTTGAATTGAAAAACCTCGGTGAACGCTTAGCTTCATCAGCATTGCGATACATTGCGATACATTTTGTTGGGAATGTCTCGCAGTTCAAGCGATCGCCATCTCCGCGACAGAACGATCGGTAGCAAAAACTTGAGTAATGGCGTTTGAGGCACCCATTGACACCGCGTGTTACGTCAGAGCCGCACAAGAAGCGGTTATGCAAATCAGAGAGCAATGTTTGAAGCGTTTGCCTATTACCTTTTCCCAGAGAGTTTGGCCGAGCTCGCACTTAAACCGGTATTTTGTGAGGATTTTTCTGTTGGTTGACCTTGAAAAGTTCACGACAGTGATTTAGAAAGGTAGATATTCTCTCCCTTCCAAGTGGCTATAATTTCAGTTTTGATTGGCAAGGCTCCAGCCGTTTGGCGTATGCCCTCCAGATTCCTGTTGTGAAGGTCACGGTTTAACGGATAACCCGTATGTGCTACTTATTGCCTGTCTCGCAGGAATCTAGCGTAGATAGTACGGATCAAAGAAACGGACACACCGCCACAGAATGCATTTTCTTATCAGGCGCCAAATAAGATTCTGTTATGTATTGCAACACCTTTCTCTTGACTGGCGGCACGGTAATGCAATGAAAACGCTCACATCCTCTCACTATCATCGGAAAAGACAAGTGCAAAAAACAAACCTCCAAATCTTTCCGCAAAACAACTTGCACCAGCTTGTTGCAGCATAGCGTAACGATGTAGATAAGAGACTGGAGCAGTCCTAATTAAAAGATTTCAACACCCCGGTGTACGGCCTTTTTCAGTTTGGCATTATTATGATAGTATAATCGTGACGCGCTTAATAAAATCATGTTTCGCAATTCACTTATGCTATGTTTTGTTTCTCTCATCCCGCAGATACTATGACAACGGTCGGTGACCGAGTGCTGAACAAATCACTGCCAAAGATCGGCGAAAAGTCGCTCTTTACGAAGGACCTCGAGGATGCACTGCGTACCGGTGGCGTGGACTTTGTAGTACACTCGCTGAAGGATTTGCCCACCTCGCTACCGCTCGGTATGGCCATCGGGGCCGTGCTGGAGCGGGAAGATCCTAGGGATGCACTCGTACTGAACGAGCGACATCATGGCTGTACCTTAGCAACACTGCCACGTGGTTCGATCGTTGGTACCTCCTCGCTAAGACGATCGGCTCAGCTCGCTCGCTACTACTCGCACCTCTCGGTGTGTGACATCCGGGGGAACTTGAACACGCGCCTCGCAAAACTCGATGCCGATGCGTCCAAGTTTGCGGGCATCATACTGGCGCAGGCTGGACTCGTGCGGATGGGATGGAACAAGCGCATCGATCAGATTATCGAGCCGAACGAAATACTGTACGCGGTCGGACAGGGTGCACTAGCGGTCGAGTGTCGCTCGAACGATGAGTACATACTGGGGATGCTGGGAAAGCTGTGCCATCTTGAGACACAGTGCAGGATACTGACGGAGAGAAGCTTTTTGAAAACGCTCGGCGGTGGCTGCAGTGCACCGGTGGCCGTGCGGACCGATCTGAAACGACGCTGGAAAGGTGATGGTAACGGTGAAGATGGACTGCAGGGACGCAAGCGAGCTTCGCAGGACTCGGACGAAAGTGGGGAGGAAACATTCCAGCTGGTCGTGGAGGGTGCCGTCTGGAGTTTGGATGGTAAAACGGAGATAAGAACGAACGGCGACTGTACGCTGGAGCTGGCAGACAGCCGGCCGAATAGCGAGCGGAAAAACGTGACCGGAGTGAAAAAGCGCCGTTCGGGAAGCGTCTCTTCCTCTTCCAGCCCGGAGGCGGAGCGCGTCTGCCCAATTGATCACGACGTGCAGCGCAAGAAGAGTCCGGAAATTATTCGCGACAACGAAATACTGCTGCCCGGCTGTTCGAAGGACGGTGGAGCACGTATGGACCTGTCCAAATTTATCGACATCCACGGGGAGCTGTTCAAGAAGTGTCCTTATTCGTCCGAGCTGACGAAGCTGGTAACGGACGCAAAGGCTAGCTCGGATTCAAACGGTAACGAGCTGGAAAATGAAGTGTCTGGCAAGGGAAAGTTGGAATGCGATGATTTGAAGGAGAAGGAAAAGGACGAGGTTGATCTTTGCCCTAGCGCACGCTTCCCCGTCGGGCAGGAAGTGATGGGTGACTGTCCGTTCGTAAGCACGGAGGAAAAGGTCGACCTGAAGGGTAGCATCGCTGTCGGTTTGGTGTGTCCGGTTACTGGCAATAAGCAGGACCATGACAAAGGTGGAGATGCTAAGAATGGTGCTAATGCAACGACGAAAATACTTCCAGCCGGTGGCGGTACCGAACCGCTGGCTGACAAATGTCCTTTCCTGGCTTCGGCTAAGGTGCTCGACTACAATGAAAATCTCGATCGGCGTCAGATCGTTGAGCCGACGCTTAAGGACGACAGCGAGCATCTGTTCTGCGGGATGCACCGGCATGCGTATATCGAGCGGGAAGTGTTTGAGCGTTGCGAGAAGCTCGGTTACGATCTTGCCCATGACCTGATCGCGAAAGGGGCACTGGCGGTGATGAAGTGCGCCCAGAACGAAATCCACTCAAAGCTGAATTAACACGGTAGTGTTCCTGGTGAAGGAGTATCTATTCGGCAGTTCCTGTGTAGACATGTGTCGCTATTTGAACGACAAACTGTTTAGCATAATTAGAAAGAGGGAGAGAAAGGATTGTTGATTTTGTTTCTCGTCGTTCTATTTTTTTTCGTTATTAATCATATTTGTCCGAGGAGGGGAGAAAGGCTATGACATGCCGTTTTAAGGGAGCAATGTTATGTTATAAAGTTGATGAAAGAAACTTTTTTGTAACATAAAATGCTAGACAATGTTGTTGTTAGAGAGGATGAATGTAAAAATAATTCTAGATTCTTTAATTTCTATAATGGAAAGAAAAGGGATGGAGAAATGTCTTAAATTTAATGTTTTTTAATTAAACAGTAAGTACACTGTTACACATTGACTTCCACTTGCTAATAAGTATAACCATTAAGAGTATTATAGGATGATCAAGTTGAGCCATCGTTAAGTACGCAGTGAGATCAGATCTAACGAAGATTGTAGGCAGTTTTTGCCGAAGCCATTCTAGAATAGTGATTAAGAGCTAGGGGACAAAACATCTAGCACAACGCAGCCTAACGTTGGAATGTTTCTAAAGATTTGTTGGTATGTGACCACTAGTAGCGGATCAAAATCTATGGAGCTCCAGAGCGGAATCTTTAGAAATTCACAGACTAACGCTATTCCTTGACCCGTCAGGCCCCTATCTGACGCTCGTATATTAATCCGCCACTGGTGACAACAGCAGACGGTAAAGGGTAATGTTTAACGGCGCTTCTTTTTGTCCTGCTTACGGCTACGGTGGTACGGTCGTCTGGGAGTGTTCTGTGGTGACGAATGTTCCGAGCTTGAATCTTCGCTGTCGTTGTTCTGAAAGCAATGAAGCATATTTAGTCAAGAGCTAGATTATTGAACGTTTTGTATAATTGCTAAGACGTACCTTCGGCGACCAGCTTCCTGGTTCACCGCTTCCACCGGATGAGTCGGGCAGAACAATGCACGCTGCCAGGCAGACCATTTGAAAAATAGCCCCCACGTACAGTCCGTATCGAATAACCGTCCCGAAGAAATCCTCCTCGGCTATGTTCACTAATGTTGCGCTCATTCTGTGTTGGAAAGAAACTATAGCGAACAAAGCTAGGAGCTGCTATTTTGAGCAGAAAATATCGATTTGTTTTGTTTTGCGTCTGTTCACAGAAAATCCATTCCCATAAAGCAAATGCTGCGGGAATGCTTGACGGCACGTGCGAATGGATGGCAACACTGCTTGGGTGAATTCAAATGACAGGAGCTACAGGTGCAAGTTTAGCGTTGAGAAAATTATTTGACAGCGGTACAAATCGGTGAAATGTTTAAACTTTAAAAATGCTCCAGGGCAGATATAGTCCATGTCCGTTGTATGAGAAGACGTTCTAAAGCAAATTGACCGAGATATAGCTTTTTGCATATAAAACGGCCCTTATAATCCGAAAGATTTTGATATTTTTCGCAGTTTGTGAGCATGATTTATATTTAGCCTAACCAGCGCGCTAAAGATATATTTTGTGTTCCATTCGGATAGAACCGTTATCAAAGAACAGAAATCGTAAGGAGCAATCTAGGTGTTTATATGTGTAAGGTGAAGTCATCCAATGCAAATTGACATTTCCCAACAACACAAAACACTTCTAGTAGCTTTGGTAGAGAATTCGCCGGGGTGGTGGGAAGGGAGGAGGGGAGGCTGTGGTAATTAAAAACTACAGGAGATTCCCGAGTTACGCGGATAATGCGTTCCACAGAAAACCGCGTAACTCGAAAATCCGCGTAACTCGAATCTAACCAAAATCAGCGGAAATACTGTCAAAATCATGTAATTTGTGTTCGTAAAATATATTTTCAGCTCGTTCATTTATTATTTAATGGATTTGTACAGAATCTCCATGTAATTAACTATTTTCGTCATTTTAAAACATTGCCAACAATTTAAATTATTTTCCATTTGACAATTTATGTGTCAAATCAGTACAATTTGCCCATGAAGCTGTCAAATTTCCAAAACCGCGTATCTCCGAATCCGCGTAACTCGAGAACCGTGTAACTCGGGAATCTCCTGTATATGCGTTTAGACATAACAACACTCAAAGATAAAACCAGGCAATGCGATATAAATTCACCTGACGAATTCATACACCTTCTTCTTCTTCTTCCTTCTTCCATACCTTGAGGTGTATGAATTGTTTATATATAAGGTTTCGTAAAATATCCATTTTGACAGATAAAGATCAGTTGACAGTTTAGTAGCCTCATGTCTTTGCACAGGTTCAATAAATGTATCGCATTTGTTTACATTATCTCATGGTCACAGCAAATTCGACGTGTTTTCTCATTCTGATCATAACAAAATCTGCATACCAGAAGGAGAAAGCATGACTGTTTTGTTGCCTGGGGTTGAGCTATAGTTGAAGCACCGACAAACCGACGTGACACCTCGAACAAAATCACCTTCGAAAGTTGTCCCAAACATTTCAAATAAAAATACGTTAAACGCTAGCGCCATCTCTATAATGAATCACCTACTACTTTACCATGGCAATGATGAACACCTGCCAGACCTATAGACGTGCGAATTTATCACATGTATGCGTCCGTGGGCTGATTGAGGAACTCCGTAAAAGTATCTGTTTACAATGTAATGCAAAAAAAAGGTTCACTTTTCTACTTGCCACACATTTTATTCCTATTTTGTATTTTAAAACGTAGCCTGCTGCTTATCAGACGTCAACATTGCTCGTTTTGACAGAACCGATCACCTTCTTTAAAAATAACAGTTTTTACTGTGGGACACTTTTGTAACTTGAGTGTCACGTCGGTTTGTCGGTGGTTGAAGTTAACAAAGAAGATCATAATTATTAAAACGTGTTACGAATCGAACAAACGACATATGCATGGAAATATGAACTCTTTCACTGCCAGTATGACAGTATGCAGTCAAAAACAGGAGGCCAAAATGGCAGTCTGTCAAAATCCTATTATGAAACCTCATTCTATACACTACCTTGGTAAGCCGTCAAATCAAATTGCTGCATGGGAATTGCTCTCATTCGTTTTTTGGGTTGTCGCCACCATTCCGAGCTGGTTGGGTGAGTTCAGCAGCAGGAAAACGCATTAAGAAAAAATAAGTGGCCCACACTGGTCGATACACGTACGAAGTCCACGAAATTTGGTGTGCTAATTTTGCGTTTCATCCCAATACCGAGGTCAAACTGTGCTTATTCCAAGTGCTGAACAGAGGCAAAAGGGTAAAACTGTGTTTGCAGCTATCAAAGTGATCGTTCAGTGACAACAATTATTACTTACCCCTGGTCAGCAGAGTTGAAATCCAATCGAGGCAAGCACGAGAAAGCGGCGAGTGTGTGTTGGTGTGTGCCGTGCGTTCGTTCGTAGCGCAAAAGGAAAAGCAAACCACAGTAGTGTGTGAGTGTGGATGTTTGTGTGCGTATGTACGTGCGCGTGTGTGTTTGATTGAGCAAAAGTGTGAATTGTGCGCGTGCAGAAAGAGGCAGTGTGTGGAAGAAGCGAAGAAGTGGGGTGAAGTAACGGGCAGACGAAGCAACGTAAGCGCCGAACGAAGAAGGAAGGAAGAGTGGTGGCAGCAGCAACCGCAGTAAAAATGCACACGTTTAGTGAGACAGGCTCGGTGCCTGCATTTCTGGCGAAGCTATGGCGCCTGGTCGAAGACACCGAGACGAACGATTTGATATCGTGGAGCACGGTGAGTGTGACTGTTGGAGTGGGTTGTTGTTGTTGTTGCCGTTGGTATTATTGTTGGTTTATGCAGCGTGTCTGTATGCGTGTGTTGTTACGCTGGTTGTTTTTCCCAATTGGTCGGCCCATCCTCGCATAGTCCGCCGTCGATTTAGCCGAGTTTTCACCATCCGCCAAGACCTCTCCCACCCCTCTTTTACCCGTTTAGCTCTAGTGAGGCGGTTGTGTCCGAGCGTGCGTGCGTGAATGTGTAAGTGTGTTTGTGTGCACGCGTGTTAGATTGCTCACGAGCACAGTAGGCCTAACAAAAATGGCTGCCGCCGTCAGTATGTTTTGTCGAAATAGCGATATTGGAATCGCGGCGTGCGCGATTACCACCACCCGTGTGTCGCGCTGTCGCGGTGTGTGCGCGACGTTTGTCGTGCCTTTTTCTGCCTGCGCTGCTCGCGGTCATTGCCTGCGCGGTACCCGCCGTTCGTACGATCGATTCATCTCTATACACTGTACTACAGCTCGCGCAGTTCATTTGTTCATGTGTGGGGATTTTTTTCGTGTGAGGGAGCGAGAGAGATAGAGATTAAAGGATGGTGCGGTGTGCGATAATTAGCGCATTGTTGCAATAACATACACGCACGCATGGGGAGCGTTCGAAAAAGAAAAAAAAAACAAAGCATCAGATGATAATTCCACCAAACCCTCGTCAAAGTTCTGTCGTGCGTTTCAGTTGTTCGTTAGCGATTTAGCTGGTTTGGGAGTTAGTCTTTCACAAAATCAACGAACCTACTAAATGAAACTTCTCATCAACCGCGCAACGTCGCCACACTGACGGCAGCAGTCTTGGGGACGTCATCAACCGACCGCCGCCGATATTTGTCCTTCGTCGTTGGAGGTTGTTTCTGTTTTGTTGTCCTGTCTCTATGTGCGTGCGCCGACCGTGCGGTTGCGTTTGTGGGTGTAGATGGGCGGAAGGTTCGTTGGAAGTACAGCGACTACCCGATATACGCTTATGTTAGAGACCGAACGCTTTAGCGCAGGGGTCCATACTATGTTTTGTGCAAAATGGCATTGTAAATTGTAATTTAACATTATTTTGTATGCTTACTAGAAAGTTAAATTTAAATATTGTTGCACAAACCAATGATGAAACATTGCAAGCATCACAAAAAACCTTTGAAATGGGATAAATTCTTCTTAGTCTAAATTCTTTATTAGTCACTTTATTAAATAAATGACTTAAACTTACTCAGTAAGTGGGTTTGAGCGATATATTACTTTGTTCTGATATATAATCACCAATTTAAGGAAAAAATACTGGCTGAATCTGTTTGCTATTTGTTTGTTTTCTGGCCAACAGAACCAATATTCGGTCCAAAGGTGCCCGAGCCTTATTGAAGAGTAAGAAGATCGGACTTTCTGTGTCTTTGACTGCTTACTACAACAGGCTATAGTCGCACCTAATAATGAACAGTTCCCAAAGATAGGAATTGATGTACACCCAGACGATCTAAAAGTCGGCGCTTCTACCACTGCACCATCGAATCGCTTATCATCATTATTTTTGGATTAAACTTGAACCGCATAAACCAATAGAATGCATCATTAGATAGCAAACTAGACTACAACATTTGTTGAAATTATCTTAGTATAGATGTATGAATTGATTCTAAATAATGATAAAACACAATGAACTGTACTTTTTCAAAGCATGCGTACATCGAGTATGAAGATACTATTGCGAAGATTTGCTGTACGTTCTTCCGTCATAGTCCCCCCCCCCCCTCCCACCCTATTGGCCCACTTCCTTTCCGATATACCCGGATGCGAAGAAGAAGAAGAAGAAGAAGAAGAACGCATTTCCCAACCCTTCTCAGCCACCGGGTCATTCGTTTTTCGGCTTTTTGTGTTGTTGTTTTGACATTCAGAGAGCGAGAGAGCTGTATGTATACATATGTTTCTTTCTTTCTTTAGCAATCTGTCTCGCCATGTCGTTGACGTCAGGATGCATCCGCTTGCTCCGTGTGTATGTGTGCTTTGTTTATTCTTTTCATCTCTCTTTGAAATCGATTGCTATCGACGGATCTGATGGTCCATCGCATGTTTGAAACTTAAAGTGTCATGAGAAAGCCGAATGAATGATTCAGTTCGCATGTTCTCAAAGGGTCTGATGCGTTGTTTGTGATATAATAAATTTTTATAGGCTCACTAGCTTGCGTGTGTGTGTGTGTGTGTGTGTGTGTGTGTGTGGTTTTTTTGCCCCTCACTTTTACGTAACGCATGGTCGCGTTTTATTTGATAGTAACCTAGTATTCATCTGTATACTACGCTACCACATAGTGGGTTCTTGTGTGATTAGAGATGGATTATGAAAGAGGACTGCGCTAAAATTCTAACACCACTTCCACTTTTCGTACGAATTGTGTTTGGCCAGCCGTGGATCGGTGCGGGTGTAATTTTCGTGTCAATTTTGTAGCATTTATAAAGCTGAACTCTGTTTGACCATATGGTGGCAGGAGGAGAGAACCACATGCTTCTTAGAGGATGCGTCAATCTTAAGCGAAGATTTCTATTTTTTCACTTCCTGCTGAAAAACAAAAGGTATATAAGGTTAGAGCAAGGGCAAACATGTTTGGAAAAGTATCTAGAACTTAAGATACAGATCCAAGTCATCATATTAGAGGTTCTAACCGTGTTCAAAGCTAGCAAAAGCCTTTTCATCTGCATCAAATCATTTTGGTTGCACCGAAAATACGTATCATACTTTATTCCTTGTCGGCCTATCTGACTTGGTTTTGTTTTTGTAAAGGTTTATTCCTATATTCCTATAATGCATATTTCCATGAATTTCTTCAAACAAATTGCCAACCTCCTCTGCAGCACACACAGGACACTAAAGGCTGATCGATAAATTGACGAAAACAACAGGAATCGCAGGTGCCGCTCCTTTCACCATTCGGAACCGATTGGGTCCAATATGCCTTTCAGGTACGGTTGTATCCTTGGTAACCGTGGAATTGAAAGCCATTAGGTAGGTAGGTAGGACCATTATAATGGGAGAGTGCACCCGCACGTAAGACGATAGATTGTGTTCAAGTTTCGTCTATGTTTATCCGTTTGTGCGCGGTTAATCATCGTCATTCGTCCTCCCACACACAATCCACCCTCGCCCTGCGTTAAAAGAACGCGATAAAAAATACAAGAAAATGTGTTTTGCGAATGAAATATCATAGCGCTGAAACACACATATTAGATGCTGTAAAAGCACATTTAGTTATTGCAAGGATAGCAAGGGTTGTTTTATCCGTTTGTGTACTTTTTGCTATACACTGTGCAGTGCTACGGCGCAGTTAATTGTAGTTGATTGGCATACGGACTTCAGTGTCTGTAACCTTGTTCAGGGTCGATTTTAAAGTTGAAACCCTTCGTCGTCTTCTAAAACCTGTACGCTCTTGGCTATCGTAAAGTGTTTTATGATTAATGCGACTCGGACTGAAGTGAGAAAAATATCCATTTTAATTACTTTTGCTATTCAAAAATATTCTTTACATGCTCTATCAGCGGTTATGACACCCTGTCTGTCTGCCTTGTTGCTGACACACTGCACCCACCTGTGCCACTTCTTTTAACCGCCAATTAATTAATTACCTGGATCGGATGTGTCGCCACACATCACACCATCATTAGTCGTGGAGCTATGGAAACGAACGAAAAACCAGAACGAGAACCTTTGAATCAATTTGACATTAACGGGGGTTTCATTCTTTGCGCGTATCCACACACGGACAGGGGCGCACAGCTTTTTCGTCTCGTGTCCTGCTCCGGGTGAGAAACGTGTGTAATGTATGCACAGCTTTCCGGCTGAAGCTTTTAGCCCTATCGTTCCGCTAATAGGCATACATCGCGGCGAAGATAAAAAATCGCCTTAAAAATGGTATATTTTGAAGCTCGAACCTTTGTATCCTTCCTTCCTTCCTTCCTTCCTTCCGTACCTCACACGCTAGAACGCGCACCTTTCAGCATGTGCTTTGGGGACGGTTGGTTGCGTTTGTTTTTGCTCGTTATGTTGTTTTTCTCTCCCGGGGATGATGGCCGCACAGCACAACAACAGTCACAGTGTGTGTGTGTGTGTGTGTACTGTTACCGGTTTTTGCAGTGATTTTATTACACCCTCCACCTCCACCTGCTGCTGCTGTGCCGTTGACTCACCTACCCACCCGCTGAAGATAATCATTTTAATGGGCATCTGTGTTGGTGGAGGGGGAGGGTGGATGCCAACAAGAATTGTGTCGGACCTGCCCACCAGTTACACAAACACAAACATACACACTACAATATCGGTTGGTTACGTCGTTCCGCCTCCTGTGCCCACAAGATCGCCGCCCTGTTCGCAACCACTTTTTAACCGGTTGTGTTGTTTCCTTTCTACACAGGTTGTTTTGTGGGTCTGTTGGGGAAAACAGGGCACTAGTGTCATAGTACATACTGTGTTTTGATGCTATTCGTGTTAAGGTTTAAAATGCGTTCAGATAAATTTATTTTTATTCAGCAAGGAACTTAACACTTGGCCCTATCTCTGCCGAATCCCCTTGTTCTGATTATGCTGTGTGATTCGAACGGTACGATTTTTTAACAGTCTCAACATAGTTTGTGCTCTCTCTCTGTCCCACTACTACTAATCTTAATATAGATAATTTTCTCCCGCCATAAACACCTCGCCAAACACACGATGCATATCACTTTCGGACAACCGCAACGTGTCGTCGAAATCGGTCATGTGTATGTGCATGTTTCATGTGTGTTTGTGTTATGTGTGAGACACGGTTCATGCATGGTGGTTGTTTTCTGTCGAAAAAAGATTGCCCGTTTGATGCGCGTCTCGTTTTTCGCGGCTTATCGCTGCTGCTACCACCCCGATGTGGTGCTATGCTGAGATTGCTTAAGTGTATGTTTTAGTTGGAGGTGTGGTGATGATGGTTTGGTGTGTCCAAAGCCGAAACCAACATGTGAGGAAACACCCTATTGGAACAGTAGACCTACACACCGTCTCTCACGACATGATGTTTCTAATCAATTTTTGAACGTACGCGGGCTTGTTTCTTTCAACAGTGTACTTAATTTTTCTTCCTATCACAATACTGATCAACTTTTCCATGGTCACACACACACACACACACATACATAGACACTCACAATGCACAAACAATGTGTAAATTGGTGAGACAGAATTTTGTGGACGGGACACGCAGGGCCAAGCGAGGTCACGGGAGATTTATAAATCCTCCTGGGAGGAGAGGACGTGAAAGCATGGGTGTCGCGTGAGGTCGTCACTATCGATCTTCGAATAATCATGCAAGATAGATGAAATGATGGACCATCTTCTTTTGTGTTCGCGTAATGGTTGTGGATTTAATTGCAAGAGTGGATCGTAAAAAATGTAAATTCATTATTTGGAGTTTAAACTGTTATATAACTTCAGCCAGTTATGTTTGGATATTCATATATAATCAATTCTTGAAATCGGTTCAATGTTTGAAAAGAATGGTCCACATTTTTTAAATATTTCTTTATACCAAAAACTGTTAAATTCTTGCTGATGATACTAGATGGAACATCAGGTTTTAGTCTTTGATTTCATTGCCTTTTTTGGCGATCACACAGTAGCCATTAAAACCGTAAAATCTCGGTCATTTGATTAGCAATAAAAACATGATTTTAATAAAACATAATAAACAAAGCAATATAAAATGTAAATCGGTTTATTTATCGGTTTATTATCGGTATTCTCGCTAAAGTAGGGATGGTATTGAACGAACAACTTGCAAAGGATCTGTCATAAATTTTTCGTTCAAATGTAGTCGTATCAAATGCTCTTTTGCCTATGTTTTCCCCATAATGTATACAATATCAAAATTTCTTGAACCACAAGTTTTGAGACGAGGTAGTTTAAACACATCGGGGGTCCTGAAAATGTATCATTTTGCAAATTAAGATCAATTTTGTTTTGTTAATTTTTGTAAACCCTTTTTTAGTTCTATTTCGTGCCGTATGATCGATAAAATTAGCAAATGTATGCTAGAAAATGATCACACTGATATCCATCGAACATTTTCGATCAACACGAAAAAGACATATCATTCTCGCACGACTGCCCAAGATGACTTTCGCTACTGGAACGCCCGACGCGTAGTAGAATTCCTTGCTCCTCCACACCACCGGCCGACGAATTCGGATCAGCGTACCCGGAGCCTGTTTCATTCCTGTTGGTGGTTCACACTATGCCGCTGTCTCATGTGGCCCGCATTTCGCGATTACACTCGGTGGTCGCTCCGTCTTTTCGACAGTAAGAGATAAAGTATCTCGCCTCGCTTGGCCGTCGATTTTTTTCTTCCGTAGTGGACTCTTTCCACTTTTCAAATTATCTCGTGTTATGATCTAATAATGGTGGGGGCTGCCTTGTCGAAATAGCTGCTGGTGCCTTGATGTTTCTTTTCGAGCGTTCTTTTGCAATCGTGTAAAAGACGCGTTTGCGAGTTACGGTAGAAAGAAATGATAAGTAGTATAAGTTCCTTTTTTGTACTAATAAATATCGCTCCGCCGAACGTGCTGATAAGGGCGAATCGTGATTTAATCTCCTATTGACTCGTAATACACAGCGACCTGCGGGAATTGGTGGAAGAAGAAATGATTTCCCAGCGAATGTTGCAGGACGCACCAGCAAATCCAATTTGTACGAACGTCAATAAGATTGCGAATGATTTCCTCAATTATTTATAGGTGGCTGTTTTTTGTGAGCGTTTCGTAATCGTTTTACTAAATCTAGCTCTTATCTTGTCCCTTTTCCAGGATGGCCGAAGTTTCATCATCCAAAACCAGGCACAGTTTGCCAAGGAGCTGTTGCCGCTCAACTACAAACATAACAACATGGCCAGCTTCATTAGGCAGCTCAATATGTGTAAGTATGGGTGTGCGTGGGGGCAATGAATTGGCCCGGCGGTTGTGTGGCGTTGCCCGGGAACCTTACGGTGTGGGTGGTGGCTGCCACACTAAAATAGCCATCGACAGCAAAACGCCTTCAGCTGACCTTTTTTGGAGTGTTTTTTTTCAATATGATAGCTTCCTGTTCGAAGTAATGCAATTTAAATTTCTCATTACAGACGGTTTCCACAAAATCACCTCCATCGACAATGGTGGTTTGCGGTTCGATAAGGACGAGATGGAGTTTACCCATCCATGCTTTCAGAAGGATCACCCGTACCTGCTCGAACACATCAAGCGCAAGATCGCCACGTCGAAGCAGCAGCAGCTGCAGGCACAGCAGCAGGCGGAGGATAAGAGCGCCCTAAAACTGGAAGCAGTCAGTCGCGTGCTGAGCGAGGTGAAAAATATGCGCGGCCGCCAGGATACACTCGATTCGCGCTTCCAGACGATGAAGCAGGAGAATGAGGCGCTCTGGCGCGAAATTGCCATCCTGCGCCAGAAGCATCACAAGCAGCAGCAGATTGTCAACAAGGTGAGACAGTCGTGTATCCCGTGCCTCTGCTTGCCTTTTTTCATGGTTGACTTCTGGGAGGGTAAGGTAGAATGAACGAACGAAACACGGATGATGTCTGTTTATGCAATCTGGATCTGGATGAATTTATTAGGAGTTAAATTTTTGTCGATGGACACTCACGGCATTGGGCAGCCCCGTTTGGTGGCATACCGTTGGAGGTAGAAGAGCGTTGATGGGGAGGCGGTGGAATTTGAATATTTTAATTTTATGGTGATATTATCACCCCCTCAAGCCGTTCCGGTAATGGTGTTGACAGAGACGGGAAGGAGGGGAGTGTAAGGCGGGTGCAGGAATAAGCTATCGGGAAAGAAATCCTTTTCCTAACATATGAAAGTAAGTTATTTATATATTCGCCGTTCGTAGCCATAGCTGTTGACACACGGAATCCGGTGGCGGTGTTCCGTTGATGCCGTGTGCTGCTGCTGTTGTTATTGTCTTGGGGTTTTGTTGATGGGCTTGGTTCAAGCCTTGTTCGCGGCTATCTGTGGCCATTTTGCAGTTGTTCTCGAGCTTAGCAGCTGAACGAATGGGTGTATAATTTTTTGGACGAATAATTCTTTAGATAGTAGGTAGAACTCAAACTCGCTCGCTGTCCTTAAACGCTCCCCATTCCCCTCTTCTTGGGTGGTGGGTTTAGCAAACCAAATCCGGCAATGGTTTGTTGAAAGAAAATTATAAAAGCGCCCTTCTTCTCTGCACATTACTGCACCCGCTTCCTCAATCTCAAGCGGTCCGCTCTTTCCCTTCTCGATGGGGTCATCATGCGTTGGATGGAGCTTCCACGTATGTGTTGGCCCTGTTGTGCTTCTGCATTGCTGTAATATACGTGCGATAATATTGAGGAGCGAGGTTATCTTTTTTTTGCTGTTTTGCGCTCCAAATAACAGGGCAAGGTTCAATCGTTTTCTTGCGTTCGATGTCGTTTAAGAGATAGTAATCTATGCTAAACGATCAGCTTGAGAAGGAAAAGTAAACGGATGGTTTGCTTCGAACCAAGATAACGTGGACGAGAGGATCGGTCTTCGACTAATCTTGGACAAACAACAGTTTTGCTTTTTTTTTAAGTTGACGTTATTTTTTTCAGAAATGTCTCTTCTTGGTTTTATATTGATTCTTTTAAAGACATTTAAGTATTCTACTTTGGTGGATCGTGAAATAAAGAACGAGATGATTTAACGGCAAGAAATACAACGTCTCGCAATATGAGATAAATCAGCGAAGTGAAACCGCTGCTCGTAGAGAACGATACATTAATCAAACGTTTGCTTTCTTTTTTAGCTCATTCAATTCCTGGTGACGATCGTACAGCCGTCCCGCAGTGGACTGGGCTCCATGAACAATGGAAGCAACAAACGTCGCTTCCAGTTGATGATCAACGATGCACCGCAACAAGCAAAGGTGAGTACCAGTAAACGAAGATAGGATGATTAACTAAAGCCACGACAAACGCACGTTGCTGGTATTTTATCGCAAACACCGATGATCAGTCAATCAATCAGATTTTCTCTAGCATGTAATATAATACTTCGCTGTGAGATCATTTTCTGGTCAATATACTTACTTTATCTTAGCTAGCCCAACGTTTTCTTTTAATGTTTTGCTTTTTCGTTGGAACATGCGCCCCATACCCGTGTTATTCTGGGATCCCTCTCCCAGAATCAATCGCATACTGTTGGTGCAATTGTAACCACCGCTTCTCCTGTTATGTTGATGCATCAGAATAGCTATCAATAAATTTGATTTAAATCCGATGGATGTTCGCTCTCTTCCGTTAAGATTTCTCATGCCCCTTGTCAACGTTTAGAGAGCACACCATAGTTTCAAAATCACCCCGGTACGCAGCCGGTCTGCCTACTAATTAATGGTGATTTGCGATAAATGGGCGTTCAGCTGTGTACGAGCCTGTCATGCGATGTGACCGTGCTGGTGTGGATCATCGATAATGCATGATGGTGGTAGTCCACCACCGCAAGCTGACGTGTGTGTTAGCTCATGGATAAAGCATTCCCTTTTCCTCTGATGCTTCATGAAGGTGCTGTGCACGTAATGGATATGGATATGGAATGGCGTACTCCAGCCAGGTTCCGTGTTTCCCTCCCGCGACCGTACGGATGTATCATAAGGCGCGACAGTATGCGATCGATTACACCGCAGAATATTATACTTTTCTCGCTCTGAACAATCCTTACACTACCTGGTTCTCTTCACCGCTAGTTGTGTGACCATACTTACGACGTGTGTTTGTTGTTGACGTATGCAAACGGAACAATCAAACCGTTATTATGGAACGAAAATAATCGAATGTTTTCACTGTTTCTTTTTTACATGTTTACTTCCAGCTGAAGAAATCCGATTACGACGACGAAGGTGCCACTATTGAAGAACTGGGCGAAGCACTCGAGGAGGTGGCGTACGCCAATCAGCAAGAATTGTTGTAAGTTAATGCTCGTCGGCATGTTGGTTTGTTGAAGCTTCTTTTGTTTTATTTTCGAGAGTGTATACTTCCTGTAACCATGTGCTGCAAAAGCCCCTGGATAATGGTGCGTTTGGCATTGAAAACGATATTTTATTCTCGTTTACGTGCAGTTTCATATTGGTATGCTTATGAGACGGACGGTACGGTACCAGTGTGTCCTGGATGGGAGATCCCAGTTGGACAACACGCGAAATAATATCGGTACTCCTCAAGTTTGGGCTACATCTATTCGTCGTAATATGCGTCAGGGGGGGTAATTTTGGTGCACATTGGACTCGTTTGCGTGTGAGAGAGAGAGAGAGAGAGTACGTTATTTTTAAATTTCTAGCCCAGTGCGTGCATCTTTGCTCATGCGAAATTCACCATCGTACTGTTTAATGTTTCATTCCTTTTCCCTGACTAGAAATCAGTATGCAGTTGGGTGCAATGCATTTAATTGTTAAAATGTGCTTATTTAAGCGTAATTTTATTATTCCTGCCTTTTTCGGAGTGTCTATTTTAATGCTTTTCACCCAATTGGTGTGTAAAGACAAAATGTTCGAATTGGTCAACTGCTGAGAACGGGACTCCAATTCCAATAGCTGTTATGCATAAGCTTTAGGAAGCTAATACATTGTTCTACATAATACAATTGTTCTGCTCGTCATTTTAGTTGATGTAGGTTGGGAGAGTGTTGTAATGTTGTGTTGATTTCGCATGCATCGTAAACATTTCATTTCACAGTTTCATACAGCAGTAGCATTGTGTTTTGTTTGTGCCTCTTTTTGATTTTACATTTTTGCATGCACGATTTTTCTTAGCATTAAATAGCAGTAGTTTTGTAAGGTCGTATATATGTGCTTTCCAGATAACGCTACTCTACACTGTTAGCTAATTTGTTTGATTTGCGTTACGGTATCTTACTAATGCTATTTAGCATTCCTTTATAAAATTTTCTAAAGCAAAAATGCGTAGTAGACTTAAGGACACTTATTCGGACCAACTTTATTCTGTTACTCCTTGTTCGCTTTGACACATCTCTTCTTCTCTCGTATTTGGATAGTGGTAAAACTTATTTAGCATCGCTAGTACAATTTGCTTGCAAATAGAAAATTGTGGGCTACGATTGTTTTTGATTTACGCTTCTCTTTTTGTGCGATACAATAGAATTTGGTGTATTATTTTTCCAACTTGACAATAACAAACTTTCTTGCCATTGGGCGATGGTTTTTTTTCTTTGCTACGTATTTAAATGTGCAATCCAATCTATGCTGTGCGTGGGTTCCAGTGTGCATGGAGCACAGCAATATCATTAATTTTTTATCCGAAGTGGACGGTAACTAGCTTGATACCGCCGATTCGACCTAATGCATTCTCTGTTCGTTGCTGTGTGAATAGGATTGTTTTTGTTTGTTTTGTTATCGGATAGTTTGTTTTATCTTTCAATGTACCCTGTGCCCTCTTTCCTCTTCTTCAGGTCAAAGCAAGACAAGGGCAAGAAACATGTTGTTCCCATCGTAACCGGTCAGATTGTTCGCACGTCTCGGTCCGCCGAAGGTACGGCTGCTAATACGTCCACTTCCTCCTCCGCCTCGGGTTCCTCCGCCGTTGTTGGGAAGAGCGCAAAAGCGTGTAACAGTGTCGGTAGCGTGATCTTTAAGAAACTGAACGGTGTTAGCATTGTTAAGAAGGAGAAAAGCTCGTCAAGCGACAATACAAAGGGGACCAGGTAATGATGCGAAAGCAACAAAAAAAAAATACACACACCACATGTATGTTTTTCCCTACCGATTCCTGATACAGTGTTCCCTTTTTCCTCCCATTCCTCCTCTTTTATTGTTTTTTTTTAACTGATCTTAAGCGGATACTGTGGCGTATTTGCTTGACTTACCTCTTGCTGGTGTTGTACTGTTCAATAGTTCTATGTTTCGTTTTTTTTTGTTTTGTGTAAATTAATCGCAGAACAACATTAAGTAATGATTTCGTTTTTTAAGTATATTTTGAGTGTTAGGGATTGTATTTGGCGCTGGAACACATTTTCAAATTTGCGTTTCCATTTCATCGTACTTTTATATTTAAGGCTTGAATAGGATATAAAACACGTTAGTTTAAATTGGGTGTTTTCAAATTATGCTTTCTTTCTATATCATCATCATATTCGCGATTGTTTGTTTCCATACATTCATAATCTATCATTGTTTCCTAAATCATTTTTGAGCAGATTCCTCTCTTTAACAAATGATTAATGGGGTTTTCCACAATCATTCACGTTGGTTCACTTATTGCTGAGTCAATAGAATGATATTGTTTGTGTTTAAGTTTTTTTTCCCATAAATTAAAGCTGGTTTGATTGCTGGCTAAACATTTAACACGACGCGTTAATGTTTCGCACGCAAGGACATCAAAAGCGCGGTTAGGTGAGATGCTTGAAGGAAGTGATTGGCGTGTAGTTTCCCACGAAAGTGTGTTTGTGTGTGTGCGTGTGTTGTTGATAACAATAATTATGTGCCATTGTCCTCAACTACCCAACCCGAATTGGCATACCTTGACACTTTGTCTTTGCTATGTGTTTGCAACGCATCGCCCGAAGATAAACCGAGTGCACCTCGTGAGCAGTAGGAAGATAAATCACACAGGAGGACGACGATGAAGACGACCTCTCGAAACATCTAATAATTGCACAAGTACTGAAAGAAGGAATGTGGGAGATACAGAGTATGCAACCTTATAAATTGCTATAGAAAGAGAGAGTGTTTGTATGTTTGTGTGCGATAGGATCGTCCTCTCGTCCTCTTCACTGCATCCCCTACTGCAGGCAGTCTACTCGGGAAGGAAGGCTAACGATAGGATGAGAATGTAGAGAAATGAGCAAAAAATACAAAGGAAACCAAGCAAAGACGCAAAACAAAATTGTTCCCAGATCAGACGTTAAGCCTAATGCCGAACGATTTTTGACTGAGATTTTCCCATTCTGTGCCGACAGGAATTCGGAAATACCGGAGGTTAGCTCGCCGATGTCGATCCCCGAGCAGTCTCCATACCATCGCACCGCGACCCCGTCCATGTCCGGAGGCAGCAGCTCGCGCAGTAGTAATAGCAGCGTCAGCGGTACAGGTGGCAGCAGCAGCCGTGGAGGAGGCAGTGGAGGCGGCGGAGGAGGGGCATTGAACTACAATGGCGGCAATGAAACGATTGAGGAGATATTTACCACGTCACCGGTCCCATTTCGCACCAGTGGCGAAGGTGGTGGCAGTGGACTGCGAAACTCGTTCTCCAAGGTCGTGAAAATGGAAGACAGCGGTGAACAGGATCAGCAGCAGCAAACGTACGCCACGCGTTCGAGGAATTCGATCAACAGAGGTAACAACAACAGTACGCCCGCCAACCTTATTCAGTTGATTGAAAGCACCATCGATGAAGATGAGCTGGACAACTACGGCGGAGAATCACTGGAGGACGCAAATGAGGATGAGGAGCAACACGGCTATCTGGTCGATCATGTGGATGAGATAGATCCAACGATTGTGCAGCTGTACAATCAGGATAATGATAATGAAATGCTAAATACACCGATGGTGATTAAGGAAATGGAAAAGCAGCAACAGAAACAGCAACAGAAGCAACAGCAACAACAGCAACATCAGCTTCAAAAGCAACGTCAACAAGTAAGCGGCAAAGGTGGTGAAAGCTTGCTGAAAGGAAATAGTACCGCTTCGGGAAGCAAAGGACAGGTACCCGTCGGTCAGCGATCGCAAACTAGAAGCCTACTCTCTGCAGGCACCGTTAAGCCCGGCGGCAGTGGATTGAAATCATCCACGACAGCTGCCACACCCTCCAATGTGACGCTCGTTATGACACGTGGTGGGAAAAAGGTGGCAACGGCGAAAAAGCAAACTGTTGCCAGTAACGATCAACAGCAGCAACTGGCGGAGCCGGCCTCCTCGCCCGGACCATCCGGTTTTAATGGAGCAGGACAAAGAGGAGCGAACAGCAGTAGTGTTAACACGTCCGCTTCTTCACCCTCGCCCATTGGAACAGGCGGTATGTCGTTTGCGTCAGACAATGGATACATTGCTGCAAGCGATGCAGTACCGGGTGACATATTCGAGGATAGTAACGATCCGGACGGGGTTATTAAGAATGATTCGCCGATGCTTAGCAGTGGCTTCAACTTTGTCGATGGAGGCTACTATAACCCCAACGTAAACATCAGTCAAATGAAGGTCGGTCGACAGCAGCAGCAGCAGCAGCAGCAGCAGCAGCAAGCACAGGCAGGGCAGAGCAATCAGCAGCAGCAACAGCAGCAAATGTCGCCCTCTGTTAACCTGTTGCTTAACGGAGACGAGGACGAAAATTCGCTCGATTCTTCCCTGCTACTTAACCGTCCGGTGGGCAGCGAAACCGAGCAACAGCAACAGCAACAATTATCCAAGTTTGTCAGCAATGATCTAGACGTGTCCCGTCTGAACACGGTGTTAGTATTTTTGTTGGGTACTTTGGCGGTGGTTGTCGGTTTCACACACGTGTCCGTACCGCCACCAGTGTTTTTTGCACAACCCTTTCGATTATTAGCATCGCATCAACACCAACACCGGGTCGTTCCGTGGACACGTATATCTATTAAACCTGCAACGCAACACCGAGCTTCACCGAAAGTCATGAGGATAGAATCTAGCACCAAATTAGGCTTAACAGAACAGAACACTAAACCATTTCGCTAAGTTTGCAATACTTTCATCCTTTTAACATCGAATCATTTAACATCGGATCGTTCGACGATGTGCACTTGCTGTTGAATTATTGATCAGCTTTGAGCTGGGAATGCCACTTACAGAGAGACTAACTCGTTATTCTGCGTTTTACAATTTTGGTCATCTCTTGTTTTGCTTTTCCATTCTTGCTGTTTCTTTATTTTTTTAATTCGTCAACTCGACCGTCTTTGTATATGTAATATTGTTGCCACTGATTGATACAAAGTGATAGTTTACTAATTTTTATTTTTACTGTTGCTACTGTAATGTTTATAATCGTCCATTTATCATACAGCACTATTGAACGTTTTCATTAACTGTTTAGAATAGTATGGTTATCTTCATCGACTCTTGAGGAGAAAAAATTATACAATTTTACTTTATTTTACCATAGCTGGCCGTTTGCAAGGGGTTAGTAACATCAATGAGGAATCAAAAATGAGTTATAATTGTTATACAATAAGTTCATCATAATTCTGCAGTGCTTTCATCTATGTATGAATCATTCATCCTGTTATAAAATCACTCCATCAAATTACTTTTGGGGGATACACATAATTGGTTTCAGCAGTATTATCATAATGCAACAGCGAAAAAGCGCCCAATTGTGGTTCGTCACATCTGAATTGGCTTGCTGTTTTTATAATTAATCGAAACTATTAGGTTAAAATTCGCGCATCGAATTCGCGCGTCTAGGTATATCATTTAAAACTAAAGCGAAAGCACAAACACAAAATTCAAAATATCGAACGAAGCATTTTCTAACCATGAAGCGTATAGGTGAGCTCGGTAGCGCGCCGCATAATGGTGTGCGTACCGGAAGGATAATGGCGATATTAATCGAAGGTGGTTGCGCCTCTTTTCTCTCTTTCTTTCTTCCTTTCAATGTTTTTATTTCTTTCTCCTCCTTCTTCCCCCCCGATTGTGCGGGTGTGTTCACAATATGCTGTGCGCGCGCAATATCATCTGTACTTACAGGGCCGAGTATGGGCAGCACATTGACACGGTACAGAACGATCTGGAGTCGCTAAAGGAGCTGCTTAAGGGCGAAGGCTACCAGCTCGATGCGAACGCGCTGCTCGGGGTAAGTGTGACCGAATGGTAGTAATACGATATTGGATAAAAGGTCGATAAGGGCATAGGGATTTGACGATGAGTTGGGGAAAGCATGCCAAAGGTGTGATTGGACACCGAAGAGCAAATTGGCTACAAGTTCGACGAACAGAAAAGAGAATATCATCGATCAGTCAAGACTGTCGATTGATTAGTAACAATGACGCTAGTGGTTTTAGGAATACATCTTGTGACTAATTTTTATTCACACAATATTGCGATTGGTAAATCTCTCGGAGTGAACGAATTTAGTAATCCAAAGGATCATTCTTTCATTTTGTTCCCAAAATGTTTTAATGTTGATGAAGGGTTTCTTGTTAGAAATTATGAATACTTATTTTTTCTATGAATAGGTGTTCATATCATATATTTTTTAATAATCACTCGATAATCTTTGCATTTAAATTGCTATCGATTTCGGTTCGAAATATGGCCTTCGTCTTTTTATATGGCACAACAACCAAGTTGATCATGGGATGCCAAACGATTAATGTGCTCTCAGCGGACTAGATATATCCGTAGCAGTATATTTCGTCCAACGTATGGGGAAGGCAGTCCGAAAGCGCTATGAGTTACGTCGGGCCTCGTAAAAGAAAAGGCTTAGGCCTTTCCCACCTGACCGCCGTGCCCCGCGTTTGCAGCCTGCTTAATGTTAATTCTTTATGATATATTTTTCATGCTCGTAATGTTTTTCTTCTTTCTTCCAACTAATTAAAATTAAACAACAACAATAAATCAACCCAAATAATGCTCCACCATTCCAACTGGATCACACAACACAATTTGATGATGATGATGATGATGATGATGATGACGATGTACCAACATCCAATTGGAATTGTGAACGATTATTTTTTGGTTGTACGTGTAATATCTTCACAAACTTCAACAAATGCACTGATGATGATGGTGATATTTATGATGATATTGATGCTGATAATTATGATGATGATGATGGTCGAGCATGCTAACTCTCCAAAAATTGCTGCTCACTCCTGGTACACGATGTGTGCGCGATCCCGGTTCTACGTGAATGCAAACCCAAACTTGCATTTTGAAATCAAACCATCAAATCCAACTCTACCAACTCGTTACATTTTCCAATCGTTTGCGTGTTTTGTGCATTCAACTGTAAATTGCTGTTAAACACTACTATCACACTTATTCCTGAAACAACAGAACGCATGCTCTACCGCTCCTCCGTTCGGACGCGTGTACTTCCCATCGTGCCCGTTCGATCTGGATACCATCAATAAGGTTAGGACCGATGTAAGCATACCCTTATTAGATAGCTCGTAAGATAGCGGCCGATGGCTGAAGAGGAGCCGAAAAAAAATGTAACATTGTAAACCTAACTGTCTGAAGCGAGGGAGGCAGTATGATGTGAAATGGTATCATAAAATCGCCAAAGGTTCATGGTCCTTTGCCATCAGGTGTCTCAAATGTGTTTTTCTTAAATCCAACTTAATTTCTAGCTTTCCTTAAGAACGCGTAAGGTTTTAGGAGCATACAATACAACCAATTAAAAGCTTTTCACACACAACGTTGTGCGTTAACTTACGCTCAGTTGTGTTTCATATGCATTTAAAAACCACCCTTCTTCCCACAAAACTATACACATTTTCCAATGCGAAATCATATCACTATTTGCTGTGCTGGCTCACATCCTACAGTTAGTATATGTGCTCCCCCGTGCCTGTTTTGTACAATCCATCTCATCGTGTGGTATCCGTTCTCTTTTGGTCGGGTGCTGCCGGCTTTTCCTTTTTGGTTTGTTCGCGCTTTCGTTCACAGCTTTTCAACAACAACGAAGATATGCTGGGCTATGATTTTCCGATGAACCTGCCCGATATGATGAACGATGATCAGCAACTGCTGCTGCAGCAGCAGCAACAACAAGGACAGTCGTTGCTACAGCAGCAGCAACAGCAGCAACACCACCAGCAGAGTGGTGGCAGCAACAGCAGCGACAAATCCGGTTCATCCAGCAGCCCGACACCCGGTACGTAGTCGGTAGTTAGTGTGTCTAGCAGCAGATACTCTAAATTACCTATTTTTATTTTTTTATTCTTCACAACTTTAAAATTATATGAATAATCTGTTTTCACAGCAAAAGAGGGGTTTTCAAATAGAAGGGCATTATGTACGATGTAGTACAATGGTGGTGTGCGATTGTTTTGCGGTCCATTTCGGTGGACAGTTTTTTTTTAGTTTTATTTGAGCTAAAAATGAAGTCTGGAAATTTTTAAACATAACATCAATTGGGATTGTCGTCGTTACTTTTTGAAGGGTAGCTTGGTATAGATATTTAAGGACTAAGAACAGCAAACATTTTCGCAAAAGATTGTCAGAAAGATTGCGAGCTGCAAAATCTCTTCTCTGTATATTATTTTATACTATACCTTCCGATTATTTTTCTATCTCACTTCTCTATTTGCTTAGTTTGGTTTCTTTCTGACAGTTTTGTGGTTGGTAATAAAGTTCTCGTATTTGAATTGGCTGAAACTTCGATGTTTTGCTTAGCACTAAATCAGTATGTCAGAAGAACACGTTATGAAACATTTAATTTGACTCATGTGTAAAAAATCATCAATTTAAAATATTAAGTAAGTTAATCATAAAAAACATGTAATTTTTTGGACGATCAATAATGTTAACATTTTATCAAATTGCCGCGTTTGCAACGTTGACACACCGTTCGTTGTGGATGGTATGCAAGCTAAGCTGTTCGTTTGTGAGTGAGATATGCTTTTTAGACAACTAGAACCTCTTGTTACAAATATCGATTTCAAGTTCCATTCTGTGTAGTATATGCTATAAAATCAGTAAAATGTTTTCGTATGGAAAATTGGCATTCAAAACCTTCCTTTGATTGTAATGCAAACAAAAAAACGTTTACAGTAAGTTTTACTTGTTTTTTACAGTTCCTGTGCCAGAGGCAAAGAGCTCAGAGTTCCTCTAACCACCACACAGCATCCATTTATCTAAAAGTTCACAAAAGCAAAACAGCAAACATGTCTCTTATTAAAACCAAACGAACAAACGAACAACCAAACGAACGAACAATCACACAAATCTCTCTAATCACAACAATCTGACCTTCTTCCTTTCCACAGGAATGTCTGTTGCGATGCAAAGATATGGTTGATAAATTGATAAATGATAATGGAAATTGAGAAAGAAAGCAAAATCACATGATATAAAATGGTAGGATTGAGTGGGCAGAGTAAGAGAGAGAGAGAGAGAGAGAGTAGAACGATTTCTACGAGCTACGAACGAGCTCTAAGAAGTAATGTGCTAAATAGAGCAGCAAACGACAGCAGCTCAGAGCCATGGCTCACAAATGGTTCCTGCACAAGATGCAAAATGATTCAATCGTTGCAGTGCGCGAGTGTGCCAATAGCTACAAGATGCAAAGAAAAAAAAATCAATAGCACACATATAATACTGGTGATAATGGTCTACTACTAAACCGGCAAACATGCCAAAATGAAAAAAAAGAAACAAAAAAATGATACATGATGGACGTCGCCGTCGTCGTCGTGTCCTGTCTCTGTAGGGTCGTTATCACCAATCTTGAGAAGATCAGAGAGAAAGAGAGAAAGGTCCCTTGCGTCGGTTTCAGTTCTGTGCTGGTGTTCTAGTGTTTCTTCTAGTAGTCGTATTGTCCTGGTTGTTTCCGAGTCCGATCTTCGACGGTCTTCTGCATGTTTCCGAGAGTATTGCGTAAAAGCGTTAAGGACGTGCTGCAGAATGATGCTGGCTTCGAGCTGCGTGCTGTGTCCATGCTGCTGCCCATCGTCGTTGTCTGTGTCTCTTGGGGGCTAATGCTATGCGATCGTGCTTGCGCGTATGTAAGAGAGTGTGAGATAGAGAGCGGGAGAGAGTAGAAAGGATTGACCGCGAGTCACCCCCGCGACGGGGTGGGGCTGGGCGATGGTGTTCTGCCAAATGTTTGTGGAATAATAAAGCATGTGGCCAAGTGTGTCTCGTTCGCCCACATGTACAACAAGGTACTGTTGTTACGTTTCCATTCCAATCTATTTAAAGAAAAGAGAAGAGCAAGGGAAGAGAGATCGATCAGTTGTTGTATACATCATATATAAATACTATAGATCTTGCTACACACATTACTTAAACTCGATACTGATTGTACACATCCCTGAACATTTACTACATTTCCATTGAATCCCTATTAGCTTCCCATGAACGTCCTATCCATTGTGCATCATCATATGTTCTATTCATTTCCCTTTTTCCCTAATTTCCCTTTTGTCAGGGATGTGTGCAAACAAACATCGTTCTGTCAACAAACATAGGCATAGAAATTATACGTGTTACTTTTTATGTAAGTTAGTGCATATCGAGATAAGAAAGGAAGGATTTTGAGATGCAAAAGGAATGTACGATGGGGGCACAATGCGGTTTGGAACATTTTTTAAAATCTTGAAACAAATTCCAAGTCTCAAATTTATTATAAAATATTTCAACTGTTTTCAATTGTGGTGTTTAATTTTTAAATAATGGATGTTCCAAATGTATTTTGTCCAGTGTGTTTGATTAGTGTGAATGTGTGTATGATTTATGCGAGCGTTGTAAATGCCTGTAAGTCTAAGCGATGTGATCAGCAAGTTGTGTAGAATACTGCACAAGGGTGAGATATAGCCAGGGGTAAGCTCTTTAGGACCTCAACGGAAAAGGACAAACAATTCGACCAAAGGGAATGATGAAAAGGGAATAGAGTAAAGTCAAGGGTGCTAATTGGCAATTGGCGAAAGGGAATCAAAAGTATGGTATTGGTTTATGCATTGTTAGCGTTTAGTTTGTAAGCATGCAGCATTTTTGTGTTATGGTTGGATGTTTTTTTACTGTTGGAAAAGGACCAACTGTATTTGTCTGCAGATGATGTATGTTTGGGAGAGGTGTATGTATGCTAAAGGATGAATTATTAACTCTGTGCCAGAGCGTGTTTGTGTGTGAGTGTGCGAGTGTATCTGTGAATGTATGAGAACATACGTTTTGAGGTGAAAATTAGGATTATTAGGAGCTTTACGTTAGTACAGTATTATGCCAGGGATATATAGCTAAATGATTACTCACAAAGTTACAATCCTGAAGCAACCACTGGTAGCAACTACTAATTCTGTGCTTTTCTTAACCGTTTTCTCTGTATCTTCCGTTGATCGTGTATGGAAACCGTGCTTGTGAACACATCTGCAAACCCACATGATATCGCTGACAACCGAATGCATTGCACAACACACATAAACTGCTGAACGTAAACCAAACCCAACGGACATCGAACAATGCAGGAGGCCACATGTCGCCCGTACCGTCAGCACACACGCAACTGATGGCCTACAAGATGCAGGGCGGAGGTGATCTCGCTGGTGGAAGTAATGGCGGAAACGGCGGCATTCTAGGCGGGCTCGGCTTTAATGGAGCTCTTGGAAGTAGCAGCAGCCGCAGCAGCAACAGCAGCAACAGCAGCAGCAGTATGAGCGGCAACATGAATGGTGGCAACGGTCTCATCGGTCCCGGGGGCACCCTTGGCATCGTGTCGGGTGACTATATCGATCTGAACGAGCTGCTCAATTTGGATGGTCACTGCGGCGCTGGTGGTAACGACGATGATCACTCTCTGGTCGCCTAAATACGGATGCCTTTGCCATCCGCAGAAGGCAGTGCATTTGTTCAATGCTAAAATTTTTCTTCAAATAATAATGTCTATGAAATTGTCTACAAAAAAACACCACGGAAGTGTGTCTGTGTGTGTGTGTCTTCGTATATCTGTATGTGATGTTATCGATGTAACCCCTGGAGCCACCGATAATGCCAGTGTCTCTACAGCAGCAGGTGCGCCACGAAACCACCCCAAAACTCAGTTTGAGGAAGAAGATTCGGAGAAACATCAGAACAGCAGACAGGTAGCAAGGACTACGACAACCTCAAGACGGAAGAAAAACCGGCTAGCTTAAAGGCCTATGTGAAAGGCAGAGCATCCAAAAATTGAACCTTTAACGGAAACCAGAATGAACCGAGGAGAGAACCGTACGGAAACGAAAAATTTCATGAATTGACAAGATAGTACACTAAACCGGGATAGTTCAACCCGTTCACACACGAGACGTACTGCATACTAACCTAGCCACCAGCATTATCCATCAATATACCACGCTTTTCTGTTTCTTCGAACAAACTTCCGTTTACACAAAATGCGTTATAAATGCTACTAAAACCATTCCCGACGTCACGCAGTCGAAAAGCAGAGTGTGCGTGACACCCGTTTAAGGGTGCGCCTCCTGGTTGTGCGAAAACTCACACTTCGAATGGTTCACACGTTCCTGTGTTTTGGGAAGGGTCAATGAAAACAGATCCTCCAATGCACTTGCGCCCAAACGAACGTCTAATCTGTAAGGAAACTCGCGATAGAAGCGTGGTGACCAGTGGGCTCGAAAATGTTCATCTTGCCTGTTTGCAGTAAAAAAAGCCCCAAGAAGCAACTACAAATGATGGACGAAAGGATCTCTTTTTATTGTGTTTGGAAAGGGATGGTCGCGTGTGTGCTGTTTTGGTCCGTTTTGGAATATTTGATTTCATGTTGCGACTCCGCTTGCTGAAATATTCTACACAGGCTCAATCCGCAGGCGAGACCCTTCAAGTGAATGAAGGGAGAATGATATTAACGGTGAAAGTGAAACTTTGAACATATGAGGACTAAGTCCTACAAGGACACACATACATTTTTATATACAAACGGCAAGGAGGAAGGAGAAATAATCAAGCGAGTTGTGAAGGCGAAAACAAACAAGAAAACTTGATATAAAAGAGCAAACTCGTCCTAAAAGCAGAAAAAGAAAACTTAAAATTTTACACAACTATGTATATTAGTCAGTAACATTTGATCAGAGCTATACCTACAATAACAGCTTTCCCAGCGGGAATAGTAGAAGAAGTGAGAGAGAAAGCACGTTAATTACTGAAGCAACGCAGACATGATTACAAAACTCAGGAAGAAATGATTATGCTGACAGAGTTAGGTATAGAAAGTAGGTTTGGTGAAGGATTTCGTTTATGTTTGAAGCTGTACTAGCGGAATGTTAGTTGCATACGTACTACAACCACGCAAGTACTCTATAAGAAGCTGGTATATATATTTTTGTTTTCATGCGGCTTGTTAAGTTTGTTTCAAAATGCAGTAGAAGAAACAGTAGAGAGTATAGGTTAAGTTGTTTTTAAAAGATTCTCGTTTAGTTTTCTATGCGTTTTTTTGTGTGCGTGTGTTTTGTGTTGGTTGTGCGGTGTGGACTATAAGTTGTACAACTAGCCTGCATCACTGAAACCACACGCTCCGATTCAATTGCACGGATAACGTGCAATGTTCTATCAAGCTTTTTAAATTACTTGTGCATAATTTACCGATTACCGGTCATGTCTAAAGAGAACAGAGAGATATAGAGAGAGAGAGAATTTAGTGTTAAATGCAATTGTTATTACTTTCCGATGCTGTGGTTCGAAGGTGTTTTCGTTTGTGCTTTTGCAAAGATAAGGTTGCAATTTAACAATTTAAACCTACATGAAGTGAAACAATACCCAAAGCTTTTGTACATAGAACCGCAGGCTAGCAGAAACACATTGTATGCAGCAAAGTCGTAGTAGGCAGAGAGTCACGGGAAGGAAATGTAATCATGAAATCGTGTACCTGAGATATTCAGCGAACTCTAGACGACAGTGGTGTGAACCTCCACTACACAAGATTGATGAGAAGAACGGGCAGCAGATGCCCCCGTATACTGTCCCGAACTCGCGTGTGAGTGCAAGTAGTGTTTAGTAGTTGGAAGAGAAACCTCTACAAGAAAGAGAGTAGGGTGAGGTAGAGAGGCGGTGAGTGAGGCTACAAAGAAAAAGGATTAAATACTGTTTTGTTTGTTTCATTAAGCTTATCGTTTAGTGTTCTATACATAGTTTTTGGTATTATTTTTATGTCCTCTGCGCAAGCGTGTTGCTCATGTTTGCAAACGCAGATGTAATTTTGGTGAAGGATAAACAACAACAAAAAAAAACACAACATATTAATCTTACGGAATAATGTTCTATGTTATATATTATTGTCTAAAATAGACTAGATACTTCTATTGCAAGCAACACAAACAAATACTACTACTATTGCGCTCTGTTATATTACTGGAACTACCGCGTGTGTTTTTGTTTTCTCCATGAAGCTTTATAGGACATCTTATTAGGAGTATTCTCATAACATTTGGTTTACCCTTTTCATAAAACACGTTTGCGTTCAACAAGCACGTGTTTTATCGCCAAGTGGTTCGTTCGTTCGGTCGCCATGCCATGGTTGTGCATGGTTGCATTTGGAAAGCACAGCGCAGCATGTCCTTTCGCCTACTACGTTCAATCAAAGGATGTAGCCGAGCATGTTTCTAATTTTACGCCCTTCTTTACCTTTCTTTGTGCGAATGTTCGCACGGTAGCACATTTTCATTTTACCGGTGCGTAAACCGCCCAGTTTTTGCGCCATAAAAGAATTGCGCAAACGACAGTTTGTTTTGTAAGCGTGAAATAAACAAGGTTTAGTGAAACACACCCCCACAAAGGTGAGGAGAAAATACAGGACACGTGCAGAAGGGCACATAGTAGATGTCCTAATGTGCTTTAGCGTGCAACACTGATACGAAATAATTCAATTCAGGAAATAGGATATAATGTGTGAGTAAAGAAACAAAAAAAGGAAGCAACGTTAATTAAGCTAAGGAATAAACACTGTATTCTCCCGTTTGAAGTCAAATATACGGTCTTATGAGAATGTATCGCATGGTTTACGGAAACGAAGACAAAGAAGAATTTCTGACCCCAGAATTATGGAAAGAACCAGCTAAACGAGTGTATTTTGCTAACACTTTCTTAGCAATCTATATTTACCGATATTTAGAAACAGACACATCAAAGCTTATCCTCTACGTTTACTTCCTTTTTCCTCCCCGACCCATCATTCCTTTACCACCACCCGGTTTCGCTTTCGGTCCCTTCTGTCCGAACGATTTTCCCTTATTGCGCTTGTTCAGCCCTTGTTTGTTGCGCATCTTTTCCGCACTAATCTTGACACCGCTCTGCTTGCGCTTGTCCTGCTTGTCCATGCGCTGCTTTTTGGTCGCATCGTACCGCAGCTTCTTCACGTTCTTGTTGCCCACATCGGTTAGATCGCGCTCGAATCGCGAGAAGTTCTTTTGCCTCTTCTTGCCCTTGCGGCCTCCCTGATCGGCTGTGGCCCGTCCTCCATTGTCCTCATCGGTAGCGTTCACCCTTCCCGGACGACTGCGCATCTTTGCCAGCTTCGCCTGTACCATCGTCACCTTTTTAAGCTCCTCTAGTGCTCGCTCTCGTGCCAACTGTTTCGGCGTTTTGTTCGCATCCCCGTTCGTGTCCGATTCGGTCTTGGACTTTTTCTTAGCAGCTCCACCGCCGCCACCACCACCACCACCACCAGCCCCTTTCTGTTGCTTCATCTTTTCCTGGTGGTAACGCACCGGGTCAAAGTCATCCTCATCGTCCTCACCACGGCGCTTGCGCTTTTTGGCCTTCTTTTTTTCGGCCGCATCCTCACCGGCCAGTCGGTTCTTTTCCTCCCTGCGTTCGTGCAGTGTCTGGAACCACTCCCTCGGTGGGGCGGTTTGTTCCGCGGCCGGCACACCCTTCAGCTTCCGTTCGGCACTGGTCAGCTGTTGCTCCGTCTGACGGAGGAGTTTTTCTGCCCGCTCCTCCGCCAGCACGCGGTCAATTTCTGATTCGAGCGCGGCCACCTTGTTGCGATACTTCTCAATAATGTCCAGCGGAATGATACGATTCTTCAAAGAGCTGACCGCGTTCTTGACGATTTCTTTTACGATTTTGCGCTCCTGCTCGCCTGCCAGCGAAACCGACACACCGGCCTTACCCGCACGTGCCGTACGACCGACTCGATGGATGTAGTGTTCCATCGTTGCGGGCATGACAAAGTTGATAACCGTCTTAACGCTGCTTATGTCCAACCCGCGGGCCGCCACATCAGTCGCAATCAGTATGTCCACCTGCTCGTCCTTAAATTGCTTCAGCGATTCGAGACGCTGGGCTTGTGTCAGATCGCCATGTAGTTCGCCCGTCTTCAGCCCGAGCAGCCCAAGCAGTATGCGCAGCCGATGAGCCGTCCGCTTTGTCTGCACAAACACCATACAGTGATCGTGGAAGGTACGGCAAACGAGCGCAGCCAGTATCGCTTCCCGATCTGCTTCCCTTCCCTCGCGGATGCGGATAAACTCCTGGCGCAGATTGAACGCGACCGTCTGATTATTGTTGACAAAGATTTTAACTGGTTTCTTGAGCGATACGGCCGCCAAATCTTTCACCTCTTCCGTCATGGTGGCGGAGAACAGCATTGTCTGTCGGGTGGCGGAGCAGCTGCTTATAATTTCTTTCATCTGTTCGGCGAAATACTCATCCAGCATACGGTCGGCTTCATCGAGAATCAGGATCTGAGGATTGGATGGACAAATGATTTTGGAATTAATATATGCGGATAGTTGGATGAGTGTACTTTTCCTAAATAATATTATCAGTGGGTAGAAAAAGATCGCTCGGCAATCGATTTCACACAACCTGTTATCGTCTTTAGCCACCACATCCGTCGGACGTTAGTTGTTCAGAGCGCAAGGAATAATGTTCATCAGAAAGAAAGAAAAAACCGTTGGAACAGCTTTGCGGTGACACTTACCTCAATCGAATCCAGCGAAAAGCTCGGCGTATTCTTGATGTGATCGATCAACCGACCCGGTGTCGCTATTACAATGTCAGGGTTCTTGCGCAGTACCGCTTCCTGTGCCTTCACATCTAGCCCACCAATGGCAATGCCGACGTCCACGTTGGTAAACTGTGTCAACTGTTTCGCCACCTGGTACACCTGCGCTCCCAGCTCACGAGTCGGCACAAGCACCAGCACACGCGTGACCGCTTGTGCTAAGTTCGGTTTGTACAGCAGACGCTCGACCGTTGGTAGCATGTAGGCAGCCGTCTTACCCGTACCGGTAGCTGCACACCCACAAATATCGCGACCCATCAGAGCGATAGGTATGGTGGAGGCCTGGATCGGCGTAGGATATATGTAGCCCAGCGCACCAATCGCTTTCATGAGCGGACGCGACAGATCCATCTGGTAGAACGATTGTATGTTCACGTTCCCATTTTCCTCCATCTCCTCGAAGTAATCCTTCGTGCCATCCTCCGTGTCTTCCTTCACCTCCACCGTCGGTTCGCCATTCACCGGCGGAGGCTTCTTGCCCTTACGCTCTCTCACGCGCATGTAATCGTGCTTCAGCTCGTCATCGGACAGATCCATCTCTTCATTGTTTGTGGCTCCCGCACCATCGCCGTCTTCTTCGTCGTCATCATCTTTAAGCGCATCCGCACTTTCTTTCGTGCGGTCCCGTATAACGTTCGCAATCTTGTCGTTCACCTCGCCACGGTGCTTCTTCTTCACAAACTTCATCAAATCGTCCCATGTGTCGTGGTTGTACTCCTTCACCGACGACACAAACTGGAACCCGTTGTCGAAATCGTTCAGCTTTTGATTTTTCAGCTTGGTCGGTTGATATTCGATCTCGGTTTCCGACTCCTCGGAGTAATCTTCCACCTCCTCATCGTCGCCGATGGTTTTGATGAGATCCAGTTGGCGGGTAGGGTTGTCCGGCACGGTAGCACCGTTCTCACCGTTCACGACTGCAACAGTAGCCGCCTTACCATTGCTGGTTTTTGCAGCAGCTTTCTGTTTTTTATCTTTCTTCATGTTTTGTGGTGCAGGCGTGCACTGGTAGAATAAATGAACGAGAAAATTTAAACTAAACGAAAGACGCGTGGTTTCGGTGTGCGGTTGGCCCGATTCTGTACGCACGTGTGTTTGTTTACAAAACGTTAGCTTTGCTGTCAATTTAGCGAAACGCCATGTAGAGCCTTGAATTATCAAGTATAAATTGTGTGTGGAAAGATTTGGGGAATTTCGAGCAAAATGCCGGATCGGATTCGGCTATTTTATAAAAAGTACGGTAGGAAGGGTAGTGAAAGCGACTGAATTAAGATAAATTTTGTGTTTCTTCAGTCCCTGATAGGTAATTTGGAGTATTAGTATAAAAATAAAAAAGCAGTACTTTTCCGTTGTCCACCCGGTACAAGAAAACTGAACAATACACACATTTTTTCAAGCAAACCGGTTCTGCAGCTTGAACACGTTGGTTTTTATTCAAATTTTCTGTTTTGAATTACCTTCAAGGCCTTATTTCTGGATTTGGGAAAGTAAAATAAAGCAAACTTCAGTAATAATGTGAACAAACACACTTTTTTCACCCCGAAAATTAACATTTCATTTCCGAAAGGTAAACAATTCCTGCACGGTCGGAAATCTGGCACCTGTCAAAGCGCATTTTGACAAATGCCTCCGCTACCGAAAAATAAAAAGAAGAGACTGCTCGTGTATAAGTGGAATTGTCTTTCTGTCTGCGCGATTGTACGTGAACGAAAATTAGGGATTTTCTTATCGTGGAAGTGAAACGTTACACAGTTTACCATCGGAAAAGAATGCGCAGGGTAAGGCTGCACCGCGAGCGATAGTTGGTTGGTACAATTGTGCACCGGAAAGGGGTCAATTCGGGCTTGAAATGTTTGCCTGAGCCCAGCAAGAAGTGTGTTGGTGTGTGGCGGGTGGGTGGGTGTATGGTCTCCTGTGTAGCAAAAGAAGAGCGAGCTTGTGCGGTGGTGTGGTTCGCTGCTGCCACCAGCGATCAAAATCGATGACCGTCGTTCGCTTGAGTGCTTCAGCAAGCTACAGAATACGAGCGGACGAACAGGGTAAGCGCTAAACATGGCCGCCCTGCTGTGTTGTCCCATGGAAAGCAGGTTTTCCTTTCGTGGTTGAGGTATGTGTATCGATCCCACACACGGATACCCAAGCCGGAAGTATTTGCACGTACGCGTTCGGTTCGTCTGAATTAGGTAAACCGCGTCCTTCGCGTGAAAATAAGGGTGTAAGAAAGGAAAACGAATTCCTTTTTGTGAGCGTTACCGATGGGTAGTTATTTGCTTGCCAGTCTCATAAATAATGTGCGGTTTTTTGCTGGACAGGCGCTTGGTATAGAAACGCTGTATAATAGAAGCGAATGGTGAACATACGAGAAGGAAACCAAAAGCAAGAACAACATCAGTAACAGCAGCAGGGCAGTGGCTTTCTCGCTCTCTGTCTCTCGTTCTCGCTCTCGAGTTCAACGGAAAAGTGAATCCGCGCTTGCAAGTGTGTGAGCGAACGAGCGAACGGTTGCGAGTGTGTCTGCGGCTGGCTGCGCTGCGTCCATCTTTGTATCTGCATCCCGCTTGTTCGACGGTGGGAAGAAAGAGCAACCGCGCGCGAGCGTTCACGGGGCCGTCTGTGTGCGTGAAATGCTTCGCATGAAAGCAAAAGGAAATTACAAATCCACCAGACGGATGCGAAGAAGACGACGTGTGTTTCTGGTGAAATAAGGGCGACGAAGTTAAAATAATTGTGAAAATGGTGTATATGGGCCTCGAAAACGGTGTGTAACCGGTGGATCGCAACTAAACGATATTAAATCGAATAGATTTTGCGTGAGGTGAAGTTACATTGAACACACACGTATAGAAAAGTTAAAAAAAAAACACACACACACATACACACGTACGTGTGTACTCGCGACGCGACAACGGTTTCTTAGCCACCAAGTAATACGATGTGTGAGTGCACGAGTGTGGAAGGAAATAAGAAAAAGTTTACAATCCAAAGCGAATGCGTTGCGGTTGCTGTATGGCCGACCCGTCGCTTTTGGTAAAGTTTTTCGCGACTTTCGGGCGACGCCAGCAATAGCAAATGAAAGGAGAAAACAAGGTGAAACCATGTTGAGAAGAATACATTTTTCTCTGTCTCGCGATGGTGTAACAGAACCGCAACGCAACGCCCAAGGAGTGTGTTTTTTTGTGTTTCGTGTATAATAGTTGATTAGCCCAAAGTACACCCAATTCATGGTAAAAAATTTTCCAGCCACAAGCATGAATTGGCATTAACCATAGTGGATTTGTTTTTCCTCGAAATGCACGAGCGGCAGAAGAGTCACGCGCACAAAACGAGAATTACAAGAAAGTGCTCGAATCGTGTACTTTGACGTAATCGAGTGGATGTGTGTTTTTTTAAAACTAACCGTCGTCTGGCATGCAGTGTGTGCGTGCGTGCGTGTTTGTGTGTGCGTGATCATCTGTCAGTGTGGCGTGTGTGTATCGCATGAATACGTCGTTTTCCTTTTTTTCTTCGCCCTTTTACTGTATCTCGCTCAAAGTGTTATTTAGTGCGGAAAACTAGTTTTCTCAATCATCGTCACTGGATACGATATGGCAATTGGTGTGTTTTCTCATTTTTGTATGTATTGGCAGCTTTAAAGTCAACGGGAGAATGGAGAACCGGTTCAACCGAGACGACCGACGATAATACCCGTGAACCCGTCTGACCCTTCCCCCCCCCCCCCTTTCTTCCCCTTTAATGTTGGGGCAATTGTGAGAAGAAAACGAAAAAGAAGATGCTAGCTGGGAAAGCTCGTGTTCCCGTACTTCGAGGGCGAAGAAGAGCCGCAAAGCAAACAGTGCGATAATAGATCTGCTCAAAACGTAGGGCCGCACGGCTGGAAGAGTTACGCGTCGCCCATGGGGTGATGCTGTGTGTTTCGCGTTCGTGCAAGTGTGTGTGTGTGTGTGTGTGTGTGCCCATATTGGTTTCCAGTGCCTTCGTGATGAAGATTTCGGGTCGATTTTTGTTGCATTCTTTCTTCTACCGTGCTTTTTGCGCTTATGCTACCGCGGGACGTTCTTAGTGTGAGTTGTGTGCTGGATTTATTGTTCGCTCTCGCTCTTTCTGTTAATCTTGTCCGAGCGTATTGCATTTGGCAAACAGTCGGCGGCGAGCTTAGGGAATCGATAAAAAAAAAACTTGGTTGATTGGATTTTGCTGCCGGAATAGCGCGATGATGAAACCCTAGCAGAGGTTCCGGAAATGGAATAAAACAAGTTGCATGGGGACATTCGAAATGTTTCATTCTGTGGTTCTTATCGTTACTTCTTTTGTTCTTTATTTAGCAGTGCCTGATAAAGGTAGAAGCAGGCAATGAAAATTGAAACAGTGTGTAACATGAGCTAATGTAGGTGTGAGTGATTGAGTGATGATGTCAAGTACCGCGGCGTACTTTTTCCGTGCAGTTTCGATGTTGTGTCAACCGTGAACTCTCTTTCTCTACCTTGCTGTGGTACACAACGGAATCTTCCTTCTGCGAAATCCGCGGCTAGTGTGCGTGTGCATTGCTTCGGATATCAACCTGCGCACAGTCGCCATCACCAGAAGCAGTAGCAGAGCAGCACAAACAACAACAGCCCGCCGACACAGCCATGGGTAAACGGAATGCTGCGGCCGCTATAGTGGATTCCGACCGATTGCAACCGTTCGAGACACCGCCAAAGCGCATGAAACATGGACAGACGAGTCTGTCGCCACCAGCCGCAGCCGCCGCCACGGACCCACCGTACTCGCCCAACATCAGTGCGAGTGAGTTCACGCTCAGCAAAGAGTTTGTGGACGGCACAAAGCTGATGGATCTGACGTTGAAGCAGTGGCGCATCGGCAAACCAATCGGTGAGTCAAACGCGCAAATATGTGTTTCGTTATACGCTGAATATAATTTCTGTTTCCGTTGTTTATCTTCCACCGCACTCTCTAGGCAAGGGCAGCTTTGGTGAAATATTTCTCGCATCGGACGACATAGACACGCCGGTCACGAGCGAAAATGCAAAGTATGTGGTTAAAATAGAGCCGCATTCTAATGGGCCACTGTTTGTCGAGATACACTGTTTGCTCAACACCGCCAAACGAACAGGTAGGTTATGGTGGTAGCCTATGGGTGGGAGCAAGGGGAAATTTAAGTAAATTTTCGAGCCGTGACATAGGATTGCTTTGATTGGCGAACTTGTTGCCCTGACCTTATGACGCACTTAGTACTCGCACTAGCCCGGTTTGGGTTACTTTATCCCGCGGAGCATAATAATAGTATGTAATTTCATACCGGAAGAAGTGTTAGATGTTTAGCAGTGTTTGGATCTTGTTCAGTGTATCGTTTTACGGCTTGACACAAAATAGTATTGTTGAGTTCGCGAGTTGTGGCAACTAAAGTTTCCTTTTTTTGGTTTACTCCATAGCGTTTTTATATTTGCAACAATTAACGAATGCAAATGATACTGTTTTACAACTTAGCTCTGTATGTGTATGTATGCGCATTGGCCATAAAGCAAATCGCTATTCAAAGCTTCTCGGTAAACAAATGTACAAACACTACAAACCCGTGGACGAACAAACGCCCCTGTAACGCAATGAAAAGCAGCATGCCACCGATAGGGGCGCTGTCAAGTGAATCAGCTGTTTGTAAACAGAGAAACTAACAGCTCAGCCGGCAAACGGTCTAGCATTCGAGCAGTTCGAGCAGCGTACACGCAACCGACACACATACAGCCACACACAAGCGCACAGTGTTGTGGCGTTTTTGTTTGGGTTGCCTATCATTTAAAACTGATTATGTTTGTTGTGATCAGAATAAGCCACATGATGGACCGGATAAACTAAGTAATATCACAATCTAGATCACAATCTGTCCGAATGGAATATAAACAAAGCAAATCGATATGATCAGTTTCAGATGAAACGTTGTCTTCAAACACTGATACGCGAATATATAGAAAGGTAACAACCGGAATAGAAAAGATACAATAAATGTAATATAATAGCAAAATGCCGTACACGCAAATCCCTACGAAAATGAACAAAAAGTATATACTCTACACAGTTCAAAACAATTGAATTGCAACAGTTATTTAACAAGAACTCAGAATTTACATATACAGCGTACGTATGTTCACATAACATTAACATTTACGCTAAGGCATATAACACGAATAAGTGAAACAAATAAGTTAATTGGTATCGATTCTCTACAAACTAATATTCCATACCTTTTTGTGATTTTCCATTCTAGACACCTGTATTATCCCGCCGGGCATGCCGGAGTATATTGCGTCCGGGTCGCACATATTCAAGGACGTGCGGTACCGTTTTCTCATCCTCAAGCGCTACCAGCGCGATCTGCACTCGCTCATTAAGAACAAGCGGGTCAACCCAACAAGCATTCCTGTGATCGCCTGCCAGATACTTGACGTACTGGAGCATCTGCACGACCAAGGGTACGTGCATTCGGACATAAAGGCTGAAAATTTAATGATCGGCATGGTGGAGGGCGCCCGAAATGCAGCGTTGTCTAATGGTCAGCAAAACGGTCACGACCATCAACGTCTCTCGAACGGTAGTGCCACTACACTCTCACCGGAAGGAAAGGGAGGTGGTCGAGGGCGAGGTAGGAAAGCGCCTGTCGAGGTGCCGTTAGTCAATGGAGTAGGACCAATTGCAAACCCACAGGAAAACGGTCTGTACTATCATCAGGAGCAGGAGATGTGTACACGTACACGGAATCTTCGCCCGCTCAAAACGGTCACATATCGCGATCTGAGCGATGAAGACGAACGTAGTGGTGGCACGCGCTCAAAAACTGCTGGATGTATACCGAAACGACGGGGTCGTAAACGTAACAACGATGCGTCGTTCAGCTGTTCCATCTCTCCGCGACGTTCCGGGTACGAGGAACTGAGGGCCGCCACCGAGGAAGCTCACTGGAATGAGCTGAAGCGCGCCTCGCTGCCGAAGGTGGAAGAGCAAGTACCGGGGGAAGAACGCATTCATCTGATCGATTTCGGGCTGGCCTCCAAGTTTGTTGATTCAACCGGTCAGCATCGTCCGTTCTGTATGGATCAGCGGCGAGCGCATGACGGTACACTGGAGTTCACGTCGCGTGATGCACACATGGGAGCGCATGCGCGACGTAGCGATCTGGAGTGTCTCGGGTACAACCTCGTGTACTGGAGCCGTGGCTTTTTGCCCTGGAAGGACGAGAAGCTGCTTAACCAACCGGAGCAGGTGCATCGTATGAAGGAGTACTTTATGACGGACGTGCGCGAAATGCTGCGGCTCATCTACGGCGAGGACTGTCCGGCGTATCTGGGCGACTTTCTGGCGTACGTTGGAAACCTGACGTACGATGAGCGGCCAGACTATCAGTACTGCAAGTCGCTGTTTTACAAGGAGCTAAAGCGGCTGGGCAGTCCGGTATCCCGTAACCAATCGTTGCGATTGGACGTGAACGCAATCGTGCAGCTAAGCGAACCGTTGACGGCACAGGACGAGGCAGAAATTACAAACAAAATTAACCATGTCAAGTCGCTAATGAAGATGGGCGCCCTGATACCGTACCGCGAAAGTATGGTCCACAGTAAGGCGACTTCGAAGAACCTTCGCCCGAAGCGGGGCGATGCGAATGGTCGCAACTCGCAGGCAGCGCAGACAGTGACGGATGGTGCGGCCCCCACTGAGCCCGCTGTAAACTCCGTTTGTACGCGTAAGAAGGAGAAGCAGTTTTCGTGTGAAGAAATTTTCGCCACCGATGCGGATCAGATTGCACGCGAGCGGGTCGAGAAGGAGTTTGAGCGAGCGGAACAGATGGAAGAAACTGTCATTCGCTTTACGGGAAGGCCAACGTACGCGATACAGGAGCTGCTGGAGCGTAAGTCCCGTGGTCACAGCCTGGGCAGTGGGTTGGAGTACACGGAAAGCGAAGGATACATCAAGGGGTACACGAAACCGATGATGGATATACTGCGCAAGCGTCAGTCGCAGCTTTTCCGCCAGATCGAGGAGTTGAATACGGCAGGCCGGAACAGAAAATCACCCGCGAGTGATAATGGTGATAAGGATAATGAGCACGAGGAGGATGAGGAACAGGAACAAGCGGAAGAGGATGAGGAGGAAACGGAAGAGAACGAGAAGGAAGCGGAAGAGAACGAGGAGGAGGAAGCAGACGTTGGAAGCAACGTGCAAGAAAATGACTTGGAGGAGGATGATGAAGATGTGGGTGTAAGGTTGTCTTCAAAGTATGAGCAGGACGACGATTACGAGCAAGCGGCGGAAGACGTAGATGAGGATGATTCTGTGGAAGATGGCGCCGACGAGGTGGAGGACGAGGAGGAAGAGGAAGAGGAAGAAGAATTGGCAAGTGAAGAAGAGGAGGAGGAGGAGGAGGAGGATGAAGGAGAGTATGTGGAGGATGACGATGAAGAAGAGGCCGAAGAGGACGAGCAGGAGGAAACGATAGAACAGAATGGTTATGAATCGCGTGGATCGTATCGGCGCAAAAAAGAAAGCAAAGGTCGCAAAAAGGAAGACACGGACAGTGACTTCATAAACGATGGTGGCTGCGAGGAGGAGGTGGAAGAAGAAGGAGCGGAAACGGACGCATGTAATCCTCCGGCGGAGGAGGACGACGAAGAGGAAGAGGAAGAGGAAGATGTTGCTGACGATCAGCATGATAGCGACTTCAACGATCAGGAAAGCACGGCAACTGAAAGTGACATGACCGTGGTGCCAGTTAAAAGACGAGGTGTTGGTAGACCGCGCAAGCGGCCATTACCCGAGCCGGTTTCGGTCGGACGTAAAAAAAACAAGCCAGGACGGCCTAGAAAAAGTAGAAGCAAATCGGAACGCGACGACATCCATGACAATGAAGACGATGCGAGCGATTGTAGACGGAAGGGCGTCACGGGCATTCGCAAACGGCGATCTGGACATAGGCAAAAGCGACGGCACCAGGTGCTGGACGATGGTGAAGGGGATAATGCGCGCCTGTTCGAGGGTCATCTCGATACCGACAATCGGGACGAGGTGGATGATGATGGACGTGAAACGGTACGAAAACGAACCCATCACCCGTACAACAATAATAATCACTGTAACAGCAAGGCGTACTATGGCGATGTGGATGATTCCTCGCACGATATGGCACCACCGGGAGCTGCCGGCGAAGAGGACCTGAACGCATCCAAGTACCGGTACGTGAAGCGGCGCAAATCGGGACTGCGGGAACGCATTCGGCCGACGGATCGGGGCAACGATTACGCGGATAACATGCAGCGGAAGCGCACGGCTGCACTGCAGAACAAAAAGCGCCGAGAGTCGGCCGCACTGCCGGCCGGTGATGCAATGGATAGTACCGATTTCGAGACGGTGGAACCATCGTCGGTTGCAACCGAGGATGATTATTCGTGTAGCAGCACCAGCACTAGTCACTCGGTCTCCTCGTCCTGTGCCGTCAACCGTAGTAGCCGGGCTGTATCACACTCTTCGTCTGCTGCGTCCCTCGCGTCCTCCTATAACATTGTGGTGCAGAAACGGCGTGGAAGGAAACGAAAGCAACCACCGTCGGAGGCGTTGTCGTCCCGGGATAGTAGCGGGACACGGCAGTCTTCAGTACAGTGCACTTCTTCCACAACACGGTCCCGAAGGCAGGTGATAGTGACGACGGACAACGAAACCACCGGTCACTCGAACAATCCCTGGGGCCGGTCCAACTCGAACAGCAGCCAATCGGCGGCAACATCACGCTCTTCGTCCGTGTCCGCATCTGTAAATGGTGCGACCGGTGGAGAAGGAAGTGAATGCGCTGCCGCGACGCATCAACGGCTGGCGAAACTGTCGGAACATCAGGACGATTTTCTCGAGGAAGATGATGGGGATGATACGCGCGATGTTGACTACTCACCCGTGTGCACGAGGCGAAGGCGTAAAGCAACCGCTGGTACGGAGGCGACCGGTGGCGGCAATTGTACCATTTTACGAAAAAACGGTTCTACAGCGGTTCGCAAACGGAATGATTCGAAAGGTATGTCCTTTAAGCCGTTTAGCATTAACAAACCGAATAACGAATAGTCTGTGAGTTAGTTCTGCTATGTACACCCTTTACTATAGTTAGTGTAGGAACGACAGTGGGATTTTTTTTAGTTATTTTGGAATGGATTCACCCTCCTCTGCTTACTAACAAAGAATTTCGAACTAGCAACAGAACGAGTTCCATGTTTTTCCCTTTGTGTTGTTGTTTTAATCAAGTTTGGTGTAAGTTTGATTATATTAACCCTTAGTGGTTGGTTTTGTTAACTTTTTAAAATCCCTAACTTTTTGTCTGGATTGTTCACTGATTTATCATTGTTTTTCTTATCTTTTCTTTTCATTTCTCGTCCACCGTTTTGTTGCCCTTCGTCTTCGTTTCTGATCCAAAACATTCTTTTGTATTTCTTTTGGTTGAATTGGATCGGTTAATCATCCCCCTGTGAATCACCTGCTTGTGCTCCGTACAATTTTGATTTATCTTTAGGATCATTTTCATTGATCTAATTCATCTCGTGTTTTGTGGCTTCCTTACGTCTATTGATCTACCTGTCCTTGATTGGCGGATGCTCCTGGAATAGTTTCTACAAGAAAGAGAAAGGAACGAAAAGGCCTTTCAACCTTTAGTTTAGTTTTTCATTATAAGCAAACAATGTGAATAGGAAAAGACTGTTTAAGCATTAAAGTAAATACAAATCTAATATGGTTAAGAATGAAATGAAGAATTAATGTGTAAATGGATATGATTTAGGGTTAGCATTTGAACGATATTGATGTCTGGTTGTTTAAAAAAGTGAGACAGAGATGCAAGTACTGTGCAAGCGGAACAAATGAATGAAGAAAGTGCAATCATCTATAACTTTAATGCTTTCTTGTTGTATGCAAATGTACACAGGTTTGGTTGGTAAAGGTATAGGTACGGCACCACCGTCACTACCACCGCCGCAACAATCATCATCCTCCTCATCATCCGGCTCGTCGACAGTGAACGGCAGCAGCAGTGGCGCGGCTGGGTTCAATCTTCCTCCAGTGTACGGCCATTCGTCCATCGCTCGGAGAATAGACAACATCATACAGCCACCTCCACCACCAGCAGCGGCAGCTCTCATACAGCATCATCACCAGCAGCAGCAGCAACGTGGCCGCCGACCACAGCAGCAGCATCACATGGCGTATCAAAACTATTACCGCGTAAACGATCAGCATCATCTTCCCTCTACGATGCTCGTGCGAACGTACAGTCGAGGATAGTTGGCAAGGAACAGCAATGCAGAGGAAGACGTTCGTCTTGATTGTCGTCGGAAGGTGCGGAATCGGCGTGTCCTGGTTGCACGAAGCGCTTGCTGTTCCAAGCTGTGTTAGTGACCTGCGTATCGGCGACGGGATACGAACACGTGCAACCTGCTCTGCAATATGTGTAGTTCTGTTCTTGCTAAGAACTTGCTACTGTGTACATAGTATGTAAATATTAACTATCAATTAGTTCTCTGTCCTATTATGTGTAGCTTATGAAATAATTATAAACCTACGCAATTGAACCTAGAGTATGAAAATGCTTGTAACATATAAGATACAGGAAGAGTTTGTAAGCGCGATTGATTTAGTGTTTTCTCCTCCTCTACTTTTCTGCAGGGGGGAATAATTGTTCCTGTCGCCTTTTCTCTGGCATTTGCCTTTATTTTAAGTATGAACAGTTTTTGAATCATTCATTTGGAATTGGAATCGTTAAGAGCCGTATTTTTGAGAGTTTGTTTTGTGTCACTCGGGGTGGGGTGCTTCCTTTCCTGGCAGAACGGAATATTGGTTCATCATTTGAATGGAAAATAGTGATTTTTTTGCCCCTCAAACACACGCACGCACACATCTCTCTTGCCTTACTTGCTAAATAGTTGAGTATTTGTTTCGGTTGTTTTGTTGAAAACAGGGTTTTAATCAGAATTTTGCCTTTCGGTTTTGTGTATTACGCCTAGGTGCAGTGCAGTATCTGCTGAAATCTTTCACGCTAGGTCCTGGAGCATGCTTTTCATTACCGTTTTTAATCAAATGCGATAGTCAAGTGAATACAAGCGCTCGTACAATGGTTATGTGTTGGAAAAGTGAAAACGGTGAAGAAGTTAGGAGGTTATTCATTATAAAACACAGGAATGATACACAACTCGTGGTCTGTGTGGCGGCACGAAGCTTGCAAACGAACCAGTGATCGATAAAACAAACAATGTTGTGCGTGCAGTTCATAATACAATCGATGTTGTTTTTTAGTGCGTGTGGTTAAAAGAGAGACATCTAATCGGCGACACTGTTGCTCGCCTTTTCGACTATCCCTAAGCATAATTGCTGCCCCCTTTAGATACGTCAACAGCTGTAGCAGAACTTAGATATAACTTAAGCAAAGTAAAGTCTCCTACGTCGATCCGCACTGAGTAAATGTGTACAATGGTTTACCCCATTACATAGTGGTATTGCTAATCGAAACATACGAAGGCTGAACACACATCGACGACGTGTTGCACCATTTGGCAATGTTATTGCCTTCCCCATCCCTACGCAAAGCTCCTACTCGCAAGTAACCATTAATCAATAGAAGAGCTACTATCTTACTCTCTCACAGCGCAACACGAATGACTAAAGGCATAGGATGGTGGGCGGTAGGGCTGCTAATAATAAACAAATTTATACGAACAAAAACGGCAAATTAAGAAAGTATTCATCTTTATCTTTTTGCGATAAAACCTTCTCACATAACACTATAAAAATAAACATTGTTGTGAATAATAATATACATCAGAAAACCACACGTAATTTTGTGTAGAAAGTACATATACATTGTGGTGATGTTGCGCGCAGTACAGAAGTACGTGGTGCGTAACTCAATGACTATCGTTCTTTCGCAATCGAGATTGGTGGAGAATGTATGACTATATGCATATTATGTGCGCGTATTATGATAATTATTAGAAGAAAGCAAAGTGGAAATAATGTTTAGACAAAAAAGCAGTTTGAGAGAGACAGAGGCAGTTAAGAGTAAGAGAGACCGAGCGGTAAAATAATAATCTTGAAACGATGAATAAAAAACAACAAACCACTACTACTTCGTAGCACCCCCTTAGTATTGCGCGAATGTTTTACGATATGGGTAAATAAAATTACAATGAAAATTGAAATGACGGCTTTGAGTGCGGTAACATTTTGAAAGAATTGGAAAACACCATAATTTGCCATCGATAAAAATAAAGTGAATGAATTTTTAACTTTCACGCAAATGTGGTCCTGCAAGGCTAACGAGCAGATTCAATTCAAATCCTGCTAACGGTTACTTCGGTTTGACACCTTTGTTTTCGGACAGCGATGTTTTTCGGTTTGACAGCTTAAATAACATCGCAGCTGCGCGAACTTGGAAAAACAAAACATCCATTCCACTACAAGCCTAGCAAGCTGTGTGAATTTTTAGTTTTATCCCCCCGTTTTCCGATCGCTACGATGGCCCGTAGCCGAAGATTTTATCGAACAAACAACGCGAGCTTATTCGGTGGTTTCATGAAGTAGCTAAGAAGCCACAGTTTTCTCCACAAACAGACTCAGGAAAGTGAACAACTCTGCACGGAAGGGGTTCGATTCCGTGACCCATCTGTCGATACGACGCACTAGAAGGAAGGAAAAAGTGATAAATGGATCAAACTTGTCGGTTGCCGATTCGGTAACCTTCTGCAACGCAAATACGTTCTTCCCTAGCCGAACGCACAATCGTGAAGCGCAGTGAACAATCCCGTCGAAAGGAACGTGCCACATACGCAGCTACAAACACACACACACACACACACAGACATAAACACACTTGCTTCCAACTTCCGGACGATGCCATGGACCGTGTGAAGCTGTGCGATCAGATACTGCTGCAGAAGCTGCACCTGCTGAGCAATGAGGTGCTGCGGACGAACCGGGGCATCACCGAGCGGGACATGGAGGAAGCGTTCAAGCAATCGATCGGGTACCGGGCTCCCCGCTTCTTCCCCCAGAACGATGGCATCCTGGCGATCGTGTACAGTGCCATATTTGTGGTGGTGCTCTTCATCATCACCCCGTTTCTGGCTAGTTTTCTCGAGCTAGCGCTTGGCATGCGCTGCATCGTGCCAAACAACTACCTGATCTGGGAGGCGACCCGGCCCGTTTCGAACTGTGACTTTTGTCGCGGTGTCGACCGACCCATCATACTGCCGAACCTAACACGTGAAGAGTTCCAACCGTACGCGTACTCGTCCCGGCCAATCATTATCAAGCGGGCGGTTTCGCACTGGCCGGCCGTCCGGCTGCTGAACTACACCTTCCTGAAGGACTTGTACCTGAAGCATCCGGCCGCGCTGGACAGTCTGCACGAGGACTGCCAGTTTTTGCACTTCAAATCCAACTTCCAGACATTGCGCGATGTCTTCCGGATGTCGGACGAGCGGGCCGAGTTTCGGGCCGGCCAGCAACCGTGGTATGTCGGGTGGAGCAACTGCAACCCGGCTGTGCTGGGGGAGCTGCGAAAGCTCTACCCCAAGCCACACTTCCTGCCGGACGATGCGGAAATGCCCAACACGGACTTTGTCTTTCTCGGTTACGAACAGGGTGCTGTAATGCATGTAAGAGCGCGCTAGAGAAATGATGCGACTAAGTGTTCTGAGCTGTTCTAAACCCGTTGTTGTTTGTTTTCCAGATCGATTACATCCCCCGGTTAATGTGGCAGGCACAGCTACGGGGCAACAAGAGCTGGATTCTGGCCCCGACGCCCGAGTGTGATGCCGAATGTCGCAGCTTTAGCTTCTACGTCGAGCCGGGTGATGCGCTGCTCGTAGACACCCGGCTCTGGTACCACGGTACATTCATCCACTCCAAGGGAGAGTTTTCCCTAACCATACAGTCGGAGTACGGATAGAGCAATGGTAAAATCGACCGACAAACGCCAATTAGTGTATGATAAAGATTTCTCGCAATTTACACACCTTCCCGCGATCGTTGAACGATCGATCGATAGGCGGCTAGTGCGGCAATAACGCCGTGGTTCAATCACTAGCAATATATTGTGCTCTCCAGTGCTTTATTATTTTTGTTCTAATCCAGATTTCCATTGCACGCGGTGCAAAGTGCATCCAAGTGTGCTGTGTGACGTGCGTGTGTTTGTGTTTTAAAACGTTTTCCCCGTTGCACAAAATTCTTTCTCCAGTTATCTAGTGCCATTATAGCGTATTTATTTTACCGTGATACCGTTTCATTTACGTGTTGTGCAAAGTGTTTTCGTGTTGCTTTATTACATCGAGAAAGTGTGTGTGTGTGTGTTTGAGTGCGATTTTTTTTTTACTCCTTTTATTTCTCTCCTCTACTGTGAAAACTTTGTAAATAATAAGACAAAGGAAGGATAGGCTTGCTAAATAGTCACGTTGACGAGGATTGTGGTTTTTGAAAGACTGTTTGTAATCGAGATGAAGTTGGGGCATTATTTACAAAAGAAAAAGCGTAACCAAAAACATAAGCAAACACCGTTCCGAGAGCAATAAATCTGAATGTACTAGGATTAACGATAGTAATAACTGTTGTGTCAAAGAAACTGTCGCTGTGTTTGTTTAGTAGAGTTTAACGATAATATCACAAGAACACATAATCGTTCCAAACATATGCGAAATAGTAGCAGTTTTTATTTGCAAAAAGTGTGATAAGATAATGTGTAATTGGTAACGAAGTAATATAAGTACGCAGCCAGCAGAAATTTGTTTTCGAGTATGCGAAGCGCATGGCACCATGGCACAATTAATTTCGTTGCACTCTTGCACGTTCGGTTTGTAGTTAGAATCAATAGTAAAATCGCCATCTTAGTAACCATCCTCAACAATATGTACAGATAGATACAGTACAATTGCCATAGCAACAGCCGCTAGCCAGCTAGTAGCGAGACCGTCAACAGGAAACAACCGGCATCGAACAGTAGCAGTAGGCCAAGCCACAACCATTTCCTGTTAAATACGCATCGAGGGACGCGACGGGCTGGTCGGTGGTAATGGTGGTGGGGCAGGCCCCAATGCCATTTCATTGTACGGAGGAAAAACCGACCCGGAATCGCAGCTTCCGTGCGGTAAAACCGTAGCAAGCAGTGGAAGATTCACCAGACGGCTGGCCGGATCCGCACACATGTACTGGCAGCCACGCACGTCCACCTCGCGCAACCTTTTCCCGTGGCAGGCGAGATAGTCGAGACTGAAGTCGGTCAGCTGACTGCAGTGCTGCAGGCCGAGCGTACGCAGACGGGTAAGCTGGCTCACAATCAACTCCACCGCACGGTCAGTGATGTTGTGACACTCGCTAAGATCTAGCCGCTCGATCGCGGGACATCCCTGGACAAGCGCTCGTATGCCGTCCACCGCAATCTGGTCACATTTGGCGAGATGTAGTTCGCGCAGCTCGATCAGCTTGAAGTTGTACAGCAACGTCACGTCGGTTAGCCGATTGCAGCCGGTTAGGGTGAGCACGCGCAGCTGCTTGAGTCGTCCGATCGAGTAGCCGCTGAAGGCGGCACTACTCCCATCGCCCGTTGTCACCGATTGCAGATCGTTCTTGCGCTGCATTGCCTCTAGCAGTTGCTTTTTCCGCTCGGCAGCCTCTACGATTTCACGTTCCGCACGGCTACGAAGCGATATTCGCATGGGAGCGTTGGACGCTTGTAATGGTGGTGGTTCCTGTTCTGGCGTGGAAGGGCGAACGGGTTCGTCCACTGATGAACCTGATTGTGGTACTGTTTGCTGCTGCTGCTGTTCGTGGCGCTGCATTGTCGGACCCATTCCCAACCCTGTTAGTCCTTCATCAGACAGTTTACAGCAGCCTTTCAGATTGAGCTCGGTTAGCTGCACCAGATTGCGGAAGATGTACTGTACGCAAATGTCGGAAACGGCGTGCAGACAGAGCCCGAGGTCTAGCACCCGTAGCGCAGTCAAGTTCTCGGTGATGGCAATGATGGAATGCTCGCAGAGGTTAAGCGCACGGAGCCGAAGCTCCCGAAGTGTGCGGTTCGGTCTGGATGCGATACCCTCGAGTATCGCTGCTCCGTTGATTTCAGCACAGTGCGAAATGTCCAGCACCTGCAGGGCGGGCAACTGCACCAGTTCCCGCACACCCTGATTGGTCACCGCACGGCACTCGCGTATGTTCAGCACGCGCAATCCGGTCAACTCACGGCAAATCTGCACCAGACAGGAGTCAGTCAGCCGGATCGTTCGCGCTAGGTTCAACTGCTGCAGATGCTGCGCCTGGACGGTGAGAAGCGTACCGATGCCCCGGCTCGACAGCTGCTCGCAACTGTACAGCTCTAGCCGCTCGAGACACAGGGCCGGACTCATGGCGGCCAACACTTCCAGCGCATTGTCGTCGACGTGCGTGTCACCGAAATCGAGCGCCCGGAGCGACTCCTTCCTCTGTTCGATCAGCCGCGATACGTAGTGGAAGGTGAGTACACTCTCAGAGGGCTGTTTGCCGTCGCCCGGGTAAAACTTGCGGTACAGACCCTTGTGGAAGGATATGCGGCTGCCGGCAAGGGCGAGCGTGTGCAGGGCAGGCATTATCTCGACCAGCCGGTAGAGAATCGCATCGGATAGGTAGTGATTGTACTTGAGCGATAGTTCGCGAACGTTGGCCAGCGTCTGCCGCAGCTGTTCCCGCACGGTCGCGTCCTCAAACAGCCGGCCGCACATGAACAGATCGCGACAGGTGCCGATCGTCAGTGCACGGAGCGCGGGCAGACAGCGTAGGATGGCGGTAAAGTCACGCTCCTGTATTTCACAAGCGTCAAAGACGAGACGTTGGATGTGCGGTCCGAAGTGGGCGAAGAAGTTGCCGATCCGTTCGAAGTCAACGCGCGAGAAGTGAACGTTGGGAAAGTGGCGGAAGCTTTGTAGCAGATCGCGAACTGGCGGAACGTTCACGTCGAACGGTTGGCGGTACAGCACGAGCCAGCTGTTCTCGAGGAAGGCGGTGTGGTTCGATGCCTCGCACCAGCGGCGACACGTTTGGCCGGCCTCGCGCCGATCGGACGGCGAAAGGTAGGTGAATATTTTAATCAGAATCTAATATGGGAGAGAAATTTGGGTAAAATCAAACTTAATGGTAGGAGATTAGTCAGCATAAATCTCGAGATAAGCTCGACGTCACATTTGCTATCTTCATTTGAGGAACAGCGTTTAATCGCTTTCATAACATTGCGTATTATCTGCCCCTTCTCCACTTCCTTATTATCTATCGACGCTGGCGAAGTGTCCATTCACCGTTGCGTGTTCCATGTACTGCTCGCGCCGTGTGGTCTCGTGACCACAATCCACACACAGAGACAGGCTTTTCTCTCTTACCTCCATCGGCAAATCCGCGTAAGGTGGGCCAAACTCGTCGAAACTGCTGCTGTAGGAGGGAGAGTTGCTGCTCCTAGTGCTACGCCCGCCGGATGAGCTGATGCTGAGCCTTCCGAATCCTTCCCTCAGTGCCATTGTTCCGCGTGGCTTGGCCGGAGCTCCAGTACAACACACCCGCTTCGTTCGGCACTTCACGCGCACTACAGCGAGCCTTGCGTGCGTGCTGCTTGACCGCGGTAGCAGCTGATGATGCCACACAACGCACTCTGTTTTGGTGGAAGAAGGTTTTGCTTCTCCAATGTCGACGACTACTGACAGTCTCCCCTATCTTATCGGTGTGTATGTGTTTGTAGCGAAGGTTTGTTTTCATGATTTGACGTTTGCGTGAAGCTAAAGGGGTGCATAGTAGACGTGAGCAGGGTGTGAGAGAGTCTGCGCGCGGGAGATTGTTTTGAACGCGGAATGAACACCACACAACAGGGAAGATCAGCTGAGCAGGCGGTGGTCGCGATATCTCCAAGCACTGAGAGTTTGGTGGAAATGAGAGAAAAGACCGTTGATTTTAAAAATTTTGGAATTTGTAGTAATATTCCACCAAACTCCTCAAGGGCTCTGGAACTTAGTTTTCTGAAGGGTTTAGGCCGAGAATTCGTTCAGAGCTCCATGGGGCCTACCTTGCCTCGCAATTTGATATCGTGAGAACAGTTCCGAGTGAAGAGTGTTCCGTCATTTCTATCTTGGAACTCCTGCTAGGCGTCCCTTAACCCATCATTAACTCATTTAGGTGACAAACTACAAGTATAGGGTGCCCTTAAAAATCCTCTAAACACTTGCCGTTATTTCAATTTTCTTCCCACCGGTCGATGACTACCCGCCGAGTGGGCATAACCGCTTCCCGAGGAGATCAGCTGATCCCTTCCATCGGACAATTAGAACTGCCAACCAGTGGGATGTCTCTGGTCTGACTTGATCAGGAGAAATTATGCCTGTTTCGATGGAAGGATATCATGGGGTGTGCTTCGGCATAACGATACACATTCCCCTACATTTTCTTTCGCTGTTCGATGTTCATCCGTCGCAAGAGAATATAGGGGATGAATTTTACTCTCTCTCTCTCTCTCTCTCTTTATTCGGTCTCGCTCTCTTTCTGGATGCGGGCTTCGCGGTGTGCCGGTTTTCGTGCAGCGGAAGCATACATTCCGGCGCTGACCTCTGTGGTGGCGACATTCGCCACATTTTCAACTTCCGTTCCCGGGTAGTATCCTGGCTACGTTTTTCGTGCGTTGTTGTGTCCTTTAGCTGTCCAAAAGTGTGCTTTTCGTTGTTGTGTTTCGGAAAAAAATGCTAATATGTGAAGTGTCAAGGGAATTTCCAAAGTAGTGTCCAGAAAGGTTGCTCAAAGGATAACCGACACCGAGAGTGTACACAAATGAAAACCGTGTCTTAACGGCTCATCCGGTGCGGATCGTCCGTGGAATCGCTAGGGCTAACGAAGGGCTAGGGAGACTGAAAATGTCCCGCCGGAAGCAGGCCAAACCGAGAGCACTGAAGCGTAAGTTGTTGTTGTTGTTGTGTCCATTTCGTTATTTCCGTGTTTTACCCCCCCCCCCCTTTTTTCCGCGCTCGGTACGCAAACATCAAAATTGAATTGTGACGATTTTGGGGTAATAAGTTCAACTAAAACACACACGTTGCAAAAAAAGCGAAACGAACAAAGACAAAACGGAAAGAAAAACCGTAACGAAGCAGGCGCAACGTGTTCACCTTTTCCGATAACGCGACGTCCTCGCAAGGATATGTGTCGGACGTCGAACTGCACAGCGTCGAAAACAACAACGGCCCCGGAATTCCACCGGGAGCGCACTGTTGAGCGGTGGCGAGGGGCAGGGTACGAGCGGGTTTGAGGGCGAGGGAGTCAAATTTTGGCGCGCATTTTCCCTGGGGAAAAAGCCGTACCGTTTTCCGAAGCGTTTCGCAACGTCGGCGGGGAACGGCGCGGGGCGAGCGGGGTGGGTAGAAGCATTCGATTTCTCTCCACGCCGGTTTTTCGCGGTGAATTCACGAGAGACCGAAAAAGTCGGTACGTCGGTAACCATGTAGGTGCAGTTCCCTCTCACTCGCTCTCGTGTTTGCTCGTTGTCAAGGGTTGCTGGGAAGATGCGGTCGTTTCTACCCATTCGCACACTTTCCTGCTCGCTTGCACCTTCCGTCCGGCATGCGTATGTGTTTGTCGATTTGTACCTGGTCGCATCTACTACCAACTATCCTTCCAGAAGGGAGGTTGCAGTGGTGATTGGAGTGGTAGAATCACGCAAGTGGAAGGATTCGTTCGATTCCAAAATTCCATTTCACAGCACTCGCTCGCTCTTTCTATCTCTGTCGGAGATACCCCGACTACTGGACTAGTGTGACTGGAGGGGGGGGGTGTGCTAGGAGGGGTAGTAACTGGGTAAAATGTGTTAGTGTACGGTCAGAATCGGACGCCGACCGAACAGTTCATCTTAGGGTGGGTGAGGAGCAGGTTGCCTTTTGGGGCAAGAGGTACCATAGTCCCGCGGAATGTTCATATTACTGTAACGTCGATATGAAAATGAATGTGTTATTATATACGGACACAAATATATACACACACAGCGAGACAGAACTGGACCGATTTTGGAAGGTACACACTGTTGCCAAAGGAGATGCCCGTCATCGGGATCGCTTTATAGTGCAGTACGTAAGTGGATTGCCTAGCAACGCGTCGGTAGTGGGTTCGAATCATGGCAGCCTCGTGTGTTTTCCCTTTCATTACGCGCGCTCCACCTTTTGCAGCGTTATGTCCTTGCCTTGCTCTCTTTGTTTTGATTTAATCGACCGGCTTTGCTGATTCGGTCCTGTTTAGTTTCACTCACACGCCTTCCCGTACATAAATCCCAGCGAGACAGAGATATTATTATCCTTGCATCATGATGTGCATCCTCTCAGGATAATAAAGATGGAATGATGTGACGAAAGAGTAAGAGATAGACATAGAATGATGTTGTGAGCCACTGTGCATTACACTTAGCATACTAAAAGGGGGAAAAAAAGGATTCATTTTCTGGGGGGAAATGGGAGACATTATCAGCGAGAATGTGTGTGCGCCTCCCACAAACACCATTCGAAAGAGGCAACGGCACATCAGCACTCCTCGTGCTGGATTGTTGTCGTTGCTGTTCGTGCGTTTGTGTCCGTGTTCCATTCGTTCGTTCGTTTCGGAGCACACGAGCAAGGAGTCGATTCGAACCATGGGCCCTTGGGCGAACAGGGAAGCGGTGGGAAGGAGTGGGAAGAGAACGGGCCACAAAACTCCCCTGGGAGATGGAAAGATGAAATTGGTGAAATACACCCAAGAACCCCGCCATTCCAAGGCCAAAGTGGGATGGTGGGTGG